>BLSH010470804.1:454650-481804 GCA_018402905.1 Glandirana rugosa
TTCACAACGACCTCTCAGGCACTGCTACCACAGGGCGAGCGTCCGACTGACACTCCAGCCCGATCAGCCTCTGCAGGACTCTCCAGCAACACTTCCGATTTCAACTGCAGTGATCACCACCACGATCGAGACAGGGATGAATCGATCCTTGAGCAGACTCTGGGATGCTCTTTCACATACACAGCTCCCTGAAGCCTTCCCTCTCCCTCCAGACACGAGGCCACTGCTCTTCTGAACTCCTTCCAGGTCTTGCCTTCCTGTTAACCCCCTTCCTTCAGCCAGAATACTGGGATTTGTAGTCTGCATCCCAATCAGTCTAATGGGAATCCCAGTACTTCGAACTCCATTTCCCAGGATGCAGTTCTACTGCTTGATGCTCCTCCTGAGCTGGCTGACTTCAAGTCCCAATCAACAAGCAGCAGTCAGAGCAAGTCAGGCTGCACTAACAAGTGTGTGTGAGTTTACAAATTCCTGAGGGAGGGGGGGAGCAAATCCCTCTTTGGCTGTAGCAGGCTGTGTCAGTGATGCAGGATTTTATCCCTCCGCTACATGTATAACATGTAACAACATTCTGTTCCTAATTGAACCTAACTGTGGCTGCCCAAGGTTACCTGCACCGGTGACGTGTCTAAAGCCTCATACACACGATGCGATTGTTGTACAACCGCACGTCCTACTTTTCTCAAAATCGGCCATGATTTTGTCTAGCGTACTGACGGTAGTCAAATTATTGTTCGACAAAGCCGACCGTAGTGACATGTTACGAGCGTATAAAGAGGAAGTTCTGGTGAAGGTAAATTATGTACGCAGGTTTACACGAACAAACACTTCCAGGATTCAGAGCATGCGTGTTTGTACTTACAAATTTTGTTTGTCCAACTTCTGTACACACAAGCCTAAAATCGGACGACACCTTGTCGGCAGACAAAAGTCTTCTAGTCTTCACATACAACTTCTGTTGGATGATAATTCCAAATCGGCTGTTGAATGGAGCGTACTGACGGTCGGATGATCGCACAACAGGCTGTCGTACGACAGCTTTCGCCCGATATTTGTACCGTATGTACGGGTCATTAGAGGAAAGTCCAAATCGGTACTTGAACAGAGAAGTCTATGTTGCAGGGTTCTGCCAGTGATTCATCATTCCAGGCAGACCACCCAGCAAGTCTTATTCCCTGTGTGTTTCTCAAGTGTCTCCAGAGCCCCCTGGAAAACAGCAGGAGTTATCTGTCACGTACCCACGGAGGGGCCATCATCAAAAGTACAGCCAAGTAAAATATATATATATAGTCCTCTTATGTGTCCAACAGGGCAAGCTTACAACCTCAGTGGCTCGTGCTCATATGGGGTCAGAAAGGTTTCATGAATATACGCTTTCCTCCTAAGAGTGCTCTAGAAACGGGAGGCTCCGATAAGGAGATATGTGGGTCAGGGATTCCTACTCCAAACCAGAACTAGAGGAGCACCCCTCCCCCCTACTCACACGCCTCTGTTGAGGACTTGCCAACCATTTCGCCCATACCCTGTCATATTTTTTTGGGCACCCCCCGGTGGTAATAAGTGGTTTTATACAACGGTAGTACTCTATTTACATGTGCCCTCCATGCAGCCAGAGAGGGTGGCGCTCTCTGCCTCCAACTCATAGTGATCAATTTCCTTCCATAAAACAATAAGAGACAAATTAGTGTCCTTTCAGCCAACCTGGGCACCAGCTCCTCTACAAGGCCCAGAAGACATATCTGCGTGGATGGTGTTATGTTGATAGTCAGCAAGTCATTGATAAAAGAGACAATTTGGACCCAGTACAGCTGGATAGCCGGACATGACCAAAACACATGAATAAAGTCTCCAGGAGTATGTTCGCAGCTCCAGCAATCCGAGGACTGGGAGGAGCTCATTTTATGAAGTCGATAAGGAGTGACATATGCCCTATGCACAATTTTATATTGTACCAGACAGTCTCTCAAGCAGACTAGAATCTTGAAAGGGAAATCCCATATGTCCTCCCACTCCTCAGAGTCCAGCCCCGGGGCATCCTGGGACTATCTTTGCTTAAGGCTACTAAGTTCTGAAGAGGAGACACGGAGGAGATGACCATATAAAACTGATGTGGGTTTGTCTGCACATTCGTATCTTACCACCCGTTCTAAATCAGGTTGGATCATTTGCCTCTCATTAGGGGGGAATTGGCTCCTGAAGGCATGGGACAATTGGAGGTATCTAAATAAGTAGTGGGATGGGACATTAAACCACAGTCTCAGTGAATCAAAGGAGCAAATGGAGTCAGCCTCAGCAACATCCGAGAGCAGCTTACTGTTAAGTTTGGCCCAGACCCCGGGTTCTGGGATCTTATATAGATGTGCCAAAGTGGGTTTGTTCCTTAACGGACCATTCGGGGACACTGCTGCACTTGGATATTTCTTGCATGACAATCCTGCCCGCCAGGCCCGCAGGGTTGTGCACATGGAGGGGGTCAGATCATATGGGGCCCCCGATCCCCTATAGACCAGGTTGGACAGAGCCTCCACAGATCAAACCACTGCAGCCTCCATGATCACCGCTGAGTTACACACATCCGGGCTCAACCACCACACGGATGTTGAGCTGCCAGAAAATATTTCTGACAGTACGGAAAAGTCAGACCCCCACCATGACATAGGGCACATAAGTGTAGTCAGTTTGTACCTGGGCTAAGAAGGACCCCAAATAAAGGACGAGAAAATTTTATTTAGCTGTGCAAAAATGGATTGAGGTATCCACTGAGGGGAATTTCGAAACAAATAATTAAATTTGGGGATAATTTTAATTTTAAGGAGGTTGATGCGTCCAAGTAGGGATAGAGGGAGGATGCCCCATGCCTTCAGTTTAGCCTGAGCCTGCTATATTGCCGGCTCCAAATTCAAGGAAATAAATCCCCTTGGGTCCCCTGAGACTCGAATCCCCAGATACACAATGTCCTTCACCCACAGTAGTTGAAGATCCAATGGGGCATTGGCCTTAGAACCCGGGTCCATAGCTAGCAACTGGGACTTGGTCCAGTTCACTCTGAATCCAGTCACCCTGGAGAAATCCTGAAGGATCTGGAGCGCCCCTTGTAGGGAGGAATCCGCATCATTCAGGAAAAGGAGAAGGTTGTCTGCATACAAGGCTACCCTCTCATCCAGCCAGGCCAGCCGCAAATCCTTGGTATGTGGCGAAACTCGGAGCTCCTCCGCCACGGCTTCCATGGCTATAGCGAAGAGCGCTGGAGAGAGTGGGCAGCCCTGCCGAGTTCCCCTTGACAGCGAGAAGACCCAAGACCCCAAACCCCCAACTGAATGGCAGCCAATGGCGATTTGTAGATGACCTGCAGCCACTTGATAAATAATATGGGGAAGCCCATCCTCCTCAACGTCTCCCATAGGAAAGGCCATTCTATTGAGTCAAACGCCTTTTCGATGTCGAATGCAGCGACTACTTTGGTGCCCCTGTTATCGTGATTAGCATGTAAATTAGTGTACAGTCTACAGAGGTTAATATCCTTAGATTTGTGGGCCATGAAGCCTGTCTGATCAGGATCTATGATAGTGGGTAATACTGGACTAAGTCTCATAGATAGAAGCTTTGACGTTATCTTAAAGTCATTATTTAGGAGCGCTATGAGCATCTAGGAAGAGCACTGCTTGGGGTCTTCATTAGGTTTATAGATAAGTATGATATGGGCCTCCATCATAGACAACGGAAAAGAGCTCCTGCACCTAGACAGTGAGTATACAGGGATGCCAATTTAGGGGCCTAGAATATCCTCATTCGTCCTATAGAACTTGATTGACAACCCATCTGGTCCAGGGGCCTTACCCGCAGACAGGGAGTGAATTACAGTAAGAACCTCATCAGTGGTGATGGGGCCTACCATCTGGGCTCTCTCTTGATCTGCTAGCCAACCCAAGGTGATCGGATCCAGAAGAGTCATCATAGAGTCTGGGTCAAAGTTTGGTGGGATTGTAGTGCTGTACAGTTTTTGATAGAAATCATGAAAGGCCTGAAGTATGCCCTCCGGGGATGTAATAGCCTCTCCAGTGGGAAAGGTAACCTCTGGAACCAGCGTAGCAGGGGTATCATTTTGGGACATCATCGCCAGCAGTCTGCCATTCCTAGCCCCCTGCTCAAAAAACGTTTGCTTCGAGTGAAAAAGCTCCAGCCGGGCAATTTCTGCAATGTGCAAGTTGAGGCATCTCTTTGCCTCCTGTAGCAGATCAAAATTAGAGATGGACGAATCGGCCCCATAACGACCGGATGCCTGATCCACTTCCGCCTCCAACCTTTCTGTAGTAGCAATTTGATTCTTTTTTACAGCCTTAATGGCCGAGATGTAGTGGCCCCGGGTGACAGCCTTGAAGGCATCCCACGTCACTTCAGGGGAGGATGGCTCTATATTGATATCCCAAAACTCATGCATAATCTGCAGAGTTTGATCCACAATGTCCTCCTGAGAGATCCACTGAGCACCAAGTCTCCACAGGGAACCAGTACGAACTGAATTTGTTTTTAGGGAGACTACCAAAAGGCAGTGATCTGAGAGGCCAGGAGATAGATACAAGGCTTCAACTATATCCACATGAGAGGATTTGCAAAAGCCAGGTCAATCCTTGAGGAAGTTTTATATGAAGTGGAATAGCAGGAGTATGCTTTAGTGGAGGGATGTTTCCATCTCCAGACCTCCTCTATACCCGCCGCCTCAGCCCAGTTTAGTAATTCCCCAGAAAAGGATTTAGTGGGTGTGGCCCTAACCAAGTCAGGGACAGGGTGGCGTAGTCTCCCATCAAAATCATTTTGGCTGGACAATAGGGGGTGTTCCTCTCCAGAATCGTATAAAGCACCTCCAACTTAAACAGAGGGGGAATATATATGCCAGCGAATACATATCTCTGCTGCCACATATTGAGCACCAATATGATGTATTTCCATGTGGGTCACTGTGAGCCTCCTCAATAGTACATGGGAGGGATTTGTGAATGAGGATGGACACTCCCTTGGCGTAAGTAGAGTAGGAGGCATGAAAAGCCCTCTGTACCCATGGCTTTTTTAGGGCCATCAACTTACAGGAGATGTGTTTCCTGCAGTATTAACACATGGAGGTTATATACCTTGACATATTGAAAGAGAAGGGCCCTCTGATACTTAGAGTTGAGGCCCCCGCACATTCCAGGATATCACAGATATCCTTTCCTGATCATGTAATGCCATGACACGAAGGGAGGGATCTCATGAAGGAGGAGGTGAGGACCACCAAGGCTATATGTATGCAGATAAGTATAGAGCACGAGCCAACGCATTTCTTAGCCAAGGACAACACAAACAAAATGAAAACAAAACACACCCAGCACATTGTGCTATCCCTACCAGTACCCAGCTACCCTCCAAAAAACATGAGGGAAGTTGGAACCTAATGTAAGGGAGGGTATCATAGGACAAACCCAAGGTAGAGAAAACTGTAGAGAACATAAGAAGGCACAGAAAACGCCTGGATGAGCCAGGGGCATATAATTAAACTGTTACTAAAATGTGTGGATCACCATTGTTCGTGCTGGAGGACAGCAGGCAAAGCTGAGGGTGTCAGAAACCTCGCTCAGGAGAAGAACACCCATGGGGAACAAGGTATCTTGTCAGCAGTCAGGTATGTAGCTGTCCAGGCAGGCACACCGTGTCAGCCAGCTAAGGTTGGTGATGGCACGCTGCATCCCCCCAGGTATTGGCAGTGCATCAAAGCAGCTATAATGTCCGGAGATGGGGGGTAAACAAAAAAAAAACTCAGTCTTACCGAAGTATTTCTAGCCGACCATCAACAAGGATGAGAGTCTCAGTGGCATAATTCCTTCAAGAAACAGTGGTGATTCAAAACACACAGTAATTTGAGGGTGCAATTCAGGCTACACGTAGCTGACCTCCTAGCCCCTCTGCGGCAATGCGTCCAGCCAAGCAGAAGCCTCCCTCGGGGAGGTAAAGAACTGCACCATCTCTCCATCCACTATGTGCAGCTTGGCAGGGAACAGGACACTAGGCAGTGTGGTTGGCTGGCAGCGCCACCTTTACCGAGTCGAAGGATCTTCTTAGTTTCTGTGTTTCAACAGTATAGTCCGGGAATATCAGGAGCCTAGTGTTCTTATAATGGAGCAGGCCAGCAGCTCGCGCCGCCCGCAAAGTCTCATCCCAGCCTCTAAAGTTGAGCAGGTGGAGTATAAGTGTGCGGGGTGGGGAGCCCTCCGGCCCCAGTTTCGGGGGGGATCCTATGGGCCCGCTCCACCATAAAGAAGGGGTAGAACCGGGCCGCGGGAAGTAGGGATCTCAGAAGCTCCTCCACGAATAGGGTGAGGTTCCTACCCTCCGCTCCCTCCGCAAGGCACCCAATCCATAGATTGTTGCGCCAACTTCTATTCTTGGAGTCCTCTGCCCTGTGTTCAAGAGTTTGCATTTTAGTTTGCAGGATCTGGACGGCACTCGAGTTCTCCGTGGCCTTGTCCTCCACCTGGCCTACCCGATGCTCTGCTGCCGTCATTCGGGTCCGGATCTTGTCCAGGTCTTGTTGGAGCAGGCCCACATCCAGCTGCACCTCCTCGATCTTAGTTGTCAGCGCAGTCTGGCATGTGGCCACCGCAGCTTGGCAGTTCGAGATGGCTGCTATCACCTCCGGAATACAAGGCACCGACAGTGTGGTCACAGTATCCGTCTGTGCTGCCATGTTTGAGACACGTGGCTGCCTCGGCAGGGATGGATCAGCAGGCCCCGGGCTAGCTAGAGCGACTGTCTAAGGGGGAATTTCAGATTCTTCTCCTTCTGAGGCCGCCCGGACGATTTGCTGGGCATGCAGAGAGTTGGGAGGTGTACAGAAGAGCAAAAACGCCTTCTCAGGATAACTTAGCACAAAATTCTAAGCTCACAGAGCTCCAGAATACACGTCCGTTCAAGTCTCCATCTTGGACACACCCCCCCCCTAAATATATATAGCCCATATATAAAGTCCATAAAATAGTCCTTGAGATAGAAGGCAGCTTCCGTGAAATGACGGACAGTGTTATAGGTGATTTCAGCCCATCGACCAAAGACAACACTAGCATCATGCATTCAGAGAGTTCCCACTGAAGAAGTCCACGCCCATTAAAGGAGTAACACGTACGGGGAGGAGGAGTCACATATGACGTCACCCGTGGCCATCTTGGTGGTAAAACATATGTCTTCATGCCTGCACTTGGCTAAAGTGTAGCGCTTGTAAGTGATTTCAATCCGCTTTTCAAATAAATTTGTGTACATGGAGAGCACTAGATCTCTTTTTATCTAGTTATATGTGCCGTGGAGCCTTTAGTATTTACCATTGGATTGTTTGCACTTCAGGAGGTGGCTAGATGCTGAGTGACCTTTATAGGTCGAATGTATGAGGTGAGAGGCTAGTGTTGTCTTTGGTGAATGGGCTAAAATCACCTGTAACTCTGTCCGTCTGATAACAAGCACTCATTTGATGGAGGCTGCTTTCTATCTTAAGGACTATTTTATGGACTTTATATATGGACTTTGTTGATTTATTACATGTTGCACTGCACTGTTTGTTCATTAGTTTATCATCAAGGTTTATTGGATTTTCCTTGAAGTGTTCAGCTGCCTATTATTATCTGCAGCAGTGGTTTAGTATTGATCTACGCTGAATATTTATCATTTGTAATATTCTAATAGTGGCCATACACACTTCCATTTTATTATCTGATCGATGTGTTATCCAATCAAAACAATCAAATTGGCAAACAATCGAATAGCCATAACACCCCTTCTGAATGATTAAGACCTCCTTTACATGGGGGCATACTAAAGCATATGCCAGTGGAGGGCCCTGTTTACCTGTACAGTTGTATCCCTGTGCAGTCATTCCCGTCCATGTCAATTGGGACACAGCATTTGTTAGTGTGTGTGAGAGTCCCTGAACATACACTGTGTAAGTTCGGGGACACACACCTGCACCGACACGTATGTCAAATTAGGAGCAGCAGCTACAGCCACAGCGTCCCAATTGATTTTAAAGGCACTGCCTGCATGGGGATGCACAGAACACATATGTATCCCCATGCAAGTAAACACCGCCCTCCATTAGGCCATTACACCCCATGTCAACTAGGCCTTAGACTTATATTAGATCAGATTCAATGACTCGAAAGTTGACTGGCCAGGGCAGAAAATTATTGATTGAATCGATTAGCAGCATAGAGATTGATCAGATTGTGAGAATGTATAGTGGAAACTGAGGTACGATCACATCTTACAACCATCAAACAATATCCACCTGCCCTTGTGTGGCACAGTGATTGATTGGGTTTTTGACTATAGATCACTTATTCCTATCAGGAGAGATAAATTGAAAAATAAATTAATCATTTATGTGCAATCTTGTGAGCTGCTATGTATACTTTATATTGAGACAAATAGCTGCCAGCACCCTACTAAAATCACCCCTATTTTTGATGCACAGTGTGATAAAAAGATAGAAGATTCACACATTTATTTATTTTTTTAACAAACAGAGGTGCTTTATTGAAAAAAGTTCAAGTTACATGACAAAAGAGGTAACAGTATAGTTTCCATATCGGGTTTAACATAGCTGGTTTGTCTGAAGACTACATGAGACACTGGCAAAACCATCATAGTCACAAAGCTAGTCTCAGTTATAGATTCACTAATTTCTAAACCAAGAATCAATAATTTATGGCCACCATGAGATGAGTGAGAATTAACAACATAGTTTATAGTGGCATCAGTCATTCATTTGTTATGACTATAGATAAGGAACAATCTGATCTAGTGATACTGTATATACAGTATGTTATTTTGGTTCCATTAGCGTATGTTGTGTTTGCTGCATAGAGACTGAAGATGGCTTCACCTGGACCCACATGAACTGTACACTTTCATCCTGGTTCTACAGCCAACCACACTTTAGTTTATGTACCGGTATTTAAAAATATTTCTGGTGACTGGCATTGTTTGAGACCACATTCATTTGTCCACCTTTGGCCCAATTGTAACTGTACAGTTAAATGTAGTGTGTACATAAGCATTTTTTTTTTGTAGCTTGCAATAAAAATAGTAAATTTGCCCAAAGTAACCAAGCAGCTTTTGTGGTATATCTTATCTAAACTGAATCTTTAAAATATATCTGACAAGCAACAGATCCAGATTTGCAGACATACTGCAATCTTTCTTGCAGCATAGTTCATAGCAAGTATATAATAGCATAATTTAGGCAATTCTCTTATTTATTATAATCAATAATTTTAAAGGAGACCTGTAATGCAAAGCTGTATGTAGCCTGCCAACTTTCTCCTGAAAAAGCTAGTTTCCTGGCTATCCTTCTGTACTTTCTGAGTCACTAACCAGAAATAAATATGAAGTAAGTGACGTTCAGACTCTTAATCAATATACTCATTATGAGTCAGTGGCTGAGACAGTAAGTCAGCGTCTGGCAAGATTAACGTGAACCTGAATTCACAACGTGAGTGTCTCCTATCTTAAAGAAAATATATAGAAATGGTTAATTGTGCCTAAGCAGTAGTCTGAAAAATGTATAATTTGCCTTAAATTCCTCCTGAAA
The DNA here is from genome assembly GCA_018402905.1 of Glandirana rugosa. NCBI lineage: Eukaryota > Metazoa > Chordata > Amphibia > Anura > Ranidae > Glandirana > Glandirana rugosa. Next base: position 464,261 of record BLSH010470804.1, read on the forward strand.
AATAGTAGTGTACTTCCTAGCATGTGACTATCTTGACATTCCTGTTCTGCAGCCTCATAACTGCAGTGTGAGATCATTTAAGACACTATTATCACTGACTGCTAACCTCATGAGACTTTTGATGGTGTCATTACTGTGATGGACACTGTTCTTCTAAAGCCTCGTACTCGCGAGCCGATGGTTGGTCAACCGAACGTCCAACTTTTGTCCAAACCGCGACGGCGGTTTGGTCTAGCGTACTGACATGAGTCAAGCAATCGGCCAACAAAGCCGAACGTAGTGGCGTGTTACGAGTGTATAATGAGGAAGTGCAGGTGAATGTGATTTGTGAATTATGAACATAGGTTGCACAACCGGACACTTCCTGGATTCAGAGCATGCGTGTTTGCACTTCCAACTTTTTGTTGGTCAATTTCTGTACGCATGGGCCAACAATCGGCCAACGCCTTGTTGGCCAACACAAGTTTTCTAGTCTCATCGTTCAACAGAAGTTGGATGACAATTGGAAATTGGCTGTAGAATCATGCGTACACACGATCGGGTTATCGGCCAACAGGCTGTTGGACGACCGTTGTTGGCCAACAATCGGACCGTGTGTACGGGCCTTAAGGGCCTAGTGGAGCGGAAGGTGTATCTGAGGACCTGTAGTGCTAGAATCCCCCAACTAGAAAACAACTGTAAGGATTCCCCCATCCACACAAATTTTCCAGAAAGCCAGTTGTAACAAGTTGATCATTAGATCAGCTTCTCACAAATTGGAACACATTGGTTCCTGCTGAACAGGCCACATTTTGATTCATCTATAGCCAGTTCAAGCATGTTTATGTGCAAAATGCGGCAAACTTTCTGTTTTTAAGTTTGGTTGTTTGTGCCTCTTACTTTGATAATAATCTAAGATTGATCATTCAGTATTGTGGATCTATATTCTTTGATAATTACTTTGTGCAAAGGGATCAGGCAAGGTCTGGGAATTGCTATTTACTGTTGTAGAGGTGGAGCGCAAATGCTGGTTTATGGCAGCAGCAACAATTTATTTATAAGTAGATTAGGAGATGGAAGAAGGAACTAAAAAGGATAAAGGCACTGAAGGTACTGAAAATGCAGCACATGGTGCCTGTCATTTAAGTATAATGATACCTTAATTTTATCTCACAGCTTCACTTTAATGGTGGCCATGCACACAGCCATTTTCTACCAATTGTAACCAGCTTTCGACAACAAAAAAAGATCAAATTAAGGCAACCAGTTACAATCCCTTCCACAGGTTGCTATTAGGTTACCTTAAGCTGGTTAATCTTTTTTGTGACTGAAGTGGTTGAAATTGCTAGAGAATCGAGTGTAGTGCCTGGTTAAGGCTAAAACAGTTTCCATAACTGAAGCAAAGGGCTGACCTCAGCAGTGTGGTGTGAGTATAAAGTGACACAGGAAGCTGAGTATAATACATAGGGTTGTCACTATCACTATGAACCCTTTGGTAGGAATTATGTAACATATAACATAAAGTTTACAATGCAGTGGTCAGGACTCATGTACAACATAGCTTATAGAGTGCATGGGTCAGTAGTATGGCATTTTCAGCAGTGTATAGAGTCCAGGGTGAAGGCTGAGTAAAGTACAAAACAGCATATATGGTTCAGGAGTATGTCATATTCAACATAGTGCATAGTGTGCAGGAGTCAAGAGTTTGCGGTGTTCAATTTAGCTCATAGAGTGCAGCAGTCAAGATCTAAATTATAACATAGGAAAAAAATAGAAGAAAATAGGCACCACCTGCAGACTTTAAAAACGTTCTCCTATTTTCTTCTATTTTTTCCAGTGTTAGAAGGACTTTTCTTCTGGTCCAAAGAAGGCTGACCTTTGTGCTGGGACTTTTTACTAATGCTGGTTCTCATACTAGCCACATATGGACTATTTTAAAAAGACTTGATGGGATTTATATGTTTTTTCAGGGTGTTGCACCATATACTTGTTTGCATCCTTTGTTTAAATTACAACATAGAATATAGAGTGCAGCAGTTATAACTACCGTATGTAATGTACAACATAGCACATAGAAATCAGAAGTCAATTATTTGTAATAAACAGCATAGCATATATTGTGCAGTGGTCAGAACTTTTTAAAGTTTACTACTTACCTGGAAGAAGCTTCAAAGGTTCCATGATGCCTCCCAGGTCTTCTGAGTGACGTTAGGCCACAACTATGGAGAGGCAGCCTTAGCTGATATATCACTCCAGCTGGCGCTACTGGAATCATAGAGGCAGTGGTGGCTGGTGAAATTTTAGGATGGGGGGGCGCCAGACCCTGCCCTTCCTTTTTGACTCCTGCCATGTCTCTTAAGCCCCACCCCTTATAGTTTCCACCCATTGTGTCAGTAGTATACAGCCCAGCATCACCAGATAGGGTATACAGCATCACTAGATAGGGGTATACAGAGTCACCAGATAGGGGTATACACATCACCAGATAGGGGTATACAGATTCACCAGATAGGGTATACAGTCACCAGATAGGGGTATACAGAGCCACCAGATAGGGGTATACAGAGCCACCAGATAGGAGTATACAGAGCCACCAGATAGGGTATACAGAGCCACCAGATCGGAGTATACAGAGCCGCCAGATAGGAGTATACGGAGCCATCAGATAGGAGTATACAGAGCCCTAGATATACGCATACAGAGCCACCAGATAGGAGTATACAGAGCCACCAGATAGGAGTATACATAGCCACCAGATAGGAGTATACAGAGCCCCAGGATAGCAGTATACAGAGCCCCAGATAGGAGTATACAGAGCCACAAATAGCAGTATACAGAGCCCCAGATAGGGTATTCAGAGCCCCAGATAGCAGTATACCGAGCCCCAGATAGAGGTATACAGAGCCCCAGATAGCAGTATACAGAGCTCCAGATAGAAGTATACAGAGCAACCAGATATGAGTATACAGAGCCCCAGATAGGGTATACAGAGCCCCAGATAGCAGTAAACAGAGCCCAAGATAGGAGTATACAGGGCCCTAGATGGCAGTATAGAGAGCCCCAGATAGGGGTATACAGAGCCACCAGATAGCAGTATACAAAGCCCCAGCTAGTAGTATACAGAGCCCCAGATAGGAGTATACAGAGCCCCAGATAGGGTATACAGAGCCCCAGGCAGCAGTATACAGAGCCCCAGATAGGAGTATACAGAGCTCTAGATAGGAGTATACAGAACCTCAGATAGCAGTATACAGAGCCCCAGATAGTGGTCTACAGAGCCCCAGATAGCAGTATACAGAGCCCCAGATAGCAGTATACAGAGCCACCAGATAGAAGTACACTGCACAACCCCCCCATGCGCCACGGATATCACTGACATCATGCACCCCCATCCCAGAGGTCCGGCACTTACTGTGTGGACTCTGGAGAGGATCATCCTGTTTTCCCTTCCTTGCCAAATAGGATCGCCTGGCTATTTGGTCAATCGGGAAACAGGTCTCACCGACCTTCTTCCTGATTGGCGGGGAGGCACTGCAGTGTGAAAATAGCGAAAATTCATTGGCTATGGTCACACAATTGGCTGCGTCCCGAGCCCACCCTTTTTTGAAGCCTGTTAGAGCCTTGGGCTCTAGTCAGGTGCTTAAAAAAAAACACTTCCTCCTGCCGCCATAGGAATCCATGTGTCCGGCGTCTTGAAAGGGGTCGGGCACATGGATAGGAAGGCGGTGGCAGGGATTGGGGGGGTGGCACCCATTCCATCTTACTGCATAGAGGGCATGTACAGCTAACAGTCAGAGTCATGAATTCTGATATAAATCTCACTTGACCTGGAGAAGTGGCAGGAGATACAAAACATGTGCCCCAGGTGTTCAGAAATAGTGACACCTTAGACTCAGATCTAGCGGCGCCTTTGACTCTGTGGTCTTATAACTATACAAATAGTCACAAGGAGAAAGTAGCTATTTGTATAACTGCTACAGAGGATGCTCCATGTACCCAAAATAATGAATGTAAGTAATAGGATGTATTGGTTGCTTATTTTATTAGGTTTGTTGTGCTTATCTTAGTTTAGAACATTTTTCATTGCCATTTAAAATGCATGCTGTTAGCACTGAATTACAGATATTTGCATTTTTAGCAAGGTTTTTAGGTCTGAAGTATAGTATAGGTTATTACTTGAGGTCTTCTGTTAAAGCTGTCACAGTTCTGCATTTTTATTTATGGAAAGGCAAATTCCCACAGCTGGTCTATCTGTGTACACAAATAGGCACAAGTCGATCTTTGCAAACCCAATTACACATATCATATTAGATCCCAGGTGACGCACATTAAGCGCAGCCATCCAGTGACTCATCAGTGAGTCATACCTTTTGCTGAAACAAGATCGAATGTGTGAAAACTTGATACAGGTTGTGAGGTAGATTGTATTTATCCAGGGTATTAAAAAAAACAGTTAGGCAAGCTGATTAAATAAGTCACACTACAACTTTCTAAATGTTTTTTTCTGGAAAGGAATATAATTTCTTCATAATATTTATTACATTTTTTACATATTTAATGTATAAATATCATTTTCCTAAGGCTGAACATACACAGACTTTAAAAGTGTATACTGATCCAAAGGGGTAAGTGCACATACAAGCTGTAAGGATACATTATTTGCAGCTGTTGAGCAATGGTCTATGTGGTACGCATCTTCTTTAGATGGACACCATTCCTTCCCCCATATCATGTACGTGGTGGAGCTAGGAACATTGAGGGGGCTTCTCCTGCACCTCCTGCCCAACAGGAGGTGCAGCATGACTGCTGTATTAGCTGGCTGATGGTATCCACATTATAGGTGGGTAGAAATGGAAACTGCAGTCTTCAGGACACAGGAACAGCTTGACACCAGAGAAGAGAGTAGCAAAGGATACCGGAGAGCAGGCCAAAGTTAGTAACAGCAGGGCAGCTTAGGACCAAATCAGCAGACAGAGCAAGTCCAGGAAGCAGGCCAAGGTCGGTAATAGCTGGGCAAAGCAGTACGGAATCAGCAGGCAGCGACAAGTCCAATAATCAGGCCAAGGTCAAAGGTAACCAGATGAGCAGAGCTGAGGCAGAGAGAAGAGGAGAAATCCAGGGGAAATCCAGGACGTACTCGGGTAGGCAAATGCAACAGATCAGGTCTCAGGACACACGGGAACAAGCTGAAGGCTATTCAGCAAATTCTCTCAGTGACACATCTTCCATAGGCCACAGAGGACGCCAAGTGTGCACTCTAAATGCTACATGTATGCACGCATGGCGAACCATCACAGTGCATCTGATATTGCCTTTTGCCTAGAAGTATGAGTGGTGAAATGCTCTCACATGCATAAGTATAGCTTCCGACTGTCCCTGATTTTGAGGAACTATCCCTGATTTGGAACAAAGTCCCCCTGTACCTCTTTCCTCCAGTCAGTATAGCTGTATATAAAATGCATTATTTATTTATCAAAAATTATTTTACAGGGCTAAATCTTTCATCCAACTTCTAAATTACTGCATTTGTAAATTCCAAAAGCCAAAATAAAGGAATAATAGTGCTAAAAAAGTACTTGTGAGTTTAACCAATTTTTTTTGTATAATTCTCCTTTAAGGGGGCATGTCAGGGGCTGTGTCCTATGCCTACACCTTTTTGCTAATAGATGTCCCTCTTTCCTATCTTAGAAAGTTGGGAGGCATGCATAAGCATAGGTCTGCACTGGTTTTCTTATCCTAGGAATCTGGTTTACCTTATACCCCAATTGGTGCCATGCTGGAAAAGTGGTTGGATCACAGGCAGAATGCTACACAAATTACAAGGGCATTGCATGCTGTAATGCCATTACTAACCTATCTTATGAACATGCTATTTGCCTTGCCTTCTCAGGTGTTGGTACTTTTTTGAGTCACTAATCTGGAACATCTATGTACCATATTAGACTTGGTTCTTGTTCAACAACTCAAGATGTGTTGAAGCAACTGGAATAGCATGGTGGACTGACATCTATCATCCTCATGGGAGGGATAAGCAAAAACAGCTAACATATTTCTTTCAGTACAGGTTTCCATTGATGACAAAAATGTATTATTTTATCAAAGCAGAACTCTAGTCTGATTAAGAGGTTGGCTTTAAGCAACTTAATTTATAATGCATACTGTATAAATAAATACAATTCCAAAAAGAAGTTAGCCTTTATCACAGCTCTGGAATTATTCACTCTTTCTCTATCTATGTGACGTTAGGTGGGATTGGGGCATCCTACTCGCCTCTGAATTAGTGGTCCTATTGTCTTGAATTAATTGTAAAACATCTAATTTGCAAAGTGTTATCACACCTTCTGAAGCTTTCCTGCCTTATTACTGCATGTTACTAAAATGATTCCACCAATGTGCTGAATAGAAGATGTATGAATTGGGGGAGGGGGCTATGTCCAACCTACCTACTCCTACCACCTGTTCACCAAATTTCAAGTGAAACTTCTTTCATCCATTCGCTACTTTATTTGTAAAGAATGTAAAAAAAGTTTTTTATTGTCCTGTGGGTCTTCCTATTCACTAAAAAAGCCCTATGTAGGACTAAACCTGGGCTAGGCAAAATTCCCTTTTATTTACTCTGTGTCTTCTTGCTCAAGAGTGATTTCATTCATGGAGCTGAGCAGTGGCAGCCCGTCAATACAGGGCACGGGGCGGCCCCTAATCTATATGCAGGCACCGGGCGCATGCATTCCAATGTTTTTTTTTTCTTTCGAAGCACGTGATTAGAGCCTGAGGCTCTAATTGACTTAAAAAAAGGGTGGACTCAGGGAGCAGAACACTGCGCCCCAAGCCCACCCACTTGTGTGACAATAGCGAATTAATATTCGCTATTTTCTTCCTGATTCTCCTCCCTCCCATTCAAGAAGCAGCTCCTGAGACCTGATTTTGCCAGGGAGTCTTAGGGCTCCCAATCATGTCTCAGGACACACTGGCCAATCGGGTCTCAGGACACACTTCCTGTTAAGCTTAGAGGAGAACGGAGAGAGGAGAATGGCCTGGCTCTTCATTCCCCCGCTGCCTCCTATGTTAAGGTTAGTCTCCACCGCTGCCTTCTTGTCCGATTAATGCCCGGGGGAGGGGTCATTAGTGCGCTTGTGGTGATTGATGCCATCACGTCCGCCGTTCGTCTCCCATGGGGGGGGGGGGTGTGGATGCCGTTAGTTTGCTGCCCCCCAAAATATTTAGCACGTGCCACCACTGGAGCTGAGCTTCTGCCTTTCCTCTCCTTATCCCGAATGTTAGCCTACTAAGGTTGACTCTGATGCCATTGTAAAGCCTAGCATCATATGGTGACTTGTATCTGTCAGATAGTTTAGCTTAGTCCTTTTATAGCCAGTGCAGGTTCATATGAGCTGGCTTTACTGACCTGTTGTAATGGACATAGTTCCAGAGCTGTAATGTGGATCCTTGCTTCACCGTCTAGTGAGTCACTAACCTAGGAGAAGCACAAAAATCTGAGCATATGATTGACACAGGCTAATGACTCCAAGAGTGGCAAAGCCAAGAAAAAGTGTGAAAGCTTAGACTTTGCAATAGTAAGCAGTGGTGACGCCTACATTTTTATCATTGTATGTTCCACATAACAAACACAAATGTGTAAAATGTATTTTTATTTTCTATCAATGTTCCTATTTCTGGCTGTGTCTTGTGACTGGAACAACCAGCATAGACTTTGCAGCTATGTAAATTCCAATATCTCTTATCTCATGACTGTAGTTAGGGAACTGTGGCCATGTAGCCTTCTTTATTGTAAAGAAGTAAACTAACTTTGGAGCTAAAGTCTTGGTGTCAGAATGGTTACGCTGCATCCATCTGAGCACTGTTGCTCTCTTTACCACAACTATAAACTTGGTGTGATAGGTTAATGGACTGTATTTCTTAACCAAAGTGTTTGTTATTTCTAAAATAGGTGAGAGTAGCTATTCTATCTCTATCTATCTGCATTTTGTTAAGTGTGTGTTATCAACTTCATTTCATATTTGTAAACCATTCAGCCTGACAAAGTAGGATCGTACCCTCAAAATTTTGTCTGCCATATGACTGCATGTTAATGACATTCATTGGAAGTGACAATTGTGATCTGGCATCTCCTCCATTTCAAGTATCCTAGGCTGGTCTGTGGAAGACTAGTTGATATTCGAAGCAGAACTTTGCCTACATAGTCTGGGTTTATCCCGTAAACGGTATCTTTCTTTATCCTTTATTAGACACATATTCTCTCTTGTTCTTTTACTTATCACTTTCATTGATGTGTTTTTAGATAAATAGATAATTTTAGGTTATGTTACCTATCCTTTGTTGTGTTTCTTCATGTTGAAAAAATGTAAAACCCAATTAAACTTGCTGAAGCAAAAATACAAAGAAAAAAGTGTATTTTAATGATATTTTAGTTGGTTGCAAACAAATAAAAAACACATTAGTTAGGTCAGTTAAAGCGGAACTTTACCCATAACAACTTGATAAAAATGAATGTTCTTTAGCAAGGAACTACTTTAATACTTATGTTACCAAAATTAGTATGCGCTGTAAATTGTCCCAGCATTGCTCTTGCTTGAGGCTGCCATTTTTCTGAAACCTAGAGCCAGCCTCTGAACAGCAGTATATCTTTAGGCTGTCAGCAGATCAGCCTCTAGTGGCTCTGATTTTCAGCACAGTGCTAAAAATGGAGAGCAACTGAGCATGTGCAGAGCAAGGTGAGACAGTTAAATACTGGATTCTAAACAGTATATGCACTTAATTTTATGTTTTGCATAGCTATACCTGCAAAAGGGGCCAGCATGAAGTGATCTAGAAGGACTTAATTTTCTGACTAAAGTTCCACTTTAAGGTAATGGATGGAGTAAATACTCTGTATCATCAATGCCAGCTGTGAGCTCTAATCAAGGCTAAGACTGGACAGACAGATATGAAAGAATGGTGGTCAGAGAGAAATCTTCCCATTAGTGCACAAATCATTAGAGAAATTCGTAGGACCATAAGTGTGACAATGAGTGCAATTAGGCCAGTTATTGCCACCGCTATTTCCACCGAGGAAACAATTGAAACATATGCTGTTGAGAACATTCAGTGACAGTTAAAGGGTTGAGACAAGCCAATTAACAATGGCAGGGGGGACTTACAATGGTCACCTTTTATTTCTTTATGTAAAAATGTTGCTGTATTCATTGAATTTCGATTACTTCTTGTTCGGTGGGTTTTTATGGGTATTTGCTTCTTTGTGATTGGAAAATTGCCCTCACATGGACACTATAAATAGAGCCCCCCTACAGGCAGCCTCTGCTGGCATTTGAAATGTCCACGTGTATGGGTGTGCCCATACGTTTTAGTTTTTTTTGGTACTTTTTTTCAAATGTTTTTTATAGTTAGATGTGTTTTTTGGGCCTCAGGGCCCTTAGTATATCTCCTCCTTTATTTATTATTTTCTGTTTTGTATTATTTTTTCAGGTGGGGACATGACTTGTTTTTTTCTTTTTTGTATCCTGGTAGCCACCAACTATTTTGTCCTTTTCATTTGTGGCTGAATATATATATTACCAAGCATTCCAGTCATTCATTTAAGCAGACCTGGAAGCCTTATATTCTTTTGGACATTAGTACACATTGGTACACTTTTTTTTTTTTTTAATGATGTGTTTTATATATTTTTCTGCCTTAGTGGGAAATTCCATGGTGACCTTTGTGTTCTCATAGCCTGAACCTCTTTTTCCCCTCTCAGAAAACACAATGATTATGTAACCATTGGTCTTATAAGATGGTGTTGATTACCTCTGTATATTTCCCTTTGGGATAATATTCATATATTGTATACAGAATAATGACTTATATGCTTACTTTTTAGATTAACCACTGTGATATACCCACCTGATGAAGATTTGTGTCAAGAAATGAAACGTGTCAGTGTTTTCATATGCATTATTATGCTCATGTGTTTCACTGTGATTGTCATCAATGACTATAGTCCAGTCTCTGTCATGCTTTTATATGCACTGTGGTTTTATTTTTTAAAGGTTATAGTAAATATATATTTTTTTAGTTTTGTCTGATTTTTTCTGGTGCCTTTAAAATCCTTATTTTTTTTTTTGTTTTTCCTTTATTTGCTATAGGATGGGGCATCGGAAGAGGAAGATTACTAATGAACAGGGGCGGCCCGTCCAATAAGGGTGCACGGGCGCCGCCCCCTTTATCCACGCCACCCCCTATATGAATAATGGATAGATTCACGCATAGCATGAATCTATCCATGGCCACTGCGGCCACCCTCTATTTATGCACCAGGCGCATGAATTACAGCAGCGGGGGTGTTTTTTTGAAGCACCCGATTAGAGGCATAGACTCTAATAGGCTTCGAAATAGGCTGGATTTGTGGTGCAGAGCATTGCGCTTGGAACCCACCTTGGTGTGTTAGAAAAGTAAATGAGTATTCGCTTTTCTAACACTGAATTGCCTCTCCGCCATTCAGGAAGTGCGGGTCTGTTACCCGTTTCCCGATTGGCTGGAAGGTCAGGCGATCCTATTGGACGCCTCGGAGGAGGGGGATGCACGACGAAAGCTGCAGTGATCAACACCACAGGAGGAGGAAGAAAGCTACCGCTCATCAGACACGTTGCCCACCCAGCCGCTTCCTAGATGGGGTAAGAGCGGGGCTGTCCTCCTGAGGGAGGGGAGGTGGCTGTTTGCCGCCCCCAAAAGAAAAAAACGCCATCCACCACTGCTACTGAACTAAAGGGTAGAAGCTTAAGGGACAAATCACACTGAAGGTAGGTAATGTCCATTGTGCTGCTTTTGTTTTGTTTTTTTTGGTAAACTTAAGCTTTAAGGTGGAATTACTGTATATCAAAGTGGAAGTACTGCATAATCTCAATGTGAAAGTTCTGCATACTGTGTATCAATGGGAAAGTACTGCATATGTATTTATTTATTACAGGTACTTATATTTACGCAGCGTCTTATATATACTGTATATTGTACATTCACATCACTCTCTGTCCTCAATGAGCTTACAATCTAAGGTCCCTAACCCACATCCATACTGTATATCAATAGAGAAGTACTGGATAATCTCAGTGTGGAAGTACTGCATATTCTCAGTGTGGAAGTACTGCATATTCTCAGTGTGGAAGTACTGCATATGCTCAGTGTGTAAGTACTGAATATTCTCGGTGTGTAAGTACTGCATATTCTCAGTGTGTAAGTACTGCATACGCTCAGTGTGTAAGTACTGCATACTCTCAGTGTGTAAGTACTGCATATTCTCAGTGTGGAAGTACTGCATATGCTCAGTGTGTAAGTACTGCATATTCTCAGTGTGTAAGTACTGCATATGCTCAGTGTGTAAGTACTGCATATTCTCAATGTGGAAGTACTGCATATTCTCAGTGTGGAAGTAATGCATATGCTCAGTGTGTAAGTACTGCATATTCTCAGTGTGGAAGTACTGCATATGCTCAGTGTGGAAGTACTCCATATGCTCAGTGTGGAAGTACTGCATATTCTCAGTGTGGAAGTACTGCATATGCTCAGTGTGGAAGTACTGCATATTCCTAGTGTGAAAGTACTGCATATGCTCAGTGTGTAAGTACTGCATATTCTCGGTGTGGAAGTACTGCATATTGTCAGTGTGGAAGTACTGCATATGCTCAATGTGGAAGTACTGCATATTCTCAGTGTGTAAGTACTGCATATTCTCAGTGTGGAAGTACTGCATATTCTCAGTGTGTAAGTACTGCATATTCTCAGTGTGGAAGTACTGCATATTCTCAGTGTGGAAGTACTGCATATTCTCAGTGTGGAAGTACTGTATATGCTCAATGTGGAAGTACTGCATATTCTCAATGTGAAAGTACTGCAAATTCTCAGTGTGGAAGTACTGCATATTCTCAGTGTGGAAGTACTGCATATTCTCAATGTGGAAGTACTGCATATGCTCAGTGTGGAAGTAATGCATACTCTCAGTGTGTAAGTACTGTATATTCTCAGTGTGGAAGTACTGCATATTCTCAGTGTGTAAGTACTGCATATTCTCAATGTGGAAGTACTGCATATTGTCAGTGTGAAAGTACTGCATATTGTCAGTGTGGAAGTACTGCATATTGTCAGTGTGAAAGTACTGCATATTGTCAGTGTGGAAGTACTGCATATTCTCAGTGTGGAAGTACTGCATATTCTCAGTGTGAAAGTACTGCATATTCTCAGTGTGAAAGTACTGCATATTCTCAGTGTGGAAGTACTGCATATTCTCAGTGTGTAAGTACTGCATATTCTCAATGTGGAAGTACTGCATATTGTCAGTGTGAAAGTACTGCATATTGTCAGTGTGGAAGTACTGCATATTGTCAGTGTGAAAGTACTGCATATTGTCAGTGTGGAAGTACTGCATATTCTCAGTGTGGAAGTACTGCATATTCTCAGTGTGAAAGTACTGCATATTCTCAGTGTGAAAGTACTGCATATTCTCAGTGTGGAAGTACTGCATATTCTCAGTGTGTAAGTACTGCATATTCTCAATGTGGAAGTACTGCATATTGTCAGTGTGAAAGTACTGCATATTGTCAGTGTGGAAGTACTGCATATTGTCAGTGTGAAAGTACTGCATATTGTCAGTGTGAAAGTACTGCATATCCTCAGTGTGGAAGTACTGCATATTCTCAGTGTGAAAGTACTGCAAATTCTCAGTGTGAAAGTACTGCATATTCTCAGTGTGGAAGTACTGCATATTCTCAGTGTGAAAGTACTGCATATTCTCAGTGTGGAAGTACTGCATATTCTCAATGTGGAAGTACTGCATATTCTCAGTGTGGAATTACTGCATATTCTCAGTGTGGAAGTACTGCATATTCTCAGTGTGTAAGTACTGCATATTCTCAGTGTGTAAGTACTGCATATTCTCAATGTGGAAGTACTGCATATTCTCAGTGTTTAAGTACTGCATATTCTCAGTGTGTAAGTACTGCATATTCTCAGCGTGGAAGTACTGCATATTCTCAATGTGGAAGTACTGCATATTCTCAGTGTGGAATTACTGCATATTCTCAGTGCGGAAGTACTGCATATTCTCAGTGTGGAAGTACTGCATTTTATCAGTGTGTAAGTAATGCATATTCTCAGTGTGGAAGTGCTGCATTTTATCAGTGTGGAAGTACTGCATATTCTCAGTGTGGAAATACTGCATATCCTCAGTGTGTAAGTACTGCATATTCTCAATGTGGAAGTACTGCATATTCTCAGTGTGTAAGTACTGCATATTCTCAGTGTGTAAGTACTGCATATTCTCAATGTGGAAGTACTGCATATTCTCAATGTGGAAGTACTGCATATTCTCAGTGTGTAAGTACTGCATATTCTCAGTGTGGAAGTACTGCATATTCTCAATGTGGAAGTACTGCATATTCTCAGTGTGGAATTACTGCATATTCTCAGTGTGGAAGTACTGCATATTCTCAGTGTGGAAGTACTGCATTTTATCAGTGTGTAAGTAATGCATATTCTCAGTGTGGAAGTGCTGCATTTTATCAGTGTGGAAGTACTGCATATTCTCAGTGTGTAAGTACTGCATATTCTCAGTGTGAAAGTACTGCATATTCTCAGTGTGGAAGTACTGCATATTCTCAATGTGTAAGTACTGCATATTCTCAGTGTGTAAGTACTGCATATTCTCAGTGTGGAAGTACTGCATATTCTCAATTTGGAAGTACTGCATATTCTCAGTGTGGAAGTACTGCATATTCTCAGTGTGGAAGTACTGTATATGCTCAATGTGTAAGTACTGCATATTCTCAGTGTGTAAGTACTGCATATTCTCAATGTGGAAGTACTGCATATTCTCAGTGTGTAAGTACTGCATATTCTCAATGTGGAAGTACTGCATATTCTCAGTGTGGAAGTACTGCATATTCTCAATGTGGAAGTACTGCATATTCTCAGTGTGGAAGTACTGCATATTCTCAATGTGGAAGTACTGCATACGCTCAGTGTGGAAGTACTGCATATTCTCAATGTGTAAGTACTGCATATCCTCAGTGTGTAAGTACTGCATATTCTCAATGTGTAAGTACTGCATATTCTCAGTGTGTAAGTACTGCATATTCTCAGTGTGGAAGTACTGCATATTCTCAGTGTGTAAGTACTGCATATTCTCAGTGTGGAAGTACTGTATATGCTCAATGTGGAAGTACTGCATATTCTCAGTGTGTAAGTACTGCATATTCTCAGTGTGTAAGTACTGCATATTCTCAATGTGGAAGTACTGCATATTCTCAGTGTGTAAGTACTGCATATTCTCAGTGTGTAAGTACTGCATATACTCAGTGTGGAAGTACTGCATATTCTCAATGTGGAAGTACTGCATATTCTCAATGTGGAAGTACTGCATATTCTCAGTGTGGAATTACTGCATATTCTCAGTGTGGAAGTACTGCATATTCTCAGTGTGGAAGTACTGCATATTCTCAGTGTGTAAGTACTGCATATTCTCAGTGTGTAAGTAATGCATATTCTCAGTGTGGAAGTACTGCATATTCTCAGTGTGGAAGTACTGCATATGCTCAGTGTGGAAGTACTGCATATTCTCAATGTGGAAGTACTGCATATTCTCAGTGTGGAAGTACTGCATATTCTCAGTGTGTAAGTACTGCATATTCTCAGTGTGTAAGTAATGCATATGCTCAGTGTGTAAGTACTGCATATTCTCAGTGTGTAAGTACTGCATATTTTCAGTGTGGAAGTACTGCATATTCTCAATGTGAAAGTACTGCATATTCTCAGTGTGGAAGTACTGCATATTCTCAGTGTGTAAGTAATGCATATTCTCAGTGTGTAAGTACTGCATATTCTCAGTGTGGAAGTACTGCATATTCTCAGTGTGTAAGTACTGCATATTCTCAGTGTGGAAGTACTGCATATTCTCAGTGTGTAAGTAATGCATATTCTCAGTGTGTAAGTACTGCATATTCTCAGTGTGGAAGTACTGCATATTGTCAGTGTGTAAGTACTGCATATTCTCAGTGTGGAAGTACTGCATATTCTCAGTGTGGAAGTACTGCATATTCTCAATGTGGAAGTACTGCATATGCTCAGTGTGGAAGTACTGCATATTCTCAGTGTGTAAGTACTGCATATTCTCAGTGTGGAAGTACTGCATATTCTCAGTGTGTAAGTACTGCATATTCTCAGTGTGTAAGTACTGCATATTCTCAGTGTGTAAGTAATGCATATGCTCAGTGTGTAAGTACTGCATATTCTCAGTGTGTAAGTAATGCATATTCTCAGTGTGTAAGTACTGCATATTCTCAGTGTGTAAGTACTGCATATTCTCAGTGTGTAAGTAATGCATATTCTCAGTGTGTAAGTAATGCATATTCTCAGTGTGGAAGTACTGCATATTCTCAGTGTGTAAATAATGCATATGCTCAGTGTGTAAGTACTGCATATTCTCAGTGTGGAAGTACTGCATTTTATCAGTATGGGCGTGGTACATTTTCTTGGTATAAAAGAGGACTATGTATGAAATACAGCATTTTTATGGCAGAAAATTCTCTTGCTTGAAGAATTATATTGTTGAAAGTCCGGATGCAACCTAGCCAATAGCCCAATGGTGTAATAAAATAGAAAGTGACATTAGTGGCCAATTTAATAAAGGGGACCCTGATGGCACCAAATGTCTTGCTTAATTTAATGTTTAAAGAAGATATTAATATACATTAATTTAAAAGAGAAAGAAAACATTCATATCCACTGAGCAATGTTGCTTTCTTTTTCTTTTTTCCAGATTGTTCTTTGTAGTGACAATTTGTGACAGTTTGTAATATTCCATGCCCATGTGCTAAGGTGGAAATCAACAGAAATAGAAAACATGTAGAAAGCATTCAGCAAAGAAAACAAATGGCTCAGATTCCATAATGCCAAAAATGTGAGCGTATAAACACAGACAGTGATTCTGTAAGCAGCCAGTCTTGATCACACATTTGCCTGCCAAAAATACCAGTTGGAAGAACAATGTACTGAATTGCTGCCTAACAGTTTGAAGAAATCAGTGTTTTGGATGGGCAGAATTATAGCATAAAATGTTCGGATACAAATGGGCGGCTCTAGCTCCACCCTATCACAAGCCTAGCATGTTTCCAAGCATACGTAGTCTTGCTCTTCAAATTCTTATTTGGATGAAAACTGTACTGAGTAAACAAAAATCATACGATCTTGTATCATGCGAGAAACATTTTTGTATTTGTCCCCGCCCCCCCTGATCTTTCTCAAAAACAAAAAAATAGAGTGCACAGGTATATGGCTGGCCGGCTTTTTTTGGGAGATTTGCTGTCAGCTGACAGCACTTCCCAAAGCCCATTGGTCAGCCATTAAAGTGTATAGATGTGCGCCAGCCAGGCGCACATCTATACACTAATTGGCTCTGGCCTCAGTCACTGTCCCCCAGGGGGCTGGGGGCGGGACTGGCAGACGTGCTGGTGCTTGGACTGCACGCACGCCTTTTATACCGCCGACCGAGGGAGAGAGAGCGAACTGATGAGTCCCTCTGAGGTAAGTACTGCTGTGCTGCTGGGCTCTGCAACCTGTCTACTGACAATACCTGTGTACTGGCTGGCGGCAATACCTGTGTACTGACAATACCTGTGTACTGGCTGGTGGTAATACCTGTGTACTGACAATACCTGTGTACTGGCAATACCTGTGTACTGGCTGGTGCCAATACCTGTGTACTGACAATACCTATGTACTGGCTGGAGGCAATACCTGTGTACTGACAATACCTGTGTACTGGCTGGCGGCAATGCCTGTGTACTGACAATACCTGTGTACTGGCTGGCGGCAATACCTGTGTAATGACAATACCTGTGTACTGGCTGGTGGCAATACCTGTGTACTGGCTGGTGGCAATACCTGTGTACTGGCAATAACTGTGTACTGGCTGGCAGCAATACCTGTGTACTGACAATAACTGTGTACTGGCAATATCTGTGTACTGGCAATACCTGTGTACTGGCTGGCGACAATACCTGTGTACTGACAATACCTGTGTACTGACAATAACTGTCTACTGGCTGGCGGGAATACCTGTGTACTGGCAATAACTGTGTACTGGCTGGCAGCAATACCTGTGTACTGGCAATAACTGTGTACAATAACTGGTCGGTAAGTTGAGCTTGGAATTCTTTGTTTTTTGTCTGTGGATGCCCGTCCATAGCTCCTTGCTGTAGTGGCCAGTTATAGGTGGTGGACAGTGACCTTTTTGTATCGCAACTTTGGGCGCACACCAGGTGCACACCAGCCATTAGGCCACGGCTGGGTGTCTGGTCCTGTACCTTTAAGGAGGGATGGGCCCCTCCAGTCACCTGTCCTCCATCTATCCATTAAATTGCATGTGCTTCCATTGTGAAGCCTCATATATAGAGTTAGGACTGCAGTATACAGGGAGCCTTGACGAGGCCTGCAGCTTACGCATGCACTTGCAAATGTGTGTAACCAATCCCCTGCCTTTTAAACGCTACTGTTAGACAGGTGTATTTGTTTGGTGCTGTC
>BLSH010470804.1:501886-513439 GCA_018402905.1 Glandirana rugosa
CAAGTCTGCACACCGAGAAGGCTAGATTCAGGAGTCGAACTAGAAGGCGTTATTTATGTCAGCTGGGGGCTTTAAGCATGCATCTCGTGGGCGCTTAACACTTTTTGACGTTTAAAACCTACACCAGTTTTTACGGATAAAAATTTGAAGACGACCGCGAATCCAATCAACGGTGTACATTTTTTTGTAGGGCACTTGTCCTACTCTTACCCCCATTTTACTTCCTTTTACAGCCCTCTAGCACTTGCCAGGACTTTTTTACAGCCATTTTTGTGCCGAAAAGTTCGGATCCCCATTGACTTCAATGGGGTTCGGGGTCCGGGGTAAAGTTCGGGTCAAGTTCGGTACCGAACTCGAACTTTTTCGCGAAGTTCGGCCGGACCCGCCGAACCCGAACATCCAGGTGTCCGCTCAACTCTAATCTTGAGTATTTCGCTGAGTGTTCTTGTTTTCTTCATTTTGTTCTTCTTAAAGCCCTAAGGTTCTGCCCAAACGCCCTGCATCTTCTAAGGCATGTGGCAACTAACCTAAGCGCCAGCAGAAGTTTAAAAATAGGCATTTTTGACCACATCCAAAATTTGCAGTTTTTCACAATTCGCGGGTGCTCTACGTACGAATTTCGGGGGTCGACTGTATTTATTGCGGAAGATCAAGCTGAGGACTTTCCTTTATCTACATTACTAAGGATATAGTGGACCATCCTGTGTTTGCCCACAACAACTAATACCCATAATTTGGTGGAGGAAAGCACAGCTCATAAATTTCGTTATTCATGCACACACATACAGGCAGTTCACAAGTTACATACATCTGACTTACATACAACTCATACTTACAAACGGAGGGAGACAACATTAAGTGAGAGGAAAGCTACCCCATGGAAGGGAAATTCACTCCTGTAAGAGATATCATGGGAAAAAGGTGTATCCACTGAAGCTTTATCACAAATCCTTGTTTCCACAGCAACCCAAAATGCTCAAAATCCAATGGTCAGAGAGACAGAAAGTGAGGTGAAATCTTCTGAACAGGGGCACAGACAGCAAAACAAATGTTACAGGGGTGTTAATCGTTCCCTTTGCTATCCAAAACTTTAAAAAATGTTTTGGTTACAATTAAAAAATTTACCTGTTCCAACTTACATACAAATTCAACTTAAGAACAAACCTACAGAACCTATCTTGTTTGTAACCCGGGCACTGCCTGGTGACAAAAAGGTCTTCCAATAGAGATAAACAAAGCTCATAACATACTAGTTCTGATGCCCCTGCCTGGTTCACACCTCAACTGAGCATGTCTGCAGCCTGAACTCGTAAAATGATGTTAGTAGTATAGCTTATGCCAGTCTTCAAAAATGTAAGGATAGGATCCTGATACAGCATCCAAGATGATTAAGACATTGGTGAATATCCAGAGGCGTAGCTTGAAGCTTGTGGGCCCCGATGCAAAAGCTGACCTGGGCCCCCCCATTACCATCTGCTGCTTTTGCAGCGTGCTTGCCCCGTCACTCTGTGAAGATGAAATTGGAAACTCAGAGTGCCAATGATGGGCCTTGGCGGGCCCCGGAGTTTACTAAATTACCCACACAAGGTGACATAGCGAGCACTTTTCCCCAGGGACATGGTGTAATACAGAGCAGACAACCTCTGAGGACTGGAGGCCTACCTGAATAATATGAGAGAGATCAAAGATCTCTGGGGGTTCAGCGACCTTATTTAAGAAATTAACCAGCAAGGCCAAACTTACTATTAGGGAAAACTTAGAGAAAGAATAAAATAAATGACGCTGCAAAACTTAGCCCACCCTAGTAGATATTGTCAGTCAGTAGAGCAATGGACAGAGCCCCCCCCATTTCACATCAGAGCCCCCTCCATTTCACATCAGAGCACCCTCCATATCACATCAGAGCCCCCCATCACATCAGAGCCCTCCCCATCATATCACATCAGAGATCCCTCCATCACATCAGGGCCCCCCATCACATCAGAGCACCCCCCCATATCACACCAGAGCCCCCCATCACATCAGAGCACCCCCCATTTTACATCAGAGCCCCCCCATCACATTACATCAGAGCTCCCCCATCACATCAGAGCCCCCATCACATCAGAGCCCTCCCCATCACATCAGAGCACCCCCCATCACATCACATCAGAGCTCCCTCCGTCACACCAGAGCCCCCTCCATCACATCGGAGCCCCCTCCATCACACTGGAGCCCCCTGCATCACACCAGAGCCCCCTGCATGACACCAGAGCCCTCCTGCATCACACCAGAGCCCCCTGCATAACACTGGAGCCCCCTGCATCACACCAGAACCCCCCTGCTGCATCACACCAGAGCCCCCCTGCATCACACCAGAGCCCCCCTGCTTTACACCAGAACCCCCCGCATCACACCAGAGCCCCCCACATCACATCAGAACCCCTTGCATCACATTAGAGCCCCCCACATCACATCAGAGCCCATCCACATCACATCAGAGCCCCCGGCATCAAATCAGAGTCCCCCCGCATATCATCAGAGCCCCCCCATATCACATCAGAGCCCCCTCCATCACATCAGAGTACCTCTCAACATCAGTCCCCATTTCAGGTTGGTGGAGGGAGGGGCCCCCAGGAGGGGTTAGGATTGTTTACATTTTTTTACACTATTTTTTTCTTACTGTCTGTGTTGTGTCTGTGCTGGCAGGCCAGATGCCGTGTCAGTGTGCCTGTTATAATCTGTTCCTACATGAGGGAACTCTCCTGTATAGCAGCATGTCTCTTACCTTAGAAGCTCCTGTCCCGTGCTGCTAATCCTGAGCCAGAACTCAGACGTCTCTCCTCCAGCCAATGAGAGGGGGGAGGGGTGTGGTCTGGGGTCTGCGGAGAAGGCAAACTAGAAGCTCTGGACTGGATTACAGAACTCAGCTGGGGCCCTAGGAGACACAAGGCAGATCAGACCTGGATTCTGTTTCCAGGTTTTTGTGTCTATACATGCTGGATTTTTCAATGAGAGCAGGGAGCCATGGCCCCCCTGAAGCTAAATAGGGGGTTGCAATGGCAACTTCTGCACCCCTTCACGCTACGCCCATGTGAATATCACACTGTTCAGGTCCCAATCATGGTAGTTTAGGAGCGCATTATTAGTAGATGAGGATGAGGTGGGCTACATCATGGTAGCCAGGTATGCAGTAAGTACATTCGACACCCAAACAACTCAATATAATGTATTTTCTGAATAGAACAAAGAGCCAATGTTCTGAAAATTCCTCAGGGCCATTGTCCTCTGCTCTTCAAGGGAAGCAAATAACATAACCATTATTTCTGCTAAGGTAGGTCTTGTTGCAAGATGTTGAGAGTGATCTTTAGTTTGTCCCCTTTGGACATGAGGATGGTGTAATCAGATTGCATAGTGTGTAGTAAATTAGTAAGAGTAGGCTTATTACCAGTATCCAGTGTGCCAGCACTGACTAGTGATGGAGAAAGGAAAGATACAGTAGCTCCATTGAGTCATATGAGTTAGGTGGAGTCACAAGGATGAGGCTTCAAGTAATTCCTCAAACAGGGTCTTGAAGGGCAGAGAGACCTTTGGTGCTAAGAACAGGTGCCAGTGGCTGTTTGTCTTGTTAGCGCATCCACTAAAAATGAAGGTTTGGGAGACTGTGCAACAATAATTCTTTGTTGGTGCAGTTATTAAAGGGAAACTATCAGAATAGAAATATGTGAGCTGCCATTTCTGGTTCGGTGCTGACCATAAAGGTTACAATCTTCTTTAGATCCACCAACAGACTGTCCAATCAGATTGTAACGTGTCTCCAGCTAACTTTGTCTTTACTATCTGCAAAATCACTGACTCATAACAAGGCTTTGAATTGTAGGTGCTGGTGTATATGAACGCAAGTTCTTCCCTTCAATGGAGATCACATTACCAAATGCCAAGGTTCTTGCAATGTAGTCAATGCAAGAAGAATATTTCAGCCATTCTGTTACCCTTAATCTATCTCAGCACGACTAATAAAGTAGACCATGCAGTAAAAAGCAAGATCCACTTGCATAGCCTGGGCAGTGATCATATTTATCTTTCAGACATTAGCAATGTTTACATAAATGTGAGGGGTGTACTCACTTTTGTGAGATACTGTATACATATTACAGTGGAAAATTTGCACTGCATTACGCGGCCCTATCAGCTTGTCTTCTAAAGGGGAGCAGCAGTCATACTTGGCCCCCTGACCCACAGACTCTGAAGCACTTATATGCCTTGGACTCCCTCTAGATCTGCTATACGTGAAGCTTCTTCTAAAATTATTTCATTTGTATTCCAGATTTTGCTGTTGTGCATAGATCATCAAGTACATTGAAATCCTTTATCAATGAATACTACAGTTCAATGAATTAAAGATCTCCACGTATCAATTTCTCCTCGGCTGGTGTAGAGAGATAGTTAATATGCGAGTCAACACTCAGCCCTCCTCTAGGGCAGGAAGGAAATGGCGCCTGTAAGGGTAAGAGGATTAGACTTCACTATATCACAAATGATAGAAAAGTAAATTGATTTGAGTAGAACAATCTGGTTTTCCTTTGATGTCCTTTGCTCTCTTTTCACACACATTTTGAGTTCTTTGAAACTCATTTAGGTGTCTTGAAATATTGTAGTGCGTGGCATATAAATGAAAGATGTGGCCATAGAAAGTCTAGAAATCCCAGCTCACTTATCACATTAATATTTTTAAAGCTAAATTCCAGAGAAATTTCAGTGATTATACCCAATTTTATGGAAGTAAATGTGATAGAGATGAGCCTTTAAAACTTCTGTGTATGTGTGCAATAAGCATTTTTTGAAGCTAAACTGAACTGGAACACTTATTTTGCTAAGGGCTGATTTACATTTTTGCAGGGAGTTAATATGCATTATGATGCACATTAGCACGGGCTGCATTAAGGTAGCCCATTGAAACCAATGGGTCACCATAACATGCTGACATGCTGAAAATTGGATGTGACCCCTTTTTGTGGTGTGCGGAAACTCAGGCACATTACCTTACTGCTTGGGGTGCCAAACATTACCGCAATGGGGAGATGCAAATAGGCCCTTAAAAATAAATGCAAGAAGGGAGGGAAAAAAAAGCGCCAAGCCAAGCCGGCATAGCGTAACACAAGTTAATAAAGATTTAAAATCAATGTAAACAACGATAGCACTCACAAGCGGGTAGGGGGGAAGGATGACCGTTCGCGGTGGTTGGGAAATCCAAGTGTAAACCGGGAGCTGTGGTCTTTGTCCGTGGTCAGAAGAAAGCAGGCTGTGAGGACGGAGTGAGATGAGCCTGGTATCCGTCCACCATGGGAAACCGGCATTGTGCTGCCCTGTATGGCCGTGATGGTACGTCCGGTGTTCGGATATCCATCCAGAGGTAGTGTATCCAGCTAGAGTGGTAAGAGAAGCTGTTAATCTGTCCACTGTGAAAGCCAATGGGAATGAATTTTGGAAGCAAGCCTTGTCTCCTTCATCAGCCTGTTGGCTCTCACAGCAGACGGACTGACAGCTTTACTTACCACTCTAGCTGGATACACTATGGATACATCTATGGATGGATATCTGAACACCGGACGTACCATCACGGCCATACAGGGCAGCCCTGTGGACGAATCCCAGGCTCATCTCACTGCCTCCACACGGCCTGCTTTCTTCTGACCACAGACAGGGACCACAGCTCCCGGTTTTCACTTGGATTTCCCATCCACCGCAAACTGTCATCTTTCTCCCCACCCATCGTTGTTTACATTGATTTTAAATCTTTATTAAATTGTGCTACACTATGCCAGATGGCACTTTTTTTCCCTCCCTTCTTGCATTACAGATTGTGGATTCCCAGCCCACTCTTAAAGGCAGCGCTGCTAGCACCAATATTGTCAGCCATTCTTAATAATTTTATCCTATACCTCCGGGATTAAGACTTTTTTTGTATTTTTTTTATCCATCAAACACTTGTTTAATGACATTTTACAATCACGGGATTGACACAGTAATAGTGCAATAGTGTTTTGTGGTTTATCCTTAAATATTAATGCTGACTACAAGTGGCATGTAACGTAAGGCCCCTTTCACACGAGCATCATCCATTCAGTCACGTTTTTTCAGACAGAAAATGAGTTTACATCAGTTTGCTTATTCGTCTTCAGCTCAGTTTAGTTCAGTTTACATAACCAGCTCCTGACCGGCTCACGTACATTTACTGCTGCAGTGTGGCTCTGTAGCGTGAATCACCGCCTATAAACGACGGCTTGCGCATGCGCAGCAGTTGTGGCTGCGGCTCGGGTGGACTCGATCTCCACCGGCGAGCCGCGATTGCTTTACAGAGAAGAAAAATGGGGAACCACCGATGTAAACACGGCGGTCCCCCGCTCTGTCAGGCAGCATGTCAGAGATCTACTGATCCCTGTACTCGGGATCAGTTAGATCTCTGGTGCCCCTGACAGCCCAGCCCCCTCAGAGTTAGAACACACCCAGCGAACACAGTTAACCCCTACATTGCCCCCCAGGTTAACCCCTTCACTGCCAATGACAATTACACAGTAATCAGTGGATATTTACATTTCTGATCGCTGTATAAATGTCATTGGTCCCAAAAAAGTGTAAAAAATGTCTGACATGTCAGCCCCAATATCAAAGTCCCGATAAAAATCCCAGATCGCTGCCATTACTAGTAAAAAAAAAAAATTGTAAAAAACGCCAGAAATGAATTCTCATGGTTTGTAAACACGGCAACTTTTGTGCAAAGCAATCAATAAACGCTGATTGCAATTTTTTTAACCAAAAATATGAGGAAGAATATAAATCGGCCAAAACCGATGAATAAATTAGTTTTTTTATTTTATTTTTTTTTGGATATGTATTTTAGCAAAAAGTAAGAAATATTGTTTTTTTTGCATAATTGTCACTCTTTTTGTTTATAGCGGTGATCAGAAATGACGCAGAGGTGATCAAATACCACCAAAAGAAAGCTCTATTTGTGGGAAAAAAAGGACACAAATTTTGTTTGGGTACAACGTCGCACGACTGCGCAATTGTCAGTTAAATCGACGCAGTGCTGAATCGCAAAAAGTGCTCTGGTCCCAACATGGGAAATCTTTCCAGGGCTGAAGTGGTTAATTTCAGTTCAGTTTATATCAGTGTACATCCGTTTTGGCGTTCCATTGTATCTTAATTGTTGCAGAGACCTATCAGAGGTCACAAAAGTATAAACAAAAAGTGTTTCTTGTCTAAAAATGGACATAAACAGAGCAGATGTAAATGGTTGGCATACTGACTGCATACTATACTGACAAACAGATCTAGACTGGATGCCCATGTGAAAGGGGCCTACATCAATGAACTGTTCATTTTAGCCATCTGTGTAACAATACAATCATGAAATAGAGAAATAAATTTCATGAAAAACATTAAATCTAACTAAATGGACAATTCAATCAACAAACAACTGTTAGCCAAGAATAAAATATTCATCATAGAGGAAACATTTCTTGATCTAGATCTGTTCTACAGTGTGCTCTATTTGATGTTTTTGAGTTAAAGTGTAACTTTACTCATAACAATTGATAAAAAATAATGTTCTTTAGCAAGAAACATACATTCCTCGTGAATAATTATGCAACCAAAATGAGCGTGTGCTGTAAATTGCTCCTGTTTCTTCTTGCAGGAGGCTGCCATTTTGTTGAAGCCCAGAACCCCTGAGCAGCAGTTGAAGCAGAACTAAACCCTCTTATTCTTTTCAGCAAAGGAAGCTGCCATCAGTTTGATCTGCAACTGTCATGGTGCTGCACATGTGATCAGTTATGACACCAGCCATTTGATGGTTTGACAGTTTGGTTGAGAGCACATGCCATGCCAGGAATGTAACTGTTTTTTTTAATCTGCAGTTCCGTGTTAATCTTTAGGCTGCCAGAAGATCGACCGCTACAAATTTGGCATAGTGTCAAAAAAAAAAAAGAGAGCAGCTGAGCATGTGCAGAGCAGGTGAAAAAGTGTATTACTGGATTTAAAAAAGTATAGGGACTTAATTTTAATGTATTACCTGCAAAAAAGGGCCAGCCTGAAGTGATCCAGCAGGACTTGCTCATTCAAAATAATTTAACCACTTGCCGTCCGGGCCATAGCCAAAAGACGGCAACAGCGCAGTCGGCTAATTCTGGGAGGGCGTCCATGGATGTGCTCCCAGAATCGCATTCTCACGATCCCCTGGGGGCGCGCATCCGGGAATGTCCATGACCGTCGGGTCTCCCAGACTGCGGCCCTTTACCACGTGATCACTCCGTAGAATGGATGGAGTGATCACTTGTAAACAAACTGGAGCATGATCGCACAGCGTGTGAGAAGAGGAGAGAGCTGATGCAGCACCGCTATGGGCTAGATCTGAAGTACCCACAGCGCTGATCTGTGCCCACCCCTGGCTCATCCATCCATCCCTGGCCCACCCAATCCCTGGCTCATCCATCCCTGGCTCACCAATCCCGGGCTCATCCATCCCTGGCTCATCCTAGCTCACCCATCCCTGGCTCACCCATCCCTGGCTCATCTATCCCTGGCCCATCCATCCCTGGCCCATCCATCCCTGGCCCATCCATGCTTGGCTCATCCTGGCTCACCCATCCCTGGCTCATCCATCCCTGGCTCACCCATCCTTGGTTCACCCATCCATGGCTCATCTGTCCTGGCCCACCCATCCCTATCTCACCCATCGTTGGAGCATCCACCCCTGGCTCATCCATCCCTGGCTCACCCATCCCTGGCTCATCCACCCCTGGCTCACCCACCCCTGGCTTATCCATTCATCCCTGGCTGACCCATACCTTGCTCATACATCCCTAGCTCATCCTGGCTCACCCATCCCTGGCTCAGGCATCCCTGGTTCACCAATTCCGGGCTCATCCATCCCTGGCTCATCCTAGCTCACCCAACTCTGGCTCACCCATCCCTGGCTCATTCATCCCTGGCTCACCCATCCCTGGCTCACCCAATCCCTGGCTCACCCATCCCTGGATAATCCTGGCTCACCCATCCCTGGCTCACCCATCCCTGGTTCACCAAATCTGGGGCTCATCCATCCCTGGCTCATCCAGGCTCATCCATCCCTGACTCATCCTAGCTCACCCATCCCTAGCTCATCCATCCATGGCTCACCCATCCCTGGCCCATCCATCCCTGACTCATCCATCCCTGGCTCATCCTGGCTCACCCATCCCTGGCTCATCCATCCTTGGCTCATCCATCCCTGGCTCACCCATCCCTGGCTCATCCGTCCTGGCTCACCCATCCCTGGCTCATCCATATTTGGCTCACCCATCCCTGGCTCACCCATCCCTGGCTCATCCATCCTGGCTCACCCATCCCTATCTCACCTATCGTTGGAGCATCCATCCCTGGCTCATCCATCCCTGGCTCACCCATCCCTGGCTCATCCATCCCTGGCTCATCCACCCCTGACTCACCCACCCCTGGCTCATCTACCCCTGGCTCATCCATTCATCCCTGGCTGACCCATACCTTGCTCATACATCCCTGGCTCATCCTGGCTTACCCATCCCTGGGTCACCCATCCCTGGGTCACCCATCCCTTGCTCACCAATCCCGGGCTCATCCATCCCTGGCTCATCCAGGCTCATCCATCCCTGTCTCATCCTAGCTCACCCATCCCTGGCTCATTCATTCCTGGCTCACCCATCCCTGGCCCATCTATCCCTGGCTCATCCATACCTGGCTCATCCTGGCTCACCCATCCCTGGCTCATCCATCCCTGGCTCACCCATCCCTGACTCATCCGTCCTGGCTCACCCATCCCTATCTCACCCATCATTGGAGCATCCATTCCTGGCTCATCCATCTCTGGCTCACCCATCCCTGGCTCATCCATCCCTGGCTCATCCACCCCTGGCTCAGCCACCCCTGGCTCACCCATCCCTGGCTCATCTGTCCTGGCTCACCCATCCCTATCTCACCCATCATTGGAGCATGCATTCCTGGCTCATCCATCCGTGACTCACCCATCCCTGGCTCATCCATCCCTGGCTCACCCACCCCTGGCTCACCCACCCCTGGCTCATCCACCCCTGGCTCACCCACCCCTGGCTCATCCACCCCTGGCTCATCCATTCATCCCTGGCTGACCCATACCTTGCTCATACATCCCTGGCTCATCCTGGCTCACCCATCCCTGGCTCACCCATCCCTGGCTCATCCATCCTTGGCTCACCCACCCCTGGCTCACCCACCCCTGGCTCATCTACCCCTGGCTCATCCATTCATCTCTGGCTGACCCATACCTTGCTCATACATCCCTGGCTCATCCTGGCTCACCCATCCCTGGGTCACCCATCCCTTGCTCACCAATTCCGGGCTCATCCATCCCTGGCTCATCCAGGCTCATCCATCCCTGGCTCATCCTAGCTCACCCATCCCTGGCTCATTCATTCTTGGCTCACCCATCCCTGGCCCATCCATCCCTGGCTCATCCATACCTGGCTCATCCTGGCTCACCCATCCCTGGCTCATCCATCCCTGGCTCCCCCATCCCTGGCTCACCCATCCCTGGCTCACCCATCCCTGGCTCATTCATTCCTGGCTCACCCATCCTTGGCCCATCCATCCCTGGCTCATCCATACCTGGCTCATCCTGGCTCACCCATCCCTGGCTCATCCATCCCTGGCTCACCCATTCCTGGCTCACCCATCCTTGGCCCATCCATCCCTGGCTCATCCATACCTGGCTCATCCTGGCTCACCCATCCCTGGCTCATCCATCCCTGGCTCACCCATCCCTGGCTCACCCATCCCTATCTCACCCATCGTTGGAGCATCCATTCCTGGCTCCCCCATCCCTGGCTCATCCATCCCTGGCTCATCCACCCCTGGCTCATCCACCCCTGGCTCAGCCACCCCTGGCTCAGCCATACCTGGCTCACCCATCCCTGGCTCATCTGTCCTGGCTCACCCATCCCTATCTCACCCATCATTGGAGCATCCATTCCTGGCTCATCCATCCCTGGCTCACCCATCCCTGGCTCATCCGTCCCTGGCTCATCCACCCCTGGCTCACCCACCCCTGGCTCATCCACCCCTGGCTCATCCATTCATCCCTGGCTGACCCATACCTTGCTCATACATCCCTGGCTCACCCATCCCTGGCTCACCCATCCCTGGCTCATCCATCCCTGGCTCATCCACCCCTGGCTCACCCACCCCTGGCTCATCTATCCCTGGATCATCCATTCATCCCTGGCTCATCCATCCCTGGCTCACCCATCCCTGGCTCACCCATCCCTATCTCACCCATCCCTGGAACATCCTCCCCTGGCTCACCCGCCCTTGGCTCACCAGTCCCTGGCTCATCCATCCATCCCTGGCTTGTCCATGCTCCATCCCTGGCTCATCCATCCATACCTGGTTCATCCTTCCCTGGCTCATCCATCCCTGGCTCATCCATGCTCCATCCCTGGCTCATCCATCCACATACATGCTCATCCATGCTCCATCCCTGGCTCATCCATGCTCCATCCCTGGCTCATCCATCCACATCCA
>BLSH010470901.1:10686-20846 GCA_018402905.1 Glandirana rugosa
TAAGCGGAAGCTTTACAACAACTTAAGCGCCCCAAAAAACAAGCTTAATGTCCCTAGTTTGCCCTGTGGGAAGGCGAATTCTACGAAACTTCCAGGATAGGTTTGGGACGTTGAGAACTTAGGTTCTGCAAAGTTTCAGGGCAATTGATTGAGGTTTAGGCACTTTATGGTACGTTAAGCACTTTTCACATTAAGCAGTTTTCACATTAAACGTTTTAGGATTGTAAAATATTGCTTAACGTGAATAACTTTTGGTGCGATTGACCAAATGATCTGAAATTTTCAGAATATATTGGCATAGACAAAGTCTTGTATTGTGTGAAGTTTGGGGGAAATTGGTTAACATTAAAGGTCTTTTTGGTACGTTAAGCAACATTAAGCGCCCCAAAAATCAAGCTTAATGTCCATAATTTGCCTTCTGGGATGGCGAATCCTACAAAACTTCCAGGATAGGTTTGGGAAGTGGAGAACTTAGGTTGTGCAAAGTTTCAGGGCCATTGATTGAGGTTTAGGCACTTTATGGTACGTTAAGCAACATTAAGCGCCCAAAAATGAAGCTTAATGTCCCTAGTTTGCCCTGTGGGAGTGCAAATCCTACGAAACTTCCAGGATATGTTTGGGAAGTTGAGAACTTAGGCTGTGCAAAGTTTCAGGGCCATTGATTGAGGTTTAGGCACTTTATGGTACGTTAAGCAACATTAAGCAGTTTTCACATTAAACGTTTTAGGATTGTAAAATATTGCTTAACGTGAATAACTTTTGCTGCGATTTCCGAAATGATCTGAAATTTTCATAATATGTTGGCATAGACAGAATCTTGAGTTGTGTGAAGTTTTGGGGAAATTGGATAACATCTAAGGTCTTTTTGGTACGTTAAGCAACATTAAAGCGGTTGTCTACTGAAATTTTTTTAAAAAAAAAAATAAAAACCTGCAAGATAATAGCATAATGAGCTAGTATGCACCGCATACTAGCTCATTATGAAATACTCACCTTGAACGAAGATCCGACCGAGCCGCTTGGTCCCCTCCGTGGCAGCGGACATCTTCACCCGGATCTTGCTTCCGGGTACGCGGCTCCGGCGCTGTGACTGGCCGGAGCCGCGAGACGTCACTCCCGCGCATGCGCGCGGAGCTCGTTTTCCCCGGCAGGGTCCGGAACAAATGCCGGCTTTTGCCGAGACGTATACGGCGCATGCGCCGGAACATACACGGCGCATGCGCCGTAACGATTTATTACATTAGAAAGGGAATATCTTCTAAACCATACAGGTTTAGAAGATATTCATTTTACCTACAGGTAAGCCTTATTCTAGGCTTACCTGTAGGTAAAAGTAAACAAAAAGGGTAGACAACCGCTTTAAGCGCCCCAAAAATCATGCTTAATGTCTCTAGTTTGCCTTGTGGGAAAGCAAATACTACGAAACTTCCAGGATAGGTTTGGGAAGTGGAGAACTTAGGTTCTGCAAAGTTTCAGGGCAATCGATTGAGGTTTAGGCACTTTATGGTACATTAAGCACTTTTCACATTAAGCAGTTTTCACATTAAACGTTTTAGGATTGTAAAATATTGCTTAACGTGAATAACTTTTGGTGCGATTGACCAAATGATCTGAAATTTTCAGAATATGTTGGCATATACAGAGTCTTGTATTGTGTGACGTTTGGGGGAAATTGGTTAACATCTAAGGTCTTTTTGGTACGTTAAGCAATATTAAGCACCCCAAAAATCAAGCTTAATGTCTCTAGTTTGCCTTGTGGGAAAGCAAATCCTACACAACTTCCAGGATAGGTTTGGGACATTGAGAACTTAGGTTGTGCAAAGTTTCAGGACAATCGATTGTGGTTTAGGCACTTTATTACATGTTAAGCAACATTAAGCAGTTTTCACATTAAACGTTTTAGGATTGTAAAATATTGCTTAACGTGAATAACTTTTGGTGCGATTTCCCAAATGATCTGAAATTTTCAGAATATGTTGTCATAGACAGAATCTTGAATTGTGTGAAGCTTGGGGCAAATTGGTTAACATCTAAGGTCTTTTTGGTACGTTAAGCAACATTAAGTGCCACCAAAAATGAAGCTTAATGTCTCTAGTTTGCCTTCTGGGATGGCGAATCCTATGAAACTCCCAGGATAGGTTTGGGACATTGAGAACTTAGGTTGTGCAAAGTTTCAGGGCAATTGATTGAGGTTTAGGCACTTTATGGTACGTTAAGCAACATTAAGCAGTTTTGACATTAAACGTTTTAGTATATCCCCTGTTCGGGGTGTTATGGTGCAAACCAAACCGGGGGGTGTTCAGCTCATTCCTAGTAGATTGAGCTTAACAGTGAGAGTGGCTTACAAGAAGGTGAAGAAATAGAACCTCTGTGTAGAAGCTGCATTAGCTGCACACATACAGTATGCCACAGCCCACAGTCCTATAAATCTCTTTTGTCTCAGCCACCATTCAAAAGAAAAAAAAAAAAAAAACAGCAATTGTTTGAGTCGGTGAACACAGTGGTCAGGACTATGTAATGTGCAACACAGTGTGTAGAGTTAACCCTGGTTCACCCAAATGCATTTGGACTTCGAAGTCGCATCCTGTGTATTTCAATGGGTGAGTCTTAATTGCCACAACTCATCTCCGCCTACAAAAAATAGTTCCTGCACTACTTTTGTGTGACTCTGTGTGACTTGGTCTCATAGCCTTCTATGTTATCTCACAGAAGTCCCAACAGTATAGATAAGAATGAACCTTTGTGGTGGTGGAATCTCTCACATTTTGGACAATTTGCATATGCAAGTTTCTGAAAGCGCAACTCCCACACACAAAACGAGTGCTTTGCTGTGAGTTTTGAAAATGTGGAAAAACATGTGTCATGCTTGCATTGCCATTTAGGCTGCATTTGCATCTGTGCATTTCAGAATGCCCAGCAACTCATACAGAAAATGCACGATTTGCTGTGCGTTTGGAAGACACGCGGAAATGCACATTGCACATATGTTGCCATTTAGGCTATGCCGGCATCTGCGTATTTCAGAATGAGCGGCAAACAAACCACGCAAAATATTTCACTTGAGTGGCCATTTCAGCTACGTTTGCATCTGCAGGTTTCAAATGTGCGCCAACCCGCACAGAAAATGTATGCTTTCCCGTGCTTTTCAAAAATGTGCAATTTGCCATGTGTTTCAAAAAACGCAAGTCCCTCTTGCGTTACCATTCATTTGCATCTGCTCCTTTCTGAATGCACTGCAACTTGCAAGATAACACATGCTTTGCCGTGCATTTTGAAAACACGTGGCAACAGGCATCATGCTTGCATGACCCGGGTAGACCTGATGACTACTACCTCTTACCTTCCTGTCACTTAAATAAAGACAACACACCATTTGGAGAAAATTGGCCGTTAGGCCATTTATTTTAACACAACCAATTAACACATTAACAACGATACAGTACATGTTAGGCAGGTTGCGATCCCTGGAGGCCCCGTATCACCCATCTCGTAGAGATTTGTTGTATCGACAAATTCCCAGCCGCAATACGCCGGCTCGGGTACCCATCTTCTCCAGTTAACCTGTGTAACTGGACCAATCCACTGAGGACTCCATACCTACGATGGATCCTTCCCAACCTGACCAAACTGACAGGTCTCCTGATACCCCAACCGCCACCGCTCACGGGCGTAAAGCCTTACGCCCGAGAGCCCCTCCATGCCCGCAACGCCCTGTGAACACCATCCTGGAGCCCAAGGCTCCACAAGTCAATGCCCACGGCGTTAAGGTGCACTCCATCCCCACGGAGATACCGCCAAGTGTCCGACTCCAAATCGGTGTGCCTTACCACCAAGCCGCCGTTCCACGCAATAAAGCGGCCGACCTCTTTATTTACTTTCACCCGCGCTTTGTTAATTTTCGACACCGACCTCACAAAACGCCAAGACGTGCGTCCAACTATGTCTGACCATACAAACACCGTTCCCGGGAAGTCAGCTTGGAGACGCAAAAAGTCAAACTTGATGTCCCGTATCAAGTGCCGCATAGATCGAACCCCCATATCGTTCCCTCCCGCGTTCACTACTAAGACATCCGGGGCCCTGTCCAACGCGGCGAACTTCCTAAACTCTGGCAAAACTCGGCACCACAGCAGGCCAGGTACTTCAATCCACCTCACCGTTGCCGTGTCTCTGGATAAGCCCAGCTGTCGACCGTTGGGTCGCACATCCGCCCGTTTGGCCCCCCAAAACACATACGAATGTCCCAGTACCCAGACCAAGGCCGGTTCACCATCTGTAAAAGAACACAAACAAAAACATAACAACAACACCTATCCCATTGAAACCTGCCACTAAAACGCACTTCATGCAGCCCTATCCCCCATAATGAGCTGAGGTCGAACGTATAGCCTAAAGCGATCAGACTCCCACCTGCCGATACGTCTTACCACCGCGTCATCCAAACCCCACCTGGCTGCCTCGGTAGCAGCCCCGATGCGGAAGGAGTGTGACGAGAAGTCAGTCGGTGGAAAACCCTCCGCCCCCAGACAACGCCTGAAAACCGCGGTGAACTGAAAGGCCGACAAAGGTTTACCGTCATCGTGAACCAGAAAGGACCCGCTCCCAACCAGGCGGTAACGCATATACTCCGCCACCACCGCTACCGGGCAAATGGATGAACCGTGAATAGGAAAGAGTCGTACCCATGCCCCCTTGCCTAACTGGTCCGTTTTTGAACGCTGTATCCGCGCCACTACGGAAGCCCCATCGCAGGTAACATCCCCCGCCAGAAGGCCACCGTGCACGGCGGTACTCTGGCTGACGAGCTCCCTCACCCGAAATGCCCCAAAGAAGGCCAAACAGAAAGCCGTGCGGAAGAGCAGCGCCTCGTAAGCCGAGGAGCAAACTTCCTGAACTCGTACCCCCAAACGTTGAAGGACAGCAAACGTAACCGGCCGCCGGCTGTCTGGCCTACTGCGACCCTTCCTATACCCCTTCAGCGCCTGGCAGACCAAGAACCCTTTCATCAAGTCCCGAAACCCCGAGAGCTTACACCAAAATGCTACTCCAGCTATTTTCCGATTTAGGGAGGCCACCGACAAACCTCGTGCAAAATTCCTACCAATGAAATACAGCAAGACTGACTCCGCCTCCTCGCTATCCGCGCCCACACCCGTCTCCTGCAGCAACACACTCCACTCCTGCCAAGCCTTTGAATAAACCGCCCATGTGCCCTCACTCACCGACCTCCGGATCAAACCCACGGCGACTCCAAGGCAATCTGCCACAGCCCTTCCGGACAGGGTGTTCCGTGTTGCTCCGCTCCCGGTGCCAACTCCCGAAACCTGTCCAGCTGAAAGCGAGACAAGGCATTCGCCACTTCATTAGTCTTCCCTGGTAGATGAACCGCATACAAAAACACATTCTCTTGTAAGCAGCGCAACACCAAATGGCGAAGTAAGCGCACCACCGGCGGAGACGCAGCCGACAAGCGATTAATCAATTGTACCACCCCCAAGTTATCACAGTGAAGCCTCACCTTCTTGTTGCTAAAGACAGAACCCCATACCTCCATCGCCACCAGCACCGGGAACAGTTCTAATAAGACCAGGTTCTTGCAGAACCTGACCTCCCGCCATGACGACGGCCAGCGCTCAGCACTCCACTTACCACCAAAAAAGGCCCCATATCCGAAGGACCCCGCCGCGTCCGTATACAGCTCCAATTTGAAACTGCTGACCGGGCCTTGTTGCCACAATGACCGACCATTAAAATTGTGCAGGAACATGTCCCACACTTGCAGATCCGCCCTATGCTCACCGGACAATGTCACAAAGTGGCGAGGAGAGGAAACGCCCACAACTTATGTTCCGGCGGACCTATGCATAGGAAGTCATCCAAATAGTGGATGACCGAGCTGACCCCCGACACCTCACGGACAACCCATTCCACGAATGAGCTAAATTGCTCAAACAATGCGCAAGAAATGGAACAACCCATGGGGAGACAGCGATCCACATAGAATAGCTCCATCCACCTGCATCCCAACAAGTGAAAACAGTCTGGGTGTACCGGGAGGAGACGGAAGGCCGACTTGACATCCGCCTTAGCCATGAGAGCACCCCGACCGTAACGACGAACCCATCTGATCGCCGCATCGACAGAGGTGTATGACACCGCACACGCCTCCGGGTCAATGGCGTCATTGACCGAACCCCCTTTTAGAAAGGACAAGTGGTGTATCATCCGGAACTTACCCAGCTCCTTCTTGGGGACCACTCCTAGAGGGGACACCACTAAGTTGCTGAAGGGGGGATTCTGTAAGGGGCCCGCCATCCTGCCCAACTCCACCTCCTTGGCCAGTTTCCCTGACACCACTTCCGGGTGAAGACGGGCGGAGCGCAAATTGTCCGCAAAGGGGGGGAACACTGTCAGGGAACAAGGGATAACAAAACCGTGCGCGAAACCGTCGTCCAACAACCGAGCCGCCGCCCTGTCCGGGTACCTACTTAGAAAGGGGCGCAGCATTCGAACATTCACCGGCGTCCTCCCCTTTTCAAGTAACATCGGCGGCACGTCCCTTACCTTGTCTAATACAACGGGACAGTGAGTGCGCCCCGCTGCATCCTGAACACTCGTGCCAGAATCGGCAACTTCCCCCGAAACGGCAACCCCCTTCATTAAACTGCCAACATAACCCCTTGCGCTTAATGACCGGTTGTTCTGGGGTTCCTGCACTGCCGCCCCCCCCCTGAAAAAAAAAAAACTGGGAAGGCCCCGCCCTTGCGGGCGTCATCAACTTCATCCAAAGACTAATGTCTTTGTGATCCCACCGCATCGCCAGTCGCAGAGCCTTCCGCTGCCGGAACTGCTCGTCGTAACGTAATCATGCCAGGCCCCCGTATACCCTGTGGGCCTCACTAATGGCATCCAAGTAGCAGAACAAGGGCGAACAGCACTCCGGCTGTCTCTCCCCTATGACGTTGGCCATAATGGCAAAGGCTTGAAGCCAATTGACAAACGTCCGCGGAATAAAACGGGCGTGCCTGCGGTCCTCCTCATCGTGGCGAAACTCCTCTGACCGCAGCCAGTCCAGATTAAACCGTTCCAAGGGGAGTAAGGAAAAAATGTCCACATACTCACCTTGCCATATCCTATCACGTACTTCCTGTTTCAGGTGAGCCCCACGGGGGCCCTCGAAACAGACATAAACCTCGCCCCTTGCGGCCTCGGATATACCCACGGCCATCGGCAGCACCCCGTCTGCCACCCCTATGGCAGTCGCCAGGTCGTCAGCCCGCACACAGGAGCCAACCGCCCCTGCAGGAGGCGTCACTCAGGCGTCCACCGACATGCCCGCCCGCCGCCCCAGGACCTGTAACCCCGTCACCAACTCCCCCAACCCAGGAGCTACCCCAGACGCAGCGGACCCGACCGCCGCTGAGTGCGGGATAGACCCAGGCAACCTGGCCGCTAGGGTCCTCCTGTCTACCCCCAGAAGCAAGCACAGACTATAATATAGGACTGTTAAAGAATTAGGTATGCACTCACCGGGCTGCCCGGGCAGGGCCCCTGCTGCCGTTGCTCCAGATTCCACTGCCGCCGACCCATCCACCTCTGCGTCATCAGAGCTGGACCTGTCGCCCTCTGGCGTGGACGGCCGCTGGCGTCACCGGGGGAGTCAGGTCGCTGCACTGCCCCACTTCTCACCGAAGGCCTCTTCCCGCGTCCTGACTTCCTCCTCTTCATGTTAGACTTTCCCCCGCATCCTCGCCTGGACTCCTTCTCGGCACCGGCCGCACTGCATGTGCGCCGGGTAGGGGTGCCTGCCGCTCCCACTGACTGGCAGGCACCACTGGCTCCACTCCTGCGCCGGGTTAACCCCCTGGCCGGGACATCACCAGGTGGGGCAACCGCTGCCTGCACGCTCCCATGTCGACCAAGCGGGGTGCGAGAACTGGACGAGACACGGCCCCGCCTGGCAGAGTCGCGCCTGTGATGGGGATTCCTCCCAGGGGACCGGCCCGCCACAGGCGGAGCAGGCCGTGCTGGTCCCCCTGGAGGGTCCGCGTCTGGGCTCCCTGTGTGGCGCCTAGCTCCAGGAGAAGCGGCCGGACTGTACCGCTCCGGCGGCCGAGACCGCCGAGCGCGTGCCGGTGTCCGCTCCCCTCCGTCCTCCAGGTCCACCCCGATCTCCGCCATCCGATCCTGGAGCCAGCCCGTGCCGCGATGTATTGCGGCTGCACGGAGCTGGCGAAGCATGGTCTCGATCTCCGCCATGTGGACTCTCGGCCTAGTGCTCAGCAGCCGAAGGAACGGGTCCTCACCAGATTCTCTTCTGCTCCCGCTCTGACCTTTTGGAGCCTGCCCAGCCCTTTTAAAACCCCTGCCCGCCCCTTTCGGGAATTCCCCTCCCCCTGACTCCCTTAACCCCTTGTATGCCCAGGACACCCCGTCATGCGGCCCTGCGCTTATTTTTTTTTTTTGTGCTGCGGGCTCGTCTTTATCATTAGTTTGCATCTGTGAGTTTTGGAACACATGGCAACCCACCAAAAAATGCACACTTTGCCATGCATTTGAAAAACATGCGGCCATTTAGGCTGCATTCTCGTCTGCACATTTCTAAACGTATGGAAACCAGAAAGAAAGTGCATGCTTTGCCATGTGTTTTGAAAATGCCCGGCAGTGTGTGTCATGCTTGTATTACTATTTAGGAAAAAATTGCATGTGTGCATTCCCGAACTCATGGCAACCCACATGGAAAATGTGCGTTGTGGGAGATTAGCTTGAGGGGATCAACTTTCCAGAGGGAAATAGTCAGCGTGCAGGCAATTTTTCTTAAAAATCTGGCGGCTTGCCAGGTCTATTGAAAAGTTGGTTTGAAGGTTAAAAACAAACAAAACAAAAAATAAATCCTTGCCCTCTGGTGCTAAACCAACAGTATATTTTCCTCACTATATGGTGTGGGGCTGGTCCCCGACACCCACAAAACAAAAGCCAAAATGCAAACCCTTTCTTTTTTTTTAAAGTCCAAACAGACACAGAGCTCCCTCAGATCCCTCTTTTTGAGTTCCCGGTCAGAGTTAGACTGTGCTCTCTTCCTGGTAATTTAAGCCACCTGCTGGTGGACTCCAGTGGACCACAAACTCCGGACCTGAACCAGCCCTACCACGGTGGCTGGTAAAATCCGGACCAGATTCTGCTTAGTCCAGTCCACATGAAAGCTTACGAGGCGAAAGGTAGCGTCCGTCTACAACTTTGCCTCGCATATTGTCACAGCGTTTTCCGAAACTCAGTGTTCATTTTCTGTGCGAGTTGCATCTCTGGAAATGTGCAGATGGAAACTAAGCCTAAATGGCAACACAAGTGTGCTTTTTGAAATGCATGCATTCACATTAGCATGTTTCTGAAAGCGCAACTTGCACAGAAAATGTGCGCTATGCTGCGAATTTCAAAAACACATGAAAATGCGTATCGACTTTGCATTGCCATTTAGGCTGCATTTGCATCTGTGCATTTCAGAACATGCGGCAACTCGCACAGAAAACACGGCCTTTTGCTGTGCATTTTAAAAGTTCAAGGAAATGTGCATCGCGCTTGTGTTGCCATTTATACTGCATTTGCATCTGCACACTTTTGTAAACATGTGATAACCTGCACAGGAAATGCATGCTTTGCCTTGCTTTTTGAAAACATGTGGCAGTACGCATCATGCTTGTTTTATCATTTGTTTGCATGCATGCATTTCTAAACGCAGGACAACCCCCAAGAAAACACACACTTTGCCATGCATTTCAAAAACACATGGCAATGTGAGGCATGCTTGCATTCTTATCTGCGCATTTCTGATTGCCCAGCAACCCAAAAGAAAATGTACGCGTTGACATGCGTTTTTGAAAATGCGCGGCAATGTGTGTCACACTTGCGTTACCATTTTTTTATTTTTTTTATTTTTCCAAAATTATTTTTATTGAACGTTTCAAAAAGATACAGGGTACCAAATAAAACAATGTGTACACTTGTACAGAAAGTTGTGTCAAGTCGGGTTACACAACATAAATGTTCCCTCACCTTCTTACGTTCGTACGGAGTGTAACGGTACACAAAAACTTTACGTACCGTTTCACACACAAAAGAACCCCCAACAGGACGCAAATCTTTACGTACGTACGTTTGTTTAC
>BLSH010470901.1:183698-196983 GCA_018402905.1 Glandirana rugosa
GGGTGTCTACTTTCCAAAATGGGGTCATTTGGGTGGGGGGGGGGGGTTGTGCTATCTGAGCATTCATGGCCTCCAAAACTGAGATTGTGTGGGGTAAAGGCATACATTTTTGCCCTTAGAAATCCTGAAGGAGGTGATTGGTTTTCGGGGTCCCGTACACCGATAGGCTCCCAATAAGTCTCACACATGTGGTATCCCCATACTCAGGAGAAGCAGCAGAATGTATTTTGGGGCGTAATTCCACACATACCCATGGCATATGTGAGCAATATATCATTTCAGTAACAACTTTGTGTAATTTTTTTTTTTTGGTCATTTTTCAATCACTTGTGACAAAAAAATAAAATATTCACTGTCCTCAACATGCCTCTCAGCAAATTCCTTGGGGTGTCTACTTTCCAAAATGGGATCATTTGGGGGGGGGGGGTTGTACTGCCCCTCCATTTTAGCACCTCAAGAAATGAGATAGGCAGTCATAAAATTAAAGCTGCGGAAATTCCAGAAAATGTTCCCTAGTTTGTAGACGCTATAACTTTTGCGCAAAGCAATAAATATACGCTAATTGGCTTTTTTTTACCTGAGACATGTGGCTGAATGCATTTTGGCAAAAATGTATGACTAAAATGTAGTTTATTGTATTTTTGTAATAACATAAAGTTGAAAATATCTATTTTTTTCAAAATTTCCGTTCCTTTTTTTGTTTATATCACAAAAAATAAAAAGCGCAGTGGTGAACAAATGCCACCAAAAGAAAGCTCCATTTGTGGGAAAAAAAGGATGCAAATTTAGTTTGGGTACTGGATTGCATGACTGACCGCGCAATTACCATTTGAAGCGGCGCAGTGCCAAATTGAAAAAAGTGCTCCGGTCCTAACGTTGGAAATCCTTCCAAGGCTGAAGTGGTTAAGCCATGTGATTTATTCTTGTACTTATGTGAGTAGATGCACAATTTTTATCACAAAAAATCAGCGGGTTGCACTACGGAATGTATGGAATGCTTGCTTATTCCTTACATTCTTAATGTACATGGAGGAGTGGAGATGTAAAGAGTGAATCCCTGCTGATGTACTCTGGAGTCTGAAGTGCCATTGAACAACCTGTTGCTGTAATATCCCATATGGTATTAAGACTGTGAATGATTGATTACAAGATAATGTGCTGTTAAGAGACCACCTATAATTTGGGGTCTTATTGCTTGGGAAGAGGCTGCAATTGTTGGTAGAGTTAAATTTACAAGGCTGTTTATTGTCATTCACAAATGGAAACGTAGGAGGAACCCTCCTACACATAACTACTTGTATTATTTGGACATTTGCATATAGGTAGTGGGCTTCTATCAGGATCTATGTTTATTGATTTATTAATTGGTATTTTTTTGTGTCACTTTTTAATAGTGGTGTCACCCTCTGATTTTTCTTTTTTTTTTTTCAATTATATTTGGATTTATGATTTTGGCACAAATCACATTAATTTTTGATACTATTATTATACTTTTGTATTGGGATACATATAACTGAGACACATTTAATTTAGTAACACAGCTCAACATTTGTATTTTGTTTAGTTTCAGTTTAAAGTATAACTAAACGCAAAATGTGTTTTTTATTTTTGGATGAAGTGCATAGGGATTAGAATGCTTGTCAGTTTTTATTGCTGCTGGTGTCCCTCTATTTATCCTGTTTACCATTATCAGTGAAAGTAAAAGAAAATCCAGCATTTTGTATTGTCCCGAGAAAAGTTAGAGAGGAGAAACCTTCCAATGGGGACACTAGTTTTGGTCACTTGGGGGTCCCCAAGGAATTCCCTTAACTACTTCCTGACCGCACTATAGCCAAAAGATGGCTACAGCGTGGTCACCCAGTTCTGGGATGGTGTCCCAGAACTATGCCCCCTGTGCGCCCCCTCAGGTGCGCATCTGGCATGCTCTGTGATCGCTATGTCTTTTGGACACAGCTCATCACAGAACGTGGTAAAGGTTCAATCAAAGTGGCCCTTTACCATGTTATTAGCTGTGTCAAATCACATCCTTTCCTCACACGCTGTCATGGCATGAGGAAAGAAGAGCCAGTAACTGTCAATTCTGACAAAGCACATTTACACTGATAACCAGGGCACTGATCATCATCATAGCCCTGATTATTAGTGCAGTTCCATTAGGAAAAAAATACTTTTTTTCAAAATTTTATAATAGAAACTAAGAAAAAAATTTGAATTTTCAGTTTTTTTTTAGTTTGTGTAGCATACAATAAAAAACTCAGTGGTGAGTAAATTCCACCAAAAGAAAGCGCTATCTGTCTCAAAAAAAAAAAATGATAACAATTTCATATGGGTACCGTGTTGCATGACCGCACAATTGTCATTCCAAGTGCAACAGCACTGAAAGCAGAAAATTGGCCTGAGCAGGAAGGGGATGACAGTGCCCAATATTATTATTTCTTCTCACTTGCTGTTTGGCTATGGGACAGGGAGTGAAAGGAAATCTCACCAAAGGAAACAGATGGTGAAAAAAAAATCTGACAGGGGT
Organism: Glandirana rugosa; assembly: GCA_018402905.1. Taxonomy (NCBI): domain Eukaryota; kingdom Metazoa; phylum Chordata; class Amphibia; order Anura; family Ranidae; genus Glandirana; species Glandirana rugosa. Next base: position 186,223 of record BLSH010470901.1, read on the forward strand.
TATAACTCTTCCTTGCTCTATCCAAAATTTTAAAAAAAAGTTTTGCTTATAGTTCCACTTTAATTAAGTTGTCACTCTTATTAACCACTGTCAGACCACCCGCCGTCGATATACGTTGGTCCTTTGACGTTGAATACCGTTGTTATGGCAGCAGATATCTGCCCTCCCCGGTATTCTCTTCAACGGTGCCTTGTTTGGCAGGAAGTCGAGTGACGGCATTAGAACCCTCACTGGACTCTGTGCCATTGGAGGTCCAGAGGGACGTCAAACGTCAAAAGTCACTTCTGCCTGCCGGCCTTAACCACTTCAGTAGGTTTTACCCCCTTAATGACCAGGCCATTTTTGCGATACGGCACTGCGTCGCTTTAGCTGACAATTGCGCGGTTGTGCGACATTGTACCCAAACAAAATTTATGTCCTATTTTTCCCACAAATAGAGCTTTCTTTTGGTGGTATTTGATCACCTCTGCGGTTTTTATTTTGTGCGCTATAAACAAAATAAGACCGACAATTTTGAAAGAAAAAACAATATTTTTTACTATCTGCTATAATACATATCCAAAAAAAAATATAAAAAAATGAATTTATTCATCAGTTCAGGCCGATATATATTGTTGTACATATTATTGGTAAAATGAATAGCAATAAGCATATATTGATTGGTTTGCGCAAAAGTTATAGCGTCTACAAAATAGGGGATAGATTTATGGACTTTTTTAAATGTTTTTACTGGTAAAGGTGGCAATCTGTGATTTTTTAGCAGGACTGCAACACTACGGCCGACAAATCTGACCCTATGTGACACTTTTTGGGGACCAGTGACATTATTACCTTGATCAATGCTATAAAAATGCACTGATCAATGTATAAATAACACTGGCAGGGAAGGGGCTAACACTAGGGGGTGATCAAGGGGTTAACTGTATTCCCTGGGTGTGTTCTAACTGCAGGGGGGGTGGGCTGCCTGGGACATCACAGAGATTGCTGTTCCTGATCATGGGGAACAGCAGATCTCAGAGATGTCTCCTGTCAGAACAGGGATCTGCCTTGTTCTGCCTCTGTGTACGTTCGTGGGTCACTGGCGGACAGTGCCCACAGTTTCACATTTTCCCAATGTTCGCGCAAGAGAGCTGACCTGCCGCAGTATAACTGCAGCAGCTGGTCGGCAAGTGGTTAAAGGGACAATTTAAAAAAAACACAATAAGACATTTATTTTTTTCATTTTTTTGTATTGCTTTTTAAGTGTAAATGTGAGATCAGAGGTCTTTTTGACGCCAGATCTCACATTAAAGAGGTCCTGTCCTGCTTATTTTTTTACAAGGGATGTTTACATTCCTTGTAATAGGAATAAAAGTGATCACTTTTTCTTTTAAAGGACAGTGTAAAAATAAAAAGTAAAAAGTAAAATAAACAAGAATTTTTTTTTTAAAGCGCCCCGTCCCTCCAAACTCGTGCGCAGAAGCGAACACATATGTAAGTCGCACCCACATATGAAAATGGTGTTCAAACCACACATGTGAGGGTGTCTGAATAAAAAAATAAAATGTTTGGAGGTTCTAAGTAATTTTCTAGCTAAAGGCCAAACTTTTTTTTTTTCATTTTGGACAGTGTAAGGGAGGGTTATAACCCCTGTCCGTTTTGTTTTTTTGCCATCTGAGGCCCATAGGGGAGATTTCCCATCACATCCTGCCCCCTAGGCAAAATAAGAAGTGAGAGGAAATCCTTTCCGAAGAGAGGGAATCCCGTTGTAACACAAGGGTGACCAGAACTAGTGTCCCCATTGGAATATTTCCCCTTTATTGCTGCTCAGGTGTCAGCCCAAAATTTGGGATTTTATTTTACTTTCACTTTTAATGATAACAGTAAACAGGACAAATAGAGAAGATAAATATCCCTAAAGCCTCGTACACACGGGACGACGATCGTACGAAAGATGGGCTAAAATCGTTGGTTGGCTGTTGTATCTAGCATACTGACTGCACTACACGATCGTACGGGCAAAGAAAGAACGTTCAGGTGCATGTAATTAGCACCCGTCCGTTCCTGACTTGGAGCATGCGTGTTTTGCACAATACAACTTGTTGGACCAACTTCTCTGTACACACGATACAACAGTCGTATGACCGCTTGTTGGTACGACCAAGTTTTCTAGTTTGCTCATACAACTCCCTTTGTACGACCATCATATGTTCGGCTGTTCTAATCGCGCATACGAATGATCGATTTCGCATACAACGGTCGTTCGTACAACCTGTTGTATACGATCGTCGTCCCGTGTGTATGAGGCTTTACGGGCACCAACAGGGAACAAAAACAGAGGTGTTCTAATCCCTCTCTTCTCTATCCAAAATTAAACCAAAAAATGTTACATTTAGTTACACTTAACTACTTGCTGACCAGCCGCCACAGTTTTACTGCGGCAGGTTGGCTCGGATGTGCAAATAACCGTCATTGTATATCTGCCGCGCATGCGGCATTTGTGGGCAACCGCTCGCCGCTCCGTGAGCGTGCCCACGGGTCGGGTGTACTTGATCTCCGCCGGCGACCCATGATCACCTACTACAGAGGCAGAACGGGGATCTGCCAGTGTAAAGACAGCAGATCCCCGTTCTGTCAGGGGCCATGACAGTGATCTACAGTTAGATCTGTCATGTCCTTGCTAGTCCAGCCCCCACACAGTTAGAACACAGTGAGGGAACACATTTAACCCCTTGATCGCCCACGTTCAACCCCTTCCCTGTCAGTGACATTTACACAGTAATCAGTAGCTATTTTTAGCTCTGATCACTGTATAAATGTCATTGGTCCCAAAAAAGTGTCAAAAGTGTTCGATCTGTCTGCCGCAATGTCACAGTCCTGATATAAATTGCAGATCACCGCTATTACTAGTAAAAAAAAAAATAATAAAAATGCCATAAATCCTGTATTTTGCAGACGTGATAACTTTTGCACAACCCAATTAATATGCACCTATTGCAATTTAATCACCGCAGAGGTGATAAAATACCACCAAAAGAAAGCTCTATTTGTAGGAAAAAAAGGACATCAATTTTGTTAGGGTACAGCGTCGTACGACCGCGCAATTGTCTGTTAAATTGACGCAGTGCCATATCGCAAAAAATTGCCTGGTCATTAAGGGGGGAAATCCTTCCAGGGCTGAAGTGATTAAAGTCTTGTCTTTTTGTATAAAAATAACAAACATGATATACGTACCTGCTCTGTGCAATGGTTTTATATTCAATGCTGAATATAGTGCGAGTGCCGTCTCCTCCCTCTAGACGCGTATCGTCAGTAGAGGTGGAGATACAAAGCCAAGCACGTCTATTAAATCCTAAACACACTTGGTGTGTTTAGGATTTAATAGACGTGCTTGGCTTAGTATCTCCACCTCTACTGAAGAAGTCCTATCATTTGACGATACGCGTCTAGAGGGAGGAGCCAGCACTCGCTATCCCCAGCTCGCACGGCTTTATAGTGCTTCCTCTTGTAAGTGTGTTTTTATTGTTTGGGGCAGAAATAAAGCTGTTAAACTGAGAGCATTAGATCCTGTCCCTTTCTTTTTTCCATGCCTTAATGACTCATTTGGAGTATTGGAGACTGACTGAGAGGAACATGGATGGTTAACCCTTTGGTTGGAAGCAATGGAGATTTAGCCTGAAAGGCACATAAGCACATAGGAAGCCAGAATAGACCCCAAAGAGGGATAAAAGCTGTCTTTCTATTTTGCTAAGGTGAGAGGCCAATGAAAGGTGGAAGATGGGGCTAAATGTCCCCACCGACCACCTATGGGACCATGACAAGCATAAAACATTAGTTGATTGGTCAATATATAAACTATATGATTGGTTTGTTAAATGTATTGCTGATTGGTTGTTATTTAAAGGGTTAATTTCCATATTAACGGCAATAGCGTGTGCAAAAATATATTTAAGCAGAGGGCTGCATAGCAGAAGCTGACAAATGGCGCTGACAGAAGAAAAGAAGGTCGTTCGTTACCGTTGGTCATGAAAACAATGCTGCACCAGTTAATGGAGCGGGTGGGAGTGGAAGGCGGCGATGAATGGATGAGGAGATGCCTTTCTCTACCACAAGGATCTCAGGCTCCTGCTCCGGTGGCCGTGGATTCGGCTTCGGTACCTGCGGATCCCTCGGCGGAAATACCTGGAAGCTTTCTCCGCTCTTTGTCTGTTCCACTTCCTTCCCCAGGACCAACAGTGGTGTCAGTTGCGGTTTCAACCCCTCCTCTTCCCCTGCCATCTGTCAGTCAACCTCCCCTCTGACGCGTTCGGAGCTCTCGGTCCGATGCGCTGTCACGAAGGGATGCAGCATATATTCCAAAGAAACTAACGCAGAAGAGGCCCCGCCGGTTCGAATCCCAGTCTCCCCAGAGGGAAACCTCTAGAGACAATCGCAAGGTGAGAATGTCTAGGAGCTCTGCTCCTCGCAATAACATGTCAAATGCTCAAAATGCTTGCACTTCTATTGTGACTGCCGCTGCTACAGAGTAATATAATGTTATTACTGTGGAGCCTCCTGTTATTGACCCTCCTATGCAGAACATTAATGTAGATAACATTAAAGTTAATGTGGATGCAGTCAGCCCCTTCAGCAGGAGTGAATTCATCTGGTGAGTTACCTACTATTAATTTGCTAAATAACTTAGCTCATTCTTTTTTTTTTTTTTTCAATAAATTTTTATTGAAGTTTATACATACAGGACAAACAAGAGTAATCATCGAGCAAAAAAAATGATGAAATAAAAACTTAATTGAGTATAGGAAGATGACCAGATAAACCAGAATAAAAACATATGTCCTGAGTGAAGCGAACAGGAACTTGCACCTGAGCATGAAAGAGACATTGCATTTAAACTGGCAAAACCTAACAGTACAGTGATGTCGATGAAACAAACATTTAGAGTAGATCAGAACTGTACAAAGCAAATAACTTACAAAGGCTGTTATTATCTTTGGTTTTGAGGGGAGGGAAGGAAACCTAGGGACCGCCACCCCTCACTGGGACTTCGGACCAGGGGCAGCCTCCCTTCCACCACAGAGAAGAGAGCCTACTGGAGGGCCCCCAGGGACAGGTCCCCCACCCCCGGCACCCCCATGGGGACTCGCTGTGCCAAAGGGGGAGGTCCTAGACCCCCGGTGCCCAGGCCGGAGCTAGCCCTAGGACTAGTAGAGGGGTGATTATAACAATTCTTGGACATTACGTGCCTTATGCAAGCCACTAAAAGCTTATGTTTTAAATAGATACTGTAACCTACTGAGGTGCAGTTATTGGGGGAGAACACCAGATAGAAGGATAACTAAAGAAGTAGGAAGAAGCTGGAAAGAAAGAGAAGAAGAAGCAAAGGAAAGAGAAAGAAAAGGCAGGAGAGATATGGCGAATGTTGCTCCAAAATTAATTCAAACGAGATTGACTTCTTAAAGGCTGTGGGGTTAGTGGGACTCCTACAAAGTCAGCCCAGGGTTCCCAGACTAATTTGAATTTATGTAGATTGTCCTGAAGGATGCTAGCAAGCCTTTCCTGAGTCATCAGCTAGGAAACGTTCCGGATAGCCGCTTTCAGGGAGACCCTCTCAAGCTTCCATGCTCTGGCTATCGTGATTTTAGCTCCTAATAAAATAAAATGGATTAATTTTCTGTTGGCTTTAGTGGAGTTAGGAATGTTATCGTTTAGGAGGGCGATGGTAGGGGATCTAGGAAGTTTTTGCCCTGTGACCTTATGGATAATGCGGAAAATTTTGGCCCAATATGATCTAATTCTAGGGCATTCCCACAAGATATGGACCAAAGTACCTTGGAGTTTACAACCCCTAAAGCAGGAAGGATCATGGTATGGTATAAATTTATGTATCCTGGCAGGAGTTAGGTACCATCTCATCAACACTTTCAGATTAGCTTCCGATATATTGGTGTTGAGAATGCTCTTAAAGGATCTAGAACAGGCCGATTGCCATTTGTCAAGCTCCCATTCAAATTGTAGATCCTCTTCCTAATTAGTCATAAAAGCTGCTTTCTTGTTCGGGAGAGTGAGAGCTTCATAAATGAGTGAGATAGCCCCCTTTTGTAACGATGGCTGACCACACCACTGTTCATAGGAGGTGAAGGTAGGTGGGAGAGGTTTCTCTTTCCAGAGTTTATGGAGGAAGTTCGATATTTGATAAAATCTAAAAGTCTCTGAGACGGGAAGTTCTAAGACCCTAACACAATGTCAATATTGTTGTGAAGAAGTGACCAATACAGAATAAGCCCTTATCTAGCCACCACTGGAAGGCTTTAATGTTTAATCCCGGAGGAAATCATGGATTGTTGAATAGGTGAGCTAAAGGTCTGATAGAGGAGACTAAGGACGGGTTCCGTTTGACTTTATCCCATAAGGCTAATTCATTGGAGAGGGAGGGGGCCAAAATGGGGGGTCTATCTTTGGGAGTACACCATAGGAGAAAGTCCAAGGTGTGCCTGGGGAAAGCTTCCCTCTCAATCTGAAGCCAATCTTGCCTTTCCTGCTTGGAGTATACGGAGGATAGTTGGGCTAGTCTGGCTGCCTGGAAATATTTCTCCAGATTTGGGAGACCCACACCCCCCCTCCGTCTACTTAGGAATAGGGTTTGCTGGGGGATTCTTTAGCCGGTGTTACCCCAGATGAATTTAAGAATTTTGCCCTGAAAAGTGGTCAGGTGCTCTTTACGAATAGGGACGGGCAACGATCGAAAGAGATAGAGCAGTCTGGGGAGCAACGTCATTTTGACTGAGTTGACTCTCCCTAACCATGAGATGTTTTGCCTTGACCAGGTTTTAAGATCAGCCTCAAGTTTACGGAATAAAGGAGGGTAGTTGGAACTATAAAGGGTTTCATATTTGGACGTCAGGTTAATTCCTAGGTAGGTGATCGAGGAGTTACTCCATTTAAATTTAAAATCGGTCACAAGTTTGGAGGTAATCTCCGGGGGTAACGAGATGTTAAGCGCTTGGGATTTGGTATAGTTGACCTGGAGCCCTGATATCATTGAAAACTTATTAAGAAGCTGGCAAAGTGCGGGAAGCGTCGACTGAGGGGATGTTATGAACATTAGCAAGTCATCTGCAAATAACACGCATTTATGTTCCTGATTTCCACAAGAGACCCCTTTGATGACTGGGTTGTTTCTTATGGCTGTGGCTAGGGTTTCTATTGCAATGGCGAATAGTAAGGGGGAAAGAGGGCAACCTTGCCTCGTGCCTGTCTTAATCGGGAAAGGGTTTGAATAAAAGCCTTGCATCTTGATCATAGCTTGCGGAAAAGAGTAAAGGGCTCCTAACAGACCCCGAAATCTATCTCCAAAACCCCAAAGCTTCAAAACAGAGAACAGGTAAGTCCATGATACTGAGTCAAACGCTTTACGTAAGTCTAGAGAAAGAAGCATCCCCTTTTGGGCAGGACCACCTGGCCAGTTGGATTGGAGAATGGAAACTAAGTTAATTGCCCTTCTGATCTGATCCGGACCCTGACGAGCCGGAATAAAACCCACCTGATCTTTATTAATATATTGGTTGATAAATGTTGCCAGTCTGTTTGCCGTAATCTTGGTCAGGATTTTTAAGTCATTATTAATGAGGGAAATAGGGCGGTAATTGTCTACATCCTCTGGATTTTACTCTGGTTTGGGGATAACCGTTATATACGCTGTGTTTAAATGTTTCTCAATAGGGTCCCCTTTCATTTTGGAGTTAAAAAATCTTAACATATGCGGTGACAATGTTTTGGAGAACGTTTTATAATAGGAACCTGAGAAGCCATCAGGGCCAGAGGCCAAACCAGGTTTGAGGTTTTTGATAACCTCCAACACCTCCTCTTCCGAAACTGCTTTGTCCATTAAGTTTCTATGTTCGACTGAGAGGGTAGGTAGGGAGACGTCCTCCAGAAACTTGTTTATGCTATCAGCGTTTTCATCCGACCCTGGGCTGTACAGATCCTCATAGTATCTTTGAAAGGCCCCTAAGACTTTGTTGGGATTGGAAGAGGGGGGGTTTCCGTCAATCCTAATTTTAGGGATAGTGAGATGTCTGGCCCTGGGAGAAAGCTTCCTAGCAAGGAGCGAGCTCATTTTGTTGTCTTGGGTATAATATTTAATTTTGGACCAACGGATGGCCTTCTCTGCCCTAGTTGTGAGAGCCAAACTCAACTCTAGCTTGGCTTTATCAAGTTTGTCTAAGAGGAGACTGGATGGGTTAGACTTATGCTGTGCTTTAAGTGCTTTAAAGGATTTCTCCAGTTTTAGAAGAGCCAATCCTCTTTCCCGTTTAATTCAGGAAGCTATTTGAATACGTTTCCCTCTAGAGAAGGACTTGTGAGCAGCCCAGACTGTTTCCGCTGAGGAACTGTCGGTGACGTTTAGGGCAAAAAATTCCTGAAGACTTTTGTCAATTTCGGTATTAATAATGGGGTCCGATAGAATAGACTCGTTGAGTCTCCAATGCGGTCTGGGGAAGAATTTAGATCTAATTAGAATTTGCATCATCACTAGGGAATGGTCAGATAGGACTGTATCATAGATGTGGGCATCTAGAGTGGAGGGAAGAGTATAGCAAGGAGTAAGTAGATGATCGATCCTCGAGTATGAGTTATGAGGGCTAGAAAAATGGGTATAGTCCCTCCTAGTGGGATGCTTGTCCCTCCAGACGTCAACTAAATTATAAGTGTGAAGGAGCTTGGCTATTCTGAGGCTTTCTCTGGAGGGATGCAATAGTTGGCTGCCTAGGGGTCTAGATTTGTCCAATGATTGGTCAAAAGCTGCATTTGAGTCACCCCCGAAAATGATAGTGCCCTCCAACATGGGGGAGAGGGCTTCTAACATTTTCTGAAAAAATTTAAATTGACCCTTATTTGGAGCATAATAAGAAATGAGGGAAATCATTTGTTCATCAAGAGTACCTTTTACTAAAATAAACCCGCCCTCTGGATCCTTTACTTCGGATGAACATTTAAAATTACAATTTTTCGTGAAGAGGATCGATACTCCTTTTGTTTTGGTTTCAGCACTGGCCAGAAAAAATTGAGGAAAGTGAGAGTGAATAAAGTTTGGTTTATAACTAGAGGGGAAGTGAGTTTCCTGAAGCAGTATAATGTCCAGTTTCAAAGATTTGTAATGATCTCCAATTTTTTTACGTTTTATGGGGGAGTTTAGACCCTGAACATTGTGGGTAGCAACCCTTAATGGGCCTTGAGAAGGGTCAGCCATCGTTACAAATGTGTCTAGGGAATGAGAGAAAGAGAAAACTCACCCGAACCTGGAAGCTCTTAATATTCAAGGAGCCTTGAGTATTCTTGCAACCTGTGTATTGAGCAACAACCGCCCTAGAAATAGAGAGAGAGAGGGAAAGAAGAGAAGGGAAAAAAAAGGTAAAGAGCAACAAATGCAAACGATATCTGGTAAACCACATTTGAATGTTAAGGAGCCCTGAAAAGGGCCATTTTCTCCTACTAAGGGAAAAATGACCAAGGGGGGAGAAAACATAGAGCCCCTTTGCAACAAATCGACAAGTCTGGCTGCAAAGACCAGACAGCCCATCTCCAGTCTGCCTTAAACAGACAGGCAGAGAGGGGCGGAGGCGCAAGGGGGCCATCGCCTGCCCCGGGACCTAAAATAAAACAAAAGGAATAAAAACAGAAACCGAGCAATAAACTTATATATAACTGCCTACGGAATTGTCTTCCTCTCCCTCCTCCAAACAGAAGATGGGAGCAACTCACACAAAACAGAATCGTTAAACTGAACCATTTTTGAAAACTTCTCTTAGTTAGGGAAGGGTTTTAGCCGTCCTTTCCAGGAAACTCCTGAGGGGCCTCCCCGCCCTGACCGAGGGAAGGTGGCAGCCTCTCCTGGGAAGGGAGTTTACCCCAGGAGTATATCCCTGAGGCCAGAGAAAATTTAAAAAAAGGGGGGAGAAGGCACTGTTCGTACTGCTAAAGTCTTAACCCACTAAGAGGGAGCCAAGAACGGAGCCGGAAGTTATGGGGCGGAGGTACCAGGTAAGGCTCCTTTCAGAGTGTCCAATGATCAAAAAGAGAGTTTAAGTCGTGAAAAACTAACCGTGACCTGAGGACCATCGTTCATCTCAAATGACGTCAATGAGGCCTTGGGGAATAAAAAGTCCTGAGGAGAAGGCTGGGGTCAGGAAAGAGATCCTTCTACAGCGTGAAGAGATCGTAAAATGAACGCATAAGAGAGCCTGTTGAGAGGCCAAGTCATGGGGAACCATTTTCTTTAGCTCGTTTTGGCTTGGCTTTTTTCCATAGAGGCGTTCTGGGACTAGTTGGGGACTGTCTCTTAGAGGAGCCGGTGTTACGTACCTGACGGTGGGGTCTGTCTTGTGCAGGGAACAACCGCTCTTGCGCACCCGATTCAAGGACCCCTGGTAGTGTAGACAGAGGCCCGAGAGTGCGGGATGGAACAGGCGATGGACGTAGCTGGGGCCGATAGGTGCTGGTAGGCGAACAGATGAGGAGACATGGAGGCGACGGGCGGGCAATTGCTTGGAAACGGACTTGAACTGCTAGGCGAACGGATTGGGAAAACATGGAGAGACGGACGTGCAACGGCTGAGACGAACATGCTGGTAAGAGGACGAAACGTGCTGGGAGACCTTAGAGTGAGGTTTGTAGACACTGGTAGGTCGGGAGCACGGTAGGGCGTGAGAGCCCGGAGACAGATGTGATGGTCCCCAGGAACTTAGCCCACGCGTTCTCGCCAACAAGGGACGTGTTCTGTCT
>BLSH010470901.1:219726-230852 GCA_018402905.1 Glandirana rugosa
AGTACGTTGTGCCATGGGTATACTTTAAACACAGGAAAAAAAGTGTGTTTATCCCGAAAGAAAGTCACCATAAATTAGTGATCCTCCCCCAAATAAAAAACACGATATTTATTTTTTTCTAATTTTGCAAAGAATTGTGGGAAAAAATTACAGCTTCAAAAAATTCACCATGCCTCTTACTAAATACCTTGGAATGTCTACTTTCCAAAAAGGGGTCATTTGGGGGGTATTTTACTTTCCTGGCTTGTTAGGGTCTCAAGAAATGAGATAGGCTGTCAGTATATCAGGTGTGATCAGATCTGATCAATTTTCAATGATTGGCACCATAGCTTGTAGACTCTATAACTTTCACAAGGACCAAATAATATACACTTATTTGGGTTATTTTTACCAAAGATAGGTAGCAGTATAAATTTTGGCCAAAATTTACAAAGAAAAATTACTAATTTGCAAAATTTTATGACCGAAACAAAGAAAAAGGCATTTTTTCAAAAAATTTTCAATCTTTTTTTATTTATAGCACAAAAAATAAACCCCCTCCTAGTGATTAAATACCACTGAAAGAAAGCCCTATTTGTGTGAAAAAAAGGACACAAATTTCATATGGGTACCGTGTTGCATGACTGAGTAATTGTCATTCAAAGTGTGATAGCGCTGAAAGCTGAAAAATGGCCTGGACAGGAAGGGGGTTTTCGTGGCAGGTACTGTTGTGGTTAACCAACAATTGCACAGGCCTGCATCTCTGTTTTCCCCACAAATAGAGCTTTCTTTTGATGGTATTTGATCACCTCTGCGTTTTTTATTTTTTGCACTATAAACAAAAAAAGAGCAACAATTTTGAAAAAAATATGTAAAAAAACTAATTTCCTCATCAGTTTAGGCCAATATGTATTCTGCTACATATATGTTGTGTAAAAAAAAAACATCAATTAGCATATATAGATTGGTTGGCGCAAAAGTTATAGCGTCTACAAAATAGGGGATAGATTTCCAGACTTTAAATTTTTTTATTGTTTTTACTGGTAATGGCGGTGATCTGCGATTTTTAGCGGGACTGCGACAGTGTGGCGGACAAATCTGAACCTAAGTGACACTTTTTGGGGACCAGTGACGCCAATACAGATATCAGTGCTAAAAAAAATGCAATGATCAGTGTATAAATGGCACTGGCGGGGAAGGGGTTAACATCAGGGCCAATCAAAGGCTTAAATGTGTCCTAGGGAGGTTCTTTCTAAAGCCCCGTACACACGGGACGACGATCGCACGTACGATCGTGTCAAATCGTATGTTGGCTGTTGTATGTAGCATACTGACTGCACTACACGATCATACGACCGCAGAAGAACGTTCAGGTGCATGTAATTAGCATCCGGCCATTCCTAACTTCTGAGCATGCGTGTTTTGCACAATACAACTTGTTGTACCAACTGCTCTGTACACGCGATACAACGGTCCTATGAGAGCTTGTTGGTACGACCAAATTTTCAAGTCTGCTCATACAACTCCCTTGTACGACCTTCGTATGTTCGACTGTTCAAATCGCGTGTACGAACGATCGATTTCGCATACAACGGTTGTGAGTACGACCTTTTGTATGCGATCGTCGTCCCGTGTGTACGGGGCTTTACTGTGTGGGGGATGGACTGACAGAGAGTACACAGAGATCGCTGTTCCTGATTACTAGGAGCAGACAATCTCTCTGTACTCCTTTGTCAGAACAGGGATCTTCTTTGTTTACATAGGCAGATCCCCATTCTGCCTCTCTGTGGAGCGATTGCAGGTGACCGGCAGACACGCACCCACAGTATCTATTACATGAAATGACATATGGGTACATCATTTCGCACAATAGAGCCGCCCCAACAGAGCCGCCCTGCCATAGTATATCTGCAGATAGCGGCCCTTAAGTGGTTAAAGCAGCTGTGTAACTAGGAAAGTGGGGCAAATCTGTAACAAGGCAACATGAAGTAGCTGGAGATTTTTTGGTAAACGTGTTACAGGACCCAGTCCGAGTAGAGAAGATTAGGGATGATTAGAGATTATATTCCATTTTGTCCAATGATGGATTCACAGGGAGTGATTTTCTGTAATTTGCATTTACCATAAGGTGACCAGATTTTTAAAATGAAATCCGGGGACATATTTTTTTTTTTACTAGAATTGGCTGCAATCAGTGTCTTATAGCGGGACTGCGATATTACGGCAGACAAATCAGACACTAAGTGAAACTTTTGACACTTTGTGGGAACCGGTGACACTAATACAGCGATCAGCGCTAAAAATATGCACTGTCACTGTACTAATGACATCGGCTCAGAAGAGGTTAACATCTAGGGCAATCAAAGGGTTAAATGTGTGCCTAGCGCGTGTTTTCTCACTGTGGGGGAGGGGCTTTTACTAAGGGAAGGCATAGATCCCTGTCCCTGCTTTGGCAAGAACACAGGATCAATGTCTTCCATACTGACAGAACGGTGATCTGCCTATGTACAGAACGATCGGGGGTGTACCGATGGACATCGAGTCTGTTGAACCTGCTGATCGGCTCCGATACCCAGAAATGTAAGATCACGTATTTATACACATGATCCTGCGCAGCGTGACCGCCCTGTAGCAGTAAATATGCTATGGGGCAGTCGGCAACTGGTTAAGATCATCAGCATTATGATAACACACAGGCAGCAGGCACTCTATCATGGCTCTCAAAAGTGAGCCGCTGCCTCCATCTATAACTGGTCTATACAGCAAGGAGCATTGGAGGGCATCACATGACAAAAAACAGCCGAGGAAAACAATCCATGTTAAAATCTAAGCTCTACATCCACCAACTTGCAACTAGCCAAATTAACCTGTCTAACAGTATGCGTTAAAACAGGGATTTGGTTACACACATTGCAAATGTTTTTAGCGCATACTGTTAGAAAGGTTAATTTGGCCACTCGCAAGCCAGTTGGTAAGTAGAGCTTGGATTTTTCTGTGGATTTTTTTCCTCAGCTGTTTTTTGACTCTATCATGTCTCTGGCTGGCTCTGTCACAGAGCACTGCCAGCCAGAGCCATGATAGAGTGCCTGCTGCCTGTGAGTTATGAGCCATCCATGATGCCAGAGAGACAGACACAGTGCCATGTAGTCTATTCACAGACACCCCCAAAGCACACTTGTGTTGAAGCCCTGAAGGCACTGGCAGCCCCACGATCGGATCCGCTTCCCCTCGGTTCCTGCTGATGGACACTGTCAGCTGAGCTTAGCTGCCTCTCTCTGCCTGTTACCCTGCCACCCGCCTCACAGACTCTCAAGTCTCACTCTCCGGGCCCCGGATACTACTTGGTGGGGAGCGGAGGAATATCACTCTGCCAGGGAAGTCAAGGAGCTGGGCAGGCAGGTGGCTGTCCGGGATTTGAGCCAAGACAGAGCAACATGCGGGTAAGAACGGAATGGCCATGCGCCCGTAACTGAAGAAATGGTCCCTCCGCTCCGACCAGCACATGATCATCAGAAAGGGGCACAGATACTGGAAAAAATATACCCCCCTAAGCTAGTAGGAGTGGCAGAGCAGGGGTGAGTAATTCTGAATTTTTTTTTTAATTCTTCACTGACTGTCTTTGAAATTGCCTGGGCCCCTGTTCAAATCCAATCTGGGGACAAAACTGGGGACAGACTTGGTCCAGGGACAGTGTCCTCAATCCAGGGACTGTCCCCTGAAACCGGAGACGTCTGTTCACCCTAATTTACCACTAAAAGGCTTGTTTTAGTCATGCTCACGACTGGTGAATTCTGGTCTATACTTTAAGCCCACGTTCACATTGGGCCAATTTGGCATGCAATTTGACATGTCGCCGCACATTGCGATGCTGCACCAATTCCCAAAAGTAGATCCTGCACTACTTTTGCCAATTTTGGGGGTGATTTGAGTTCAGATGAACTTGCACGGTTTCAAACTGGCCCTCAGTGTGAATGTGGGCTTAATGCCCTATGTAACCTCTAATTCTGGTCAGAAGACTCACAACAGCCAAATATGGGAAAGAGGGGGATGGAGGATAACCTTTCTTGTTCCTTATAAAGGCTTAGTCCACCTTTTACCAAAAATAAATAAATAAATTCACGTACAGTATATTTGCAGCAGAAAAAAAGAGCATTTATCATTTTTTTTGCAAGTGAGCCTGCAAAACATTGAGACCACGATCAGTGGATTGTGGGTGCAATGCCAGACTTCTTAAGACTCTTCCATCAGTTCCTTGTTTGTACTGCCATACAAACTTTCAGCTAAAGAGCAGGAGGAAGTGTTATTGGACTATGAGTTCAGTAATCACCGCACTTGTGTGTTCACTGAAAACTTCAAGTCTGTCTACTGTGGCGCCATTCACAGATCTCTGCCCACTGAGCCATGCAAATTTCAAAAGTGACAGCTGCTGTGGGGGAGAAGAACCCACTGGGTAAAGAGGAGGTGGTTTGGGTGGGTCAATTTGTATCATCCTACACCTAGAAAATATGGGTTTAACATGTAATATGTTGCAAAAGATGGACTTTGCTTTTAAAGGTAGGGAGCTAGTTAACAATATGGAGAAACCAGGTTACCTATGCTGTTTGTTAGCTTGGCTATATTTTGCAATTCAATGTACAGGGTGGGCCATTTACATGGATACACCTTGATAAAATGGGAATGGTTGGTGATATTAACTTCCTGTTTGTGGCACATTAGTATATGTGAGGGGGGAAACTTTTCAAGATGGGTGGTGACCATGGCGGCCATTTTGAAGTCGGCCATTTTGAATCCAACTTTTGTTTTTTCAATAGGAAGAGGGTCATGTGACACATCAAACTTATTGGGAATTTCACAATAAAAACAATGGTGTGCTTGGTTTTAACATAACTTTATTCTTTCATGAGTTGTTTACAAGTTTCTAACCACTTATAGAATGTGTTCAATGTGCTGCCCATTGTGTTGGATTGTCAATGCAACCCTCTTCTCCCACTCTTCACACACTGATAGCAACACCGCAGGAGAAATGCTAGCACAGGCTTCCAGTATCCGTAGTTTCAGGTGCTGCACATCTCGCATCTTCACAGCATAGACAATTGTCTTCAGATGACCCCAAAAATAAAAGTCTAAGTGGATTGGCCATCGTGGGCCAGTTGAATGGCCCCCAAGGTCTCCCGATCTGACCCCCTTAGACTTTTATTTTTGGGGTCATCTGAAGGCAATTGTCTATGCTGTGAAGATAAGAGATGTGCAGCACCTGAAACTACATCAAATTGGTCTGCATGGCTGTCATCCCGACGGAAGCTACTTCTAAAGATGATGCACAAGAGAGCCTGCAAACAGTTTCCTGAAGACAAGCAGACTAAGGACATGGAATACTGGAACCATGTCCTATGGTCTGATTAGACCAAGATAAACTCATTTGGTTTAGATGGTATCAAGCGTGTGTGGCGGCAACCAGGTGAGGAGTACAAAGACAAGTGTGTCTTGTCTACAGTCAAGCAGTCAAGCATGGTGGTGGGAATGTCATGGTCTGGGGCTGCATGAGTGCTGCTGGCACTGGGGAGCTACAGTTCATTGACGGAACTATGAATGCCAACATGTACTGTGACATACTGAAGCAGAGCATGATCCCCTCCCTTCTGAGATTGGGCCGCAGGGCTTTATTCCAACATGATAATGACCCCAAACGCACCTCCGAGACAACTTCTGCCTTGCTAAAGAAGCTGAGGGTAAAGGTGATGGACTGGCCAAGCATGTCTCCAGATGTAAACCCTATTGGGCATCTGTGAGGACATTCTCAAATGGAAGGTGGAAGATCGCAAGATCTCTAACATCTCCCAGCTCCCTGATGTCGTCATGGAGCAGTGAAATAGGATTCCAGTGGAAACCTGTGAAGCTCTGGTGAACTCCATGCCCAAGAGGGTTAAGGCAGTGCTGGAAAATAATGGTGGCCACACAAAATATTGACACTTTGGACATTTTCACTTAGGGGTGTACTCACTTTTGTTGCCAGTGGTTTAGACATTAATGGCTGTGCATTGAGTTATTTTGAGGGGACAGCAAATTTGCACTGTTATACAAGCTGTACACTCACTACTTTACATTGTAGCAAAGTGTAATTTCTTCAGTGTTGTCACATGAAAAAATATAATAAAATATTTACAAAAATGTGAGGGGTGTACTCACTTTTGTGAGATACCGTATGTGAATTTGTGCTTGCTCGACATGTTTCGCCATTGCGTTGGCTTCTTCAGGAGTCTTAATCACTCCATATGTTATCTTATTCACTAAAATAGACAAAAAAATATTGAATACAGGATTTATGTTGCCTCCAATTATCCAATTGTTCCATTGATCCGGGGTAAGGGGGACGATAGGGATGGGATGACCATTGTTCTTATAATACATTAATGTAAAATGTCTGTAAACAGTGATATGATGTTCCATGTATGTTGTTCTCCAATGCTATAGCATAATAATTGGAGGCTACATAAATCCTGTATTCAATAATATTTTTTGTCTATTTTAGTGAATAAGATAACATATGGTGTGATTAAGACTCCTGAAGATGCCGACACAATGGCGAAACATGTCCAGCAAGCACCAATCCCATCTCCTTTTAAAAAACGTCATATCTTTAATATTACCAGGGAGTTGGTGCCTGTATTATATACAAATAGGTCCTCTAGTTCTTCTGACCCCCATTATACTTGCTAGATCACACCCAAGATTTCATTGGATTTTTTTCTCTAGCATTATGGCATCTGCTTGGGGTTTGGGGCTTTGCTCCATACACATGGACAGGTCATGAAGAAATCCAGGAAATTGCCTAATGTATCTATAATGGGATACCCCATACAGATATTCACTGATATATCACTATTCACCATGCAGAAACCTAGATCACTTAAACTTTTAATTTTCAATAATGCTTTATTGAGTTTTTTTTTTTTTTTTTTAGAGGGATAAAGAGAACAACAGAAAGGATATGCAAATACATAGGATTGTAAGCAAAACCCCTAAAGAGTCAAGGAGAAGATAAGTCATATCACTAAGAAAGTACAGAAATGTACAGAAATGAAAATGTGGGGACAATATACAGGATATGTATTGTGGGACAAAACAGTGTACAACATCGATTGAACTGAGAATGGTGCCTGAAACCCGGTATTCCCTTTGCCCCCATCAATGTGATGGTCAAGTAAGAGACCCCTCCCCGTGAGAGTCAAGCTCAGGCCTTATAGCTTCCTTGTACTTTTGATATGACTGCATGAAAACAGATAATCACTCCATTTCTCTGTCGGGGGATGAAGGTGTATATAGAGTTCCTGCTGATGAGGGGAAGGGGGGTGGGAGCCCGAACACGGGATGTGAACGTGAGGTCTAAAGGTTCCCTAGAAAAGACTCTAGTCCTGGGACATTTGCCAGGCCGTCTAAAAGTACATAAAAAAAACCCCGTTCCCTGTCAACCCCTCAACAGGATGAACCCAACCGCTGGGAAAGTGATGGCTGTAAGGGCGTGGGAGAGGGCCTGACAGCCTCCAGCACCCCTCTAGGGAGCACACTGTGCCTGAGGCTATGGCCCCCCACCACCCCCCAGCCTCTGGATGGGATTTAATAAGGGGCCCTACCCTGAAGGAGGTCTGAAACTTGTAATGGGTTGCGGAAGCAGTAAAGGGGCCCAGGTCCTGAGAGCGTCAAGCCTGGGGACGCTACCTTCTAGCTGACTATTACCGTAATTTCGGGGTTGGAAGAATATAAGAGGAGATAAGAATAGAGGAGAGGGGAGAAGAATAGGCAGGGTTGAGGAAGAAAAGATGTTGAGCCAACCAGGATAGATCTGGAAGAAAGTCAGGTAGTTGTTATTCCAGGGGTAAGGGAGATGCCTACAAACTTGGCCCAAGGTTTCCAGACTGCTTCAAACTTGGATACGCTATCAGATAAAATGCTGGCAAGTTTTTCTTGAGACATTAGCCAGGAAATTTTACATTTGGTGGCCCGAAATTAAGTGTGAGGCTTTTTCCAGGCCTTAGCTAAAGTGATTTTGGCCCCTAGAAAAATGTGGTGAATTAATTTCTCATTGGACTTGTGGATCTTTGGAATAAATTTGTTTAGCAAAGCAACTTTTGGGGACCTTGGAAGCTGGGTACCTGTGTGATGAGGTTAAATATTTTCGACCAGAATGGGCGAATTCTGGGGCATTCCCACTAGATGTGGGCCATAGTGCCTGCTAGTTGACAGCCTCTAAAACATAGAGGGTCCGCTGATGGATAAATCCTGGTTAGCCTAAGAGGGGTAAGATACCATCTGGAAAGTACCTTCACACTGGCTTCAGTTATAGAAGTGTTCAGGATACCTTTAAAGGATGAGAAGAAGGCTTTCTTCCAGGTTTCCAGATCCCATTGAAACTGGAAGTCTGATTCCCAGGTCGTCATATAGGATGATTTTGTCGTGGGGAGGGTGAGTGCTGCATAGATAATAGAGATGCCACCCCTCTGCTCAACTGGCTGATCACACCACAGCTCATAACTTGTGAAACCAGATTTTGTGTAAGAAGTGTGAAATCTGTCTGAACCTGAATCTTTCTGAGTCAGGAAGACTCAGCTTACTGACACAGAAGTTTAAAGTGAATGGGCCTGTGGCAGAAAAAGTAATGGCATATTCGGAAGAGGCCATTGTTTAGCCACCACTTTTATAGATTGGCAACTCCTATCCTCATATTGATTAGTGGTTCCAAATTAATAATAACTACTGCAGTAGGGAACAGACACAAAATATATACTCAGCATCTTTCCAAATAACTGTTCTGCTTTATTATGACACAATTGAAGGTTTTTATACACATGATTACGTAGGTATCACATTATTATTACAATTGTATGGAAACAAGGGGCGTAACATAGGCAGACTAATTCTAATCAGGACTCAAAAGAATGCAAACATGTAATGAAAACATTATTAGTGCCGTGTGCACAATGAGTGCAGTGTGCAATACATACAAAATAGAATACAATTATATGCAGAACTTACAAATTTCCATTACAATATCCATCCCCGGAGGGAAGTACGGGTTATGGAAGAGGTGTGCCAGGGGTTTACTGGGGGACACTAGGGATGCCAAGGTAAGTAGTTTAGCCCACAAGGTGAGGGAGTACGAAAGAGTTGGGGCCATTATTGGGGGTCTGCCCCATGGAGGACACCACAGCAGGAAATCGAGTGTATGATGGGATGTAGCCTGCCTTTCCATCTGAACCCAGTCTGGTTTTTCGAACCTGGTGTAAACTATTGAAAGTTGTCCTAGTCTGAGTGCGAGATAGTATTTATATAAATGGGGAAGACCAAGACCTCCCTTTCGTTTATGGCAGTATAGAGTTTGCTGGGGAAGTCTATAACCCGAGGCCCCCCAGGAGAATTTAAGGATTTTGCTTTGAAATGATTTCAGATGGTCCTTCCTGATAGGGATGGGGAGAGAACGGAAGAGGTAAAGAAGCCTCGGCAGTAGGGTCATTTTGACCGAGTTTATTCAGCCTAGCCAAGAGACTTCCAATTTCGACCACTGTTTGAGGTCAGCCTCCAGTTTGCGGAACATAGGGGGATAGTTTTTGGTATACAGGGAGTCTACAGTATTTTAGCTGTAAGATTTATGCCCAGGTATCTAATGTGAGACTCATTCCATTCCAATTTAAAGTTATTACGTAAAGCTAGGAATATTTCTGGTTGGAGGGATACGTTAAGCACTTGGGATTTAGTGTAATTGACTAGTAAACCCGATACTTTGGCGTCCAACAGATGGTAAATGATTGGCAATGAAGTTATTGGAAAAGTGATGAAGAGGAGCATATTGTCTGCAAATAGCCCGCATTTGTGTTCATGGTGACCACAAGCTACAACTTTTATGTTGGGGTTTCATCTTATAGCTATTACTAGCGTACCTTTCTCGATGGGGAATGGTTTGGAATAGTAACCTTGTAATTTATTGAGTGCTCATGGGAGGGAGTATAGGGCTTGCATTAAGCCCAGGAAACGCTGACCAAAGCCCCAGCGCTCCAGGAGGGAGAATAGATAAGGCCAGGAGACTGAATTGAATGCCTTCTGAAGGTCAAGGGACAGCAACATTCCTTTCTTCCTGACTCCGCCTACCCAGTTGGATTGAAGTATAGATACGATGTTAATAGCCCTTCTAATTTGGTCTGGACCCTGTCTGCCGGGGATGAAGCCGACTTGGTCCTTGTGGATATAGGTGCCAATGAACGAGGCCAGCCGATTGGCCAGGATCTTGTTTAAGATGTTTAAATCATTATTTATGAGGGAGATTGGGTGGTAATTAGCTGTTGGGGCTCAATTAGGGGTGGAAGGGTGTCTGCTCCATCTCAACTGCGCTCTGTCCGTGTATACACTGTTTGTGATATCTATTCAGATTTCTTGATCTTAATGTAAGTGCACTACTTGGAATAAAATTTGCTTGGTTTTATCGGATTTACACTATGTGGAGTTCTTTTTGCTTACCTCCCTCCGTGGTTGTTATCATATCCATGTGAGCTCTAGTGGCATCCCATCCCCTAAGACTGATTGATGAAGAGGATCGGATTGATGCAACATTTGGGCGTTTTTGTTTCGATTTGAGGGTAAGAGTACCCAATCTTAATGTGCACCTGGTCTGTGGAAAGCACAAGGTGTTCTTCATACTTTAAGCGCTTATAAAGCCCTATTATCACCAATGTCTGGTAAGAGTACCCTATATAGACATTCTTTGGTGGTGGGAATCACGTCACCTGGATACTACTGTTTTAACACTTATGAACTTTGCAAGAAAAACGCACATTTGATGTTTAAAGGTTTTTATTGACTTTTATTGATTTTCATTGATTTGTATTGTTTTGTATCACCATTACTACTATCTAGCTTTATATTGTTGTTGTATATATTCACCTATGCGCAGCATAGAAACATAGAAACATAGAAAAGTGACGGCAGAAAAAGAATGAGTAGTCCATCGAGTCTGCCCCTTTTTATTTATTTATATATTTTTAATTTTCTTTTTTTTTTTTACATTAACCTTGTTGTCTGACTATAGATTTATGTTTATCCCAAGCATGTTTGAAGCCATTTACTTTTGACTGTCTCACAACCTCTGTTGGTAGTTTATT
>BLSH010470933.1:11519-27293 GCA_018402905.1 Glandirana rugosa
TCCCGAGAGCATACCTCGTCTCTCGGTCATGATCGCGGCGAGTAGCGGCGCTAGTACTGGCTCTCTGCTCCATACGAGAGCCCTGTGGGTCATGCACCTCAGCGACAGCAGAACGGGATCTGGTACGCCTGACCTTAGCAGGGACCACTCCGTCGTCAGAGCTATCTGTCATGGATAAAGTATAACATAAATGGATTGGGACTTTGAATGACACACATGGTGGGAAACAGATACATGATGGATCAATAAAAATATTTTATTAAGGAAAGATTAGGGTTGCATAATGTTGTAATATAGTGTATTCATATACAGATAATCACAAATTGAAAAAAGCCAAAACATGATTATACAGCAAGGCAATCTCAATATAATATAGATGCAATTCATATATATATATATATATATATATATATATATATATATATATATATATATATATATATATATAACAGTGCATGTAACCGTAATTCCCCGATCCATCAATTGGATATATGTACAAACAGTAATGTTCAACAGATAGTAGTCTGCGTGATCCATGGCCCGATAATGCCTCCTATAGAGAGTACCCCGATATGAAAGTAGAAAAACAATATTGCTGAGATAAGCTGGTAAATGATTGACAGCTCTACGCGTTTCGTGATATTTTCATCACTCATCAGGAGCAAGCATAAAATTCATCTGAAATAGATGAAAGGTAATTGCTATTAGTTGTCATGGGCGTCAAACATATAGTAAGAGCCCCGCCATCCCAAATAGAGGGAGGGTAAAACGCTCCACCTACCATGTCCATGCAACAACAAGGCACCGCTAGGGCACAAGAGACGCCCGGGAATCGCTGGGTCCGGGAGCTGAGGCGGGCGGTGAAGCAACGGTCTCCTCCAGGACATCGCCCAGCGTGGAAAATGGTCACCCCGAGCATGATGAGCCTGTGAGGAGTGAACAGCTGCAGGTGAATAGAATGCACAATCAGCGGTAGGGAAGTGTAAGAACTAGGTAAGGGAAGTGAATGAAGTGTGTGTATGAAAGGAAAACAGGGGGAGGGGGGAAGGGGGCGAGAAATGGATAGGTAAGTATGTGAGAAACAGGAACAGGTAAATGAAGATCTGAACAGAAGTATGGAGGATAAGAGGAGTGAGGAGAGGGGTGAGTGCATAGTGAAGGGTAGGATCAAAGGAAGGGGTGAAGGAGCCAAGGCCAGGCCCAGTGAAAAGTGGATGAGGAGGAGTGAGGATGTTGTGTGTGGGTGAAGATACCTGGGTGAAAGTGAATAGCCGAAGCCTTGGGCAGGTACTGTGTACTGGAAAAGCATGCCGGAGGTGTCCAGATCCGCACCGAGCGACGCCTGATATAGGCACCGCCGCACATCCGCTCGCCAACGCCAAGCACACAGGAGCGAGGGGAGGGGGAGGGAACGCCCGGCCCGGGCTAGACTAGCCAGAGGCCAGCGCTCCGCCCCCAAAACTCCTCCTTTTTATCATAGTTTCAGGGATGGACACACATGGTGGCAAATATGAGTTTATAGTCATGGCCCAATACAATAGTCCCCCTTCAAAGGTCCCCTTGTGGACACCGTTTATTTAATAAGTTTTAACAGATTTATATGTATTATGATCAATCCTATCCTTTGTTTTTCTACATGTTTTGCATTTCGCTCCTGATAGGGGGGCTGCGACAACCACCGTGGGGCTGCCCCCTCCTCCGTGCACACCCTCTCCTGAGTGCAGCGTCGGCTGGGTATCCATGCTCGCAGGCGCACTTGGGGGCGGAGCTCTGGCCTCCGGCTAATCTAGCCCAGGCCGGGTGTTCCCTCCCCCTCCCCTCGCTCCTGATGAGCGGCGGTGCCTATATCAGGCGTCGCCCGGTGCGGATCTGGACACCTCCGGCATGCTTTTCCAGTACACAGTACCCGCCCAAGGCTTCGGCTATTCACTTTCACCCAGGTATCTTCACCCACACACAACATCCTCACTCCTCCTCATCCACTTTTCACTGGGCCTGGCCTTGGCTCCTTCACCCCTTCCTTTGATCCTACCCTTCACTATGCACTCACCCCTCTCCTCACTCCTCTGATCCTCCATACTTCTGTTCAGATCTTCATTTACCTGTTCCTGTTTCTCACATACTTACCTATCTATTTCTCGTCCCCTTCCCCTCTTCCCCTGTTTTCCTTTCATACACACGCTTCATTCACTTCCCTTACCTAGTTCTTACACTTCACTACCGCTGATTGTGCATTCTATTCACCTGCAGCTGTTCACTCCTCACAGGCTCATCATGCTCGGGGTGCCCATTTTCCATGCTGGGGGACGCCTCAGCTCCCGGACCCAGTGATTCCCAGGCATCTCTTGTGCCCTAGCGGTGCCTTGTTGTTGCATGGACATGGTAGGTGGAGCGTTTTACCCTCCCTCTATTTGGGATGGCGGGGCTTTTACTATATGTTTGACCCCCATGACACCTAATAGCAATTACCTTTCATCTATTTCATATGAATTTTATGCTTGCTCCTGATGAGTGATGAAAATATCACGAAACGCGTAGAGCTGTCAATAATTTACCAGCTTATCTCAGCAATATTGCTTTTCTACTTTCATATCGGGGTACTCCCTATAGGAGGCATTATCGGGTCATGGATCACGCAGACTACTATCTGTTGAGCATTACTGTTTGTACATATATCCAATTGATGGATCTGAGAATTGTGGTTACATGCACTGTTATATATATATATATATATGAATTGCATCTATATTATATTGAGATTGCCTTGCTGTATAATCATGTTTTGGCTTTTTTCACTTTGTGATTACCTGTATATCAATACATTATATTACAACATTATGCAACCCTAATCTTTCCTTAATAAAATATTTTTATTGATCCATCATGTATCTGTTTCCCACCATGTGTGTCATTCAAAGTCCCAATCCATTTATTTTATACTTTATCAAGTACTAGGGATGGAGGCGCATGACCCTACCGTGTCACGGCCTCAATAAAGTCCCAATTTCCCCAAAACTCCTCCCCTATCTGTCATGGAGCCGCTGTCGTCTGCGGCATCGTATGATGAGCCTGAATCTGACAGTGAGGCTTCCCCATCGCTCTCATCTGTCATAGGCCTCTTCACTAGTGTGCCCCGGATTTGACATGTTGGCCTCTAAATTTATCGGTATACTAATGTGACTCACAGGCACAAAATCGCACTCTCAGATTTTGCAGGGATCGGGCGTGATCTCTGCGAACGCTGCAGATATGTGTATTGTGTTTGGTAAGTGTCAGTGATCTATTGAACCTACACTTGGGTGGGCTGGGTTGGGCGGAAGGGCTAAACGCAGGTGCTAGCAGGTATCTGGGCTGATCCCGCTAACGCCGAGTTTTTTAGAACACTAATCTAGTGGGGATGCTAATATAGATCTGATCAGATCAAATATTGATCTGATTAGATACTTCAATAGTATCTAACACCTATCTAATGTGTGTGTATGCGTGTCAGAGTACCTAACTAACTGGCCCGTCTGGTGTTTACGCTGACCCTAACGCACGCTAAAACATAACTGAGGTCACCGCTGGGCGATCGGGGTTAAAATCTATATATATATTATATTTATATGGCGGGTAATTTGATGGGGAGAAAAAAACGACCTAGCTAGCTAGTGTCACCCGTGACACTTATACAGGGATCACAGGTGACGGGGCAATCAAGGGGTTAAAAACTTTATTAGGGGGTAAGGGGGGGTATTTACACCTACATAGGCCTACTACTACCTACCCTAACACTGATTAGTGTCACAAAGGTCACAAGTACAGCAATCAGTGAACGATCTGATCGCTGCACTCAGTGACACAGTGACGGGGTGACAGGAGTGAAGGGATTAACTGGGGTGAGGGCGATCAAAGGGTTAAACGTGTGCCTATGTGTACTGGAGTCAGTGTAGTGTTGTGCAACTCACGTTTTAGATGCCTCTCTCTCCTCTCTGCAACGGAAAAGGACGTAGAGAGGGGAGATGACATCACTTACCCTGTCTGTGTTTACATTCCACAGACAGGGGAGGCATCCCATTCGCTAGGACCAATCAACAGGTCTATTCCTGTGGATTGAACGGTCCTGTAGCGAATCGGAGCGCCGTGCCCGCGATCGCCGCTTATATACGGCGATTCGCGGAATAGAGCCACATTGCCGCAGTAAATATGCGGTACGTGGTCGGGAACCGGTTGAGGTACAATTGTTTTTTTAAAAAAGGGTTTGTGGGGAAGGAGGTCTTTTTATACTTGATTCTTTAAACCAGTGTATTATTGTTTTTGCTACAAAATGTTCCCTATAGCAAAGGAATTACAAAAAAAAAATGTCCCCTATATCAGTGATGATATTATACACTTAAAGGACTGTTATTGGAAAAAATATAGAGGCTGCCATTGCTACCCTCTTTTTGAAAATGCTATTGAACAGGCGGTGTCTGGCTTTAATACTATGAAAGTCGGAGACAAGTCAGAAGCTGTATCCGTGTTGTAGGTCAGTGATCTAGAATGTCTAAAAACCAAACTTAAGTGCTGCAGTCAGGCAACTAGCATTTTTAGCAAAGGAAGCCTATATATTTTCTATTCCTATTTATATATTTATTTTTAAACATTTAAAATGATACCATCTGCCGTACAGCCTATGTGTGACATAGCATGTTGGTATAATGTATATTTTAATGCAGTCCATAAATGTATCAATGTAAGTTATATCTTGTTTGTAGAGCTTACAGGATCCTATTGCTAAAGCCCTGCAGGAAATGAGAATTGCACTAATAAATTGTTCAGCCGCTCTATGAGTAAAATATATGGTTCCCTTGGGCATGCCACTGTACACTGTGTGTGCTCACATTATTCTGCATAGAGACTTTATTGCTTAATCTTTTACACCAGGATGGGCAATATATAAAATCTGAATCAACACGGCCGTTGTTTCCAGCTTGTATACATTACAGCGTGGAGCACTGTATTGACATTTGAATATTTGATTTTAAACAGGTCATCTGTTTTTTTTGTGGTCAGGTACCATAAAGGGAACAAAGGTGAAACAGCTAAAGATCAATAAAACACAGAAGGAGAAATGCAATGATCTAATTTCATAGATAGCAAGATAGCAGCTATTTTTAGCTCTCTTATATCATCGCGCTGAAGGGATTCAGCCCACATACCAATGATCCAATCTGTTTAACTTTCTAGATGCTGCGCGTTGCACCTGTCACTGGACCAGATTTAAGCCCAGAGCATAGATTAACATCCAGGAATTACTGCACAACATCAAGAATTTGCTGCATTTACATTTCTCTTTATTTTATTATTTTTAATGCATATACATACATAATTTTAGATAGATGTTTTTTTTTTGTGTAATTTGCCAAAAGATTACTAGCTCTTACTGAACCTTCTCACATATTACTGCACACATTTCTTATTTCTGGGCGACAGTTTGGGGGTAGGTAGCAGAGTAACCTATGTTAGTAACCTACAGTATGTTAGTAATTGCAGTGGTGAGAGTGGGAATTTAAAGACTGGTACTACTGTATATATGGGTGTCATTCCAGGTTCAAATGTTCTGGCATCTATGACAATAAATTCAATTCACTTAATTGGATTGAGGTATGATGTGATGTATGCTTATTTTGCTCTGTAAAAAAAAGCCTGCTGCATTCTAAATGCTTTTGCTCCTGTAGAAAGAACGTCCAAAAAGCTTCATTGCACACTAGTCAGTCCTCTGTATTAAGGCTACAATATTTCTTGAGTATGCAATCAAGAAAGTATGCTGTTCAACAGGACAGGATCTAGCCTATCTGTTCTGTTGGTGCAGTTTAAAAAAATCATGGGACATGATGTCCATAGCTTGAAAGAGATACAGGGAACCAATATTCCCTGTTCACTTGGTACGCTACTGTACCACAAGTCACAACTGGCAGAGGAGTTGCAGGAGTGAACAGGAAATGCTAGTATTTAGTAGGCTTTCATTATATTAGGATGATTAAACAAAACCTGTGCCTCCATATATCAAGTATCCCGATCAGAATCCCCCTTACATCAGGGGTCCTCATCAGAGTACCTGTTTACCTCAAGTGTCCCCATCAGAGTGCCTGTTTGCATCAGGTGTCCCCATCAGTGTGCCCTCTTGCATCAGGTGCCCCCATCAGAGTGCCCCCTTGCATCAAATATCTGCATCAGAATACCTCCATACATCAACTGTCCCGTTGGAATGCCCACTTACTTCAACTGTTCCCAGTAGAGTCCCCCTTACATCAATTGTCCCCATCAGAGTGCCCCTTACATCAACTGTCC
Organism: Glandirana rugosa; assembly: GCA_018402905.1. Lineage (NCBI taxonomy): Eukaryota > Metazoa > Chordata > Amphibia > Anura > Ranidae > Glandirana > Glandirana rugosa. Next base: position 17,832 of record BLSH010470933.1, read on the forward strand.
TCATCAGAGTGTCTCATGGAACAATGGATGTATTATTAGAGATCTGGGGGGCACACCTAAAACCTGAGGGGGGAGCAGCCCACCTCAGCACCCCCCTAAATCCGGGCCTGCTGTTCTCCAATGTTAGCTAAAGAGGAAGTAAACTCCTCTGGTGTTTGTGTAACTACAAATAAGCCTATAATAAGGCTTACCTATAGGTACTGTAAATATCTCCTAAATGTGTACCATTTAGGAGATATTTGCTGTATACTGCACCAATTACATCATCGGTGCATGCGCTATGAAGAAACGGCTGCCCAGTGCTGTTTCTTCAGGGTCTGTGCTGTGACCAGCAGCTGCGACGACCTTGCCGCTTCAGCCAATCACAGCGCCAGAGCCAGTGAACCTGGAAGTAGCTCTGGGAAATGTTGGCCATTTCGTTCTAAAGCAGAGTTCTGCCCCCCAAATTTTTTTTTTTGCCCTCCCCTCTGCCTGTATAAATAATATAAATTAACCAATTTATATTTTTGCATCCCGTCCCCATTCATATGTTTTTTTTCCTTGCCTTATTTCCTTGTTCCACACCATATCCATGCCGGGAGCAGCGCTGATAGTGTATCTTGCTGCCATCACACTGCCCACTAACTCATGGGAAAGATGACACACATCTCCCAGGTGCACAGGCGAGGCAGGAAGGGACATAGATCGCCGCGGTTCAGGAAGTGGCAGAATACAGAGGGGCCCCATAGCATCAAGCCACAAGCTGTAAGTAAAAAAGAAAAATGTCCAAATGTTGTTGCTGATCATTAACCACTTCAGCCCCGGAAGGATTTCCAGCTTTAGGACCGGAGCCCTTTTTGCGATTCGGCGCTGCGTCGCTTTAACTGACAATTGCGCGGTCGTGCGACGTTGTACCCAAACGAAATTTGTGTTCTTTTTTTCCCACAAATAGAGCTTTCTTTTGGTGGTATTTGATCACCGCTGCGTCATTTCTGATCGCCGCTATAAACAAAAGAAGAGCGACAATTTTGCAAAAAAACCCAAATTTCTTACTTTTTCCTAAAATACAAATCCAAAAAAAAAAATATAAAAAAACATTTTTTTTCACCGTTTTTGGCCGATTTATATTCTTCCTCATATTTGCGATAAAAAAAATCACAATCTGCGTTTATTGATTGGTTTGCGCAAAAGTGGTCGCGTTTACGGATGATGAGAATTCATTTTTGGGGTTTTTATTTTTTTTAATTTTTTTCTAGTAATGGCGGCGATCTGCGATTTTTAGCGGTACTGCGATATTGGGGCAGACATGTCGGAACGTTTTGACACTTTTTTGGAACCATTGGCATTTATACAGCGATCAGTGCTATAAAAATGCACTGATTACTGTGTAAATGCCATTGGCAGTGAAGGGGTTAACCTGCAGGGGGCGCGCTAAGGGTTAACTATGTTCCCTGGGCGTGTTCTAACTGTGTGGGGGCTTGCCTAGCTGGGGAAGGGAAGTGGTCACAGCCTTCACGTACAGGAAGGCTGTGATCACAGCCCTTCCCCCTCACACAGAGCGGAGGTCCGTGTTTACATACACGGACCTCCGCTCCTTCACTCCGGGGGGGGCATCGCGGGTGGCCGGCGGCAATCGAAGCCGCCGCACCCGCTCCCTGGCCCCCCCGAACACAGTGAGCGCGCGCGCGCTCACAGTGGCTCTGTATCGCGGCCGCCGTCGTATGCCGGCGATTCGCGTTACAGAGCCACTCTGTCGCCGTCAATTGCCGATCAGCCGTCGGCAAGCGGTTAAAGGAGTTGAAAGATATAAAGATTGTTTTGTGGGTGGAACTCCGCTTAAGGTAAATATTTCATTATGAGCTAGTATGAGATGCATACTAGCTCATGATGCCTTTGTCTTACAGGTTTATTTTTATTTTTTTGAAGGTTTACAACTTCTTTAAAATGTTGGAGCCTAAAACATTCATTGTCTTCAACTCCAGCATGTCCAATAGATGTGGGTACAGCCTTAAATGTTGCTTCACATTATTTTTTTTCTTCCACACCTCCTCACACATGAAACTGACGATGACTCTTCTGGCCCCCTTCATTTCATCCTATGTGTTTTCTTACTTTATTTTACCTGAAAACAACATGGTCAGAAAACAAACTTGCAGGTAGATTTTCTCATCTGTCTGTGAGTTCTGCAATATAAAAATTAGGTGGAATATACTGTAGATGCTGCATGCTCCACCGTAATAGAGATTAGTGTGGCGTGTTTAGCCTTAGATTGCACATTAACATGTGGGAATGTAGGCATTACTGATTTAAGTTAAAATACATCATGCTAGTTGTGACATAAGGTCTTCAAAAATGGCAGCAGACTCTCCAGACAGAGCAGAATTTCTAGCTGGTTCAATACTTATTTAGGCATGTTTGCAGAGCCATATTTAGCATATGAACAAAGCAAGGGATGTGTGTTGTGTGTAGTGTTTCTTAAACACAATGTCAACAATGTTTAGTATATTGTCAACCTTGCTGCTTATTTGACAGCAAGGAGAAAATAAACCAGTTTGTTCGTGAATACTCTAAGACATGTGTAAGCCACATGGGGTAAGACAGGGCTCCATTTTACACGTTCAATAGAAGACAGTTAATGCTCAATGGTATTGGTTTAGGCTAGGAGACGTAGTCATGTAAGTGGTAGGTGCAAGTGAAGAAGGCCACGGTGGTGCTATCAGCTTACACTGGCTGCTCTCCTGGAGCATCTTTACTGATACTCAAAAAATTGGCTCAACAAGAAATATATAACTATACTACAACTGTGTTTCTGCAGCAACATGCACCCAGCTGCACAGCGAAAAGTACAGGGAGAATAAATCTTACCTGATGACATTGAGATTAAATACAAGATGGACAATCATTTAGAAATAATGGCTGTTTTGCAATCTTATGTTGGAGCATAGCACATTACAGTTGATGGAAGGCGGTAGCTTGCATCAGGTTTTATGGCACTGAATATAGTGCCACTAGTATTTTGCTGAAGATAGTGTTCATTTGGCACAAGTGACTAAGTGAAAACCTTTGTTTTCTGCCACAGCAGATGACTGCTGATGGTAGGAGCCAAGAGAAATAAAAGAAGTACAGTATCTCACAAAAGTGAGTACATTTTTGTAAATATTTTATTATATCTTTTCATGTGACAACACTGATGAAATGTAAAGTAGTGAGTGTACAGCTTGTATAACAGTGTAAATTTGCTGTCCCCTCCAAATAATTCAACACACAACCATTAATGTCTAAATCGCTGGCAACAAAAGTGAGTACACCCCTAAGTGAAAATGTCCAAATTGGGCCCAATTAGCCATTTTCCCTCCCCAGTGTCACGTGACTCGTTAGTGCTACAATATCTTAGGTGTGAATAGGAAGCAAGTGTGTTAAATTTGGTGTTATCGCTCTCAATCTATCATAATGGTCACTGGAAGTTCAACATGGCACCTCATGGCAAAGAACTCTCTGAGGATCTAAAAAAAAGAGTTGTTGCTCTACATAAAGATGGCCTAGACTATAAGAAGATTGCCAACACCCTGAAACTGAGCTGCAGCACGGTGCTCAAGACCATACAGAGGTTTAACAGGACAGGTTCCACTCAGAAAAGCCCTCGCCATGGTTGACCAAAGAAGTTGAGTGCACATGCTCAGCGTCATATCCAGAGGTTTTCTTTGGGAAATAGAGGTATGAGTGCTACCAGTATTGCTACAGAGGTTGGAGGGGTGGGGGATCAGCCTGTCAGTGCTCAGACCATACTCCGCACACTGCATCAAATTGGTATGCATGGCTGTCATCCCAGAAGGAAGCCTCTTTTAAAGATGATGCACAAGAAAGCCTGTAAACAGTTTGCTGAAGACAAGCAGACTAAGGAGATGGAACCATGTCCTGTGGTCTGATGAGACCAAGATAAACTTATTGGGTTCAGATGGTGTCAAGCGTGTGTGGCAGCAACCAGGTGAGGAGTACAAAGACAAGTGTGTCTTGCCTACAGTCAAGCATGGTGGTGGGAGTGTCATGGTCTGGGGCTGCATAAGTGCTGCCGGCACTGGGGAGCTAAAGTTCATTGAGGGAATCAAGAATGCCAACATGCACTGTAAAATACTGAAGCAGAGCATGATCCCCTCCCTTCGGAGACTGGGGCGCGGGGCAGTATTCCAACATGATAATGACCCCAAACACACATCCAAGACCACCACTACCTTGCTAAAGAAGCTGAGGGTAAAGGTGATGGACTGGCCAAGCATGTCTCCAGACCTAAACCCTATTGAGCATCTGTGGGGCATCCTCAAATGGGAGGTGGAGGAACGCAAGGTCTGTAACATCTACCAGCTCCGTGATGTCATCAGGAGGAGTGCAAGAGGACTCCAGTGGCAACCTGTGAAGCTCTGGTGAACTCCATGCCCAAGAGGGTTAAGGCAGTGCTGGAAAATAATGGCAGCCACACAAAATATTGACACTTTGGGCCCAATTGGACATTTTCACTTAGGGATGTACTCACTTTTGTTCCAGCGGTTTAAACATTAATGGCTGTGTGTTGAGTTATTTTGAGGGGAGAGCAAATTTACACTGTTATACAAGCTGTACGCTTACTAGTTTACATTGTAGCAAAGTGTAATTTCTTCAGTGTTGTCACATAAAAAGATATAATAAAATATTTACAAAAATGTGAGGGGTGTACTCACTTTGTGAGATACTGTATCTTCTCGCAACCATCAAAATTGAGTTTAACTGCAGGTAGAATAGAGGTTGGTGTTGCAATTATTAATTGATTTTAAAGCATATATTTCCTCTTTCATATCACCACTGGGTAACTTGCTGTATAATTCCAGAGGGTGTACACACCAGCAGTGGAAAATGAGGGTGATCATGTCTTACACATATGAGAACCAGATTACTGGTAGGAAGACCTACCAGGGGGAGGAGGTGAGAAGCATGGGCTTGAAAATTAGCACAAAAACTGTTCAAACCTTGCTTAAAGGTTGCATGGTAATTAATCTGTTCTACAGCGCTAAAAATTACAACTTCTGTTTGCTTCTTTGAGAGTAAGAGACAGCACAGCCTGCGCTAGAGCTGAATGATCTGTGCTAGAGCTAGTCATTGGTGAATCAGCTGAGTCTCCTGACAATTTACTTGTAAGTGTAATAATGCACTTCATTCTTTTCCTCTCCACTTTCCTCTGATATCGTTTTTTTCATTACCTTCAGTTCATGTATCTTAAAAACATACTTTGACTGATGCAGGCCTTACATCTTCCTTTCGGCATTTCTTAGAGGCATTTTTTCATAAATGCTAGGGCAGTTTCGCCCACCGCTGACCATCAACATCAGGGCATTTTTCAAAGTTCTTTCAATTAAAACTTTTTAAAAAATAATTCCACGCAAAGAAAAAATTATATACATTTATATTATATTATATTATTATATAAAAGTATGTCAAACCAAAAATAAGATCTAGGACCATTGCTGATGAAAACATCTATAAAACAAAATCCTTTATTAGACCAACCCCGCAAATTAGGGCATACATATATAGCTAAATCATCATGGGGCTCCATGCATTAGAAAAATTATATCACAAGCTGCATGCATTGTATACAGCTGTAAATTAAGCAACCAGAAAATTCTCATTGATAGTCAATAAAAGGACATATCTAAAATGCATAGGGCGGAAAAGCCCATGAAAGTTCATAAGTTTAATTGTAATGCAATATAATTAATCAGAAAATGCTTTTTGTACCTTGATGATAGGTATTTTATATCCACAAAAATTTAACTAATCACTATATCTTAATAAAAAATTAGAAAAAATTGTTGCGCTAAACCTTGAAACAACAATAACTTAGTGCATAAATCAATATACTCATAAAATATGCATATACATAGGAATATTTACATAACATAAACATAAAGTGTATCCAAAGTGCAAATTAACAATGTATTATTTAAGAGGGCAAAATACTGTGAAACCATATTGTGAAGAAAATAGAAAAATATATATTGCATAGTCCCAAATTTTGTGAAGAAAATAAAACGTGGTTGAGAGTTTGGAAGACTAACACATCCAAGGAAAGGTCCACCTGAGAACTTCCTTGCCGCTGGCGCGTGCTTGTGCGTGTGTGCACACGCTTGTGCGCATTTGCGCACCTTGGCGCCAAATGAGCCATTTAAACCCTGATAGCCCTCAGAACGGGTGCTGTCTGATCTACAGCGTTACCCGTAATCACCTGCTATCCATTTCCTGTTGTTACCTGACCCAGCTTGCTTGAACTTCTCTGATATCCGCCTGCACCTGAACCCGGCTTGTCTTGACTACTCTTCTGCCTGACCCTCTGTACCTCGCTGGCAGCCCATTGCCAAACCTGCTTGTCCCTGACTCTGCTTCTGTGCCTGTGACCATCCGGTCTCTTCAAGTATCCTGCTCTGACACCAGCACCCTTCCAGCACATCTCCTGACCACCTGCTGACGGATACTCTTGGACCTCTACAGGCACTCATACCTCACTGTGCTCCTGTGGCCGCTGTCATAACTCCAGCGGTCCTTCGAACAGGAGTCTTAGGAGAGGCCACCCCCGACCATCAGGCTCACGACCCTGGTACATGACAGGAACTTTACTACATTCCAAATCGGATTGAGCGCTTCAGCCTAGTTCCACTCCATTGCCATCCAGGTCCCGGCTCTTGTCCCCCCACAAACAGCAGTGGGCGGACTGCCTCTGGACACTTTCATCCCTGCAGCCCAGTGTGGGCTGGGTACTCCTGGACGATTGGCCAATAGGTTGGTTTCATTGCAAGGTTGGTGATATGAGGATTTGTCAAAATGTTTTACGTTGTATTTTTTTTAACATTTTCACTAAACTTTGCAGCATTTTTTTCATGTGGACTCACCCAGAGATTTATTTTTTGCCAGAGGGTTTCACCCCCTCCCTCCATCCAGGGTCTTACAACTAGCACTGGTATATGTGGTATCTCCCAGACACTAATCTTATTTAAGAAGTCAGGGGAATTTTGCCTATTTGTGCCTCATCTTACTGATTAGAAAGACACACAATTCATAGGTACCTAATTCTTATTGCCGGCAGAAGATTGCTTGAACATTACAAGACAGGAGAACTGCAACTGCATCTACCCATCTTTTCCTCACTCATATACTCAGGGCTATTGCTTGGTGTTGGTTTATCTCCTAAGAACTCTTTATCCTAGAAAAGGAGGAAAAATATATAGGCCAAGGTTATTTAGTGTGTTTGCTTAACTTTAGATATATTGCTTGATTATATAGTGTAATTGTGCATTGTAGAATACTGTTTTATCTTCTGGGTCATCGGTTTGAGATAGGGATTTACTGTAATATTTAATTTGTTAAATTCCAGTAGACATTATCAAATCACCTCTTTTGCAAAGACCTATTAGGTATTGTTTAAACTTAGTTGGAGGAATTACATTGTTCTCAATTATTGATATTGTTGGAGAATACAGGGAGTAGTGAAAGTGTACAAATCACTTACTCCTTTTGTTTGCCAGAACCTTCAAGGTAACTACTTATGTGAAGAATTGTACTATTTACTATTCACAGTTGTTATTCTTTCACAGAAATAAGAGTTAAAAGTAAACCTTTCCAACTATACTTGTGTTGTGGTCTATCTTACTAAAATAGAGTTATTAGTTATAAAAACTTGTAAAAGTGAGTGGACCCAGAGTGTCAGGGGTGGTGGAGGACACTCTGACTGAGGAGATCCAAGGGGGAATTGATTCTTTCAGCCACCCTCAAGGGGGCAGTGCTACTGAAGGATTTACCCTTGGATGGTCTAATTCGAGATTAGTCGAAGTCTTATGAGTGTCTAATTCAAGGTTACAGGATCTTATGAGTGGGATAAGGGCAATGTAGAAAAGTGTGGTCCAACCCTCACTGAATTTATGGAGTCAGCTGAAAAGTCGAGAGATGGGGAAGTAGGTGGTCATAGACAAGAGTTAAAGAATATATCTATTAATATATACAGTGTATATATATATATATATATATTTATTCAAAAAACTTAAATACCAGCGCAATGGAAAGCATACAATAGACTGACTGTGGAGCTGCTCATGTAACAGACTAAATAGTACTGTGAAAGATACATAAAGTCTTTGAAAACTGCGCTACCACATGGTAAATAAAACTATAAGGTGCCATGAACCTGTTGTGCAATCTATAGAAAACATACAAAAGGTCATGGGACCAGAAAACTGTCCGAAGGCCTATCACACAAATAGTCACTGTGCACCTGTGTAACGTGTCAATATGCATAAAGCTCTTAATCATAAATATTGTGACATAAAAATAAAATTGAAATACAAATAAACATGAGTCCAGTAATTACAAAAGGCAATATAATGCAGCCCAAAGTGAAAATGCAAAGTAAAAAAAAAAAAATATATATATATATATATATATATATATATATATATATATATATGTGTGTGATTTTAGGAAACAGTCCAAAAAAAATGGAAATCAAATGTCCAGTTATGAATAAGAACTCTGATGGAGCAAAAATAGAGTGTAGAAAAAGCATCCAGTCAAAGGCATAGAGAAAAAGGGGACGTTAATGATGGCTCTAAAGTGGTCTTCAAAACACCATCATATCCAGTACACGAACCCTTCACCAGGCACCCAGTGGCACACCCTACTCACCAGACGTATATGATTCCTATTATGGGGATCAAAAGCGCATTGGTATATAGGAACTTCATATTTAAAAAAAAAATTGTACTGAGGTTTGCTTGTGTACAGTAATAGGAAGTAATTTCAGGTATATATATATATATCTGCATATGTATGAAGTGTGAGCAGGTTCAGACTTATTTAACCACTTCCCGACCACGCTATAGACAAAAGACGTCCACAGCGCGGTCGGGTTATTCTGAGTGGACGTCCATGGACGTCCTCCAGAATCTCGCTTCCCGGGACCCGACTGATCACGGATCGCGGTGAATGGCCGCTGTGAGCGGCCTTTCACCACGTGATCGCGCCGTCCAATGACGGCGTGATCACATGTCAACAAGCCGGCGCTTCCGCCGGCTTTTCTCTCTCCTCTCCGCACCGATCGGTGCATTGTGAGAGGGGGGAGGAAAGACGTGTGCAGTGCTGTGGGCGATGTGTAATGCCCACAGCACTGCTAAATGACAGTTAGCAACCCCCACCATCCATCAATCACCCACCCAGCCATTCACCCCATCCATCCACACCCCCCATTCTTAGCCCATCCATGCTCAGCCACCCATCCATCAATCCATCCATCCTCACTACCCGATTCTTACCCCCCACACCTACCTACCCCACTTACCGACCCACCCACTAACTACCTACCACCCCCAACGATTGACAGTAAATCGTCACGACACCCGTAATGTGTAGCGGGTGTCGTGACGTGTGCAGAAAGGAGGGGGGAGAGTGTTACGTGGCTAGCCACGCCTC
>BLSH010470933.1:43455-60890 GCA_018402905.1 Glandirana rugosa
CCTCATCCAATTACCCTGAGCGGAGGCTCAGGGCAGCCAATCAGCCTATGCATGGCCGCAGGAACAAGCGCACATGCATAGGCTTGAATGGCTGACCAATAGGCTCACTTACTTGGCTGTCATGTGACAGCCAAGGAGCCGAAAAGAAAAAAAAAAAAAAGAAAGTCAATGTACCGGCGCCATCTGTAGGTGGGCGGGGTTGACTTTTTTTTTTTTTCTTTCGTCTTTTGCCGGCGGGGAGGCGGCGCCCCAGCTCCCCTCCCACACCAGCCGCCGCTGGCTCTGAGATACAATTGTGCACACAAATGAGGGTCTTGTTATTACAGGTACAGTAAAAAGGGATCTCATGTATGAACTGTATGAAAGAAAAGCAAACTGTGCTTCCTCAAACAATTAGCTTATCAATTACTGGCCTTCCTTGCTAGTACAGATTTGAAAATGAAATGGGGAATCTGATCTAAGCTGTGTTGATAGAAGGAGGGAAAAGGGCAATTATTTAGACACTTTATGCATAACACCAAGACCTCTATTTATAAGAACAATTCATTGGATAAATGCCATAATAATAATAATAATAATCATTCCTATATTTTATCTAATCTGTTTATTTCCTATAATCATCAGCTCCATCTAGTGGACATAATGCAGTTTTTCCCTGACTGAGGTACTGTATTTCAGGAAAATACCACAATATGGCATATAGATAGAAATTACGATCATAGAAAATAATCATATTAGACAATATATGGGGATAATTCTTTACGTCTGAGCGGAAGCTTTGTATTTTGCCTTTGTTCCTCTCTATTACATGGAGGATGATGAGATTAGTGGTTTACACAAAAAATGACATGGACAATGTATTTCTAGGAAAATTAACAGATATTTTCTGTACTTGCTTGAAAATGTTCTTATCTTTAGTTTTCACGTTTAGATTTAGGATTTAGTGCCTTTAGGTTGACCCAGCCCACCCAATCAGATGCGTTTTCTGCATCTGCTCAAAGGAGGAGGGTGGGTTGGGACTTATGATGAACATGTGCCATATTAGACAAGGTCTTTCTACCAGGTATAAATCCTGTCTGATCTAGAAAGATCAATTTTGGGAGAAAAGTCCTGCTCAAACTGTTGGTGCTCTATAAATCCTGTATACTAATAATAAAATGGAAGGAGCCTAGTAGACAGGACCTTGGCATAAAGTTTAATGGCAATATTTAGCAATGACATTGGATGGTAGATCACACACAATGTTGCATCCTTTTCTGGTTTAGGGAGCATGGTAATATGAAATTTCAGTGTCTCTGGCCTGAAGTGTCCACCTTTTCTCAAAAATGTTCCCTCCCCTTCCTCCTACCTATACTACCTAAGTTGCATAAAAAGTATGCAGTTGCTGCAGGGGAGAGGAGGGCGCGCCAACATTGGCTCCTCCATGGGAGTGTATGGGTGACGTCATAGGCTCTGGAATTCCCAGCTGTTGTAAAGCACTCTTTGACCCAGAGTCATAGGATCACGTAACCGGACCGGATTAAAAATAGGTACACAGATCTTTTTTATACAGTTAAGGCAGTGCAAGTAGGAGGGAAGGGGTGGGAACATTTTTTATTACAATAGTAAGGCCAAATTAGGAATCAAAATTTTACTTAATGCTGTTTAATATGCTTTTCATAGGTACTTTTCAATGAGACTGGTCTTTGTGCGACATTGGAGGAGAGAGAGGTGAAGATTGTGGTAGAAATCTTTAAATGTATGGGAAATGTCGGAGGCCATATGCAATCAGGTATCTGAGGGAGATTTTATTTTAGAAATATAGGCAGTTGGCTTTTCTTAAAGCGGTAGTAAACCCACTGCCAAAAAAAAAAAATCCTGCAAGACAATAGCATAATATGTTAGTATGCATCGCATACTAACATATTATGAAATACTTACCTTAGAACGAGGCCCTCGATGCCCGAGTCGGTCAGCGCTAAGGACGCTGACATGTTTGTCCTCTTCTGTCTTCTGGGTACACGGCTCCGGCGCTGTGAGTGGCCGGAGCCGCGTGACGTCACTCCCGCGCATGCGCGCCTGAGCTCTTCGCTCCGGCAGCCAGCTCTGAGTTGCCGGCCGCCTTGGCCGGATCGTCAGAGCGCATGCACTGCTAATGTCAGCGGCTGCATGCAGGGCGAATATCTCCTAAACCATGCAGGTTTAGGGGATATTCTTTTTACCTACAGGTAAGCCTTATTATAGGCTTACCTGTAGGTAAAAACAGCTTTTAGGGTTTACTACCGCTTTAAGTGATCTGGCTAGACTTCTGTCTGGTTTATTGCCCCGCTTGTGTATTTTTTTTTGTGAGATAAAACTAAAATTACATTTTGTTTCAAATGTTTCTATCACCTGTCTTTTTAGAGTGTGCAAGTGTATCTGTTAGATCAATTGCTTATGTAGTTGTTCTAGGGCACTAATTTGTGAGAGCAGACATTCCATATATTGAGAATTGTTCTTTCTTGTTTTTAGTACCTAGTTCTACCAACTTACTTTGCATAGTAGTCTTGCACACTTGCGTTGAGGTGAGTTGTCACTGAAACTGTTAATCTGGAAATATAACTGTAATTCTTTAGTTAAATAAATATGATTTATGAACATAAAAAAATAGTAGTGAGTGCAATGCCCTCCACATATTATGGAGGAGCTTTTTAATATTGCTAAGTTGTTTATAAGAATTAGCATTATTCTTGGAAGTACATGTAATACCTTTATTGAACCATACACTTTTCTTACCTGGATCTTTGGATAAGGGATACATGTCCTGGTTCCCTGAGAGCCCGTTACTACCTCATCATATTCTTCAGGACTCCACTATGAATAATGTAATTAACTCATATTTCTTCAAAGATAGCTGGAGTAAACTATCGATTGATTACCCATTGCCATTACACACCTGTCAAGCTACAATCTATAATTCCATCTTGCTCCCCTCAATGTTGGAGAGATTGTGGTGAATCAGCCTCTCATGCACACATATGGTGGGATTGTCCACTTATCCACCCATATTGACCTGAAGTGCTTTGGCTGATAGCTTTGATACAAGGTTGTACTATCCAGTTGATCCCTGGGTAGTGATATTCCACTGTACAACTGAACCAATAGGCTGATATAAACTATATATAACCCCTCATTTGTTGAATGCTGCAAAGTATTTAATTCTAACATTGTATGAACAAAGTTATGTTCCCTCAGTAGCCCAATGGCATTGTAAGGTCGATGACATATAGCTCTTGGAAGAGCTTACACGTATTGCTAGAGGTTAAATCATTTGTTATACCAAGATATAGGCCTGTTGGTTTGAGTTTAAAACTTCTGCTTTATATTTGGAGATGACTTCAGGTTCCTACAACTCATAAAACAGATATGCCATACCTTTGCTTAAATCAGGGGTGCCCAACTGCTGGCCTGTGGGGCCCTCTGATGTGGCCTGTCGCCTCCTGCTCTGGGATGGCAGGTCAGCAAGCTCAGATCGTGTGTTCCCAGCCCGCCATCCCAGAGCAAAGAATGGAGCTGGCGGTATAGGATGAATACGGCTGCAATAGAGAGCAGAGCCAAAGCTTTCAGTATAGTGCCGGGCTCCTGTCACAGGCAGATGATACCAAATGCACTCTGCCTCCTGGGACAGCAGCCAACAGTGATACCTGCCCTGGGGGACAGCCAGCAGCAGCCACCAGCCATATTTACCCTGGGGGACAGCCAGCACAGATGCCAGCCATACTCACCCTGGGGGGAAAGCCAGTAGCAGCCACCAGCCATACCCACCCTGGGGGACAGCCAGCAGCAGCTGTCAAATATACCCACCCTGGGGGACAGTCAGCAGCAGTCACTAGCCATACCTGCCCTGGGGGACCGTCAGCAGAAGGCGCCAGCCGTACCCTCCCTAGGGGACAGCAACAGCCACCAACCATACCAGACCTGGGGGACAGCAGCAGCCACTGGCACACATACCCACTCTGGGGGAAAGTCAGTAGCAGTCGCCAGCCATACCCGCCCTGGAGCACAGTCAGCAGCCACCAGCCATACCCACCCAAAGGGGACAGCAGCAGCCGTCAGCCATACCCACCTGAGGAACAGCAGCAGCCGCCAGCCATACCCGCCTGGGAGACAGCAGCAGCCAGTGATACCTGCAGGAATCCTAAGGAAGTAGTGAAGATTGAGGTCGGGTTTTAATTAAAATCGAACAGCAATTGGCATATCTGTTCTCTACACTGGTACAAGGGCTAAACTGGGCTGCTTTCAAACTGATCCGTAGGTGCAGTGTAGGTGCACCTATGGGTTTACTTGCACTGAGTCATAGACTTCTGTTATCACCTACGGGTTTGGTGCACTTTCAGGAAGTGCACCACACCTGCGAGATACAGGTATAATTGAATTCTATAGCAAAGTGCAGCAAATCTGCAGGAAAGCCACAGGTGCATTGGGGCTGCAGGTAAACCACATTGCATCAATGGGAAAGCAGCCTTAGGCCCCTTTCATGCAATCAGTGGATCGTGTCGCCTATCTGTTTTTCAGACAACCCAATCGGCCCCTCCATTCTATGAAGCGGCGGATGTAACCAGACTTGTGTCCATGTATACCCGCCTACCTCCAATCTGATGCGCTTAAAAAACAGAAGGGGGTCCATTCCCTTCCATCTGGGCAGATCAAAGGGCCCATACAGTAGAGCAGGCTGTGTCTGTGTTCACTCTGCATATGCAGACATGGACCTGTTATCCACCCACTCTGCTATTTGTGGCCCTCGACCGATTACCAATTCGCTTAAGTAACCTTCACTCTTCAAAAAGTTGGGCACCCCTGATGTATAGGCGAGTTACAGGCAAGTTGCAGGCGAGTAAACAATATGGTAATATTAATCGGTTTAATATATGGGATATTGATGGAGCATAGTTTATCCAGTAGAAGGTGCAATGATCAACATCATTCTAAAGTTAGCCTGGCCAAGTCGGGAAACACCATGAGATTAGTGTTATTGAAATTGATACTGTCTCTGATAACAAGGAGAAGGCGATTCATGAGCTCAAATAATAGAAGTGGCAAATCACATCCCTAGGCATCTCAGAAGTTAGGTTGAGGGGGGCGAAGAGTGCAATGTACTCTGTCAAAGTGTAGAGGGGACATAGAAAGTTTACCCAAAAACTTGTTCAAGACCCCCTTAACAGTGTCCAATAAATCCTCCTCTATCTTCCCAGGGAACCCTGAATGTGCACATTATTGTTGATAATCTTTCAGTTTATGTAATGTAATATGTTGTGCATAAACCATCTGCATACTGGTTGCTTGCAATTTACATATGGCATTGATGTGAGATCTTAGCTTCAGTGCTTTTGACTCCAATGAAAATGTGCTTAAGGAGCAAGGTGGCAAGTTCAGATTTAGTGGATATACTGTATTTCTTACCAGGTCCACCATCTTCAAACTTTGGTGGTCTTTAGTATTGCCAGAGGGATCCAGGCAGCAGGAGAGTGTCAGTGAGCTATAGGTCTAGGAGACTTGTGGCATAGAGAGGCCAATCTGCAGCTTTATGGATAGTTGGAGATAGCTGTTTAATGGGCATTGAAAATAGCGTTTTTACAGTTTCCTGCTGAAGGTTCCTCTTCTCAATCTAAACTTTGCGTAATTTACAGCGGGACATAAATTGAGAAAAGCCCTCTGGAAAACCACTATTCTAAAGCAGGTGTTCCACAATTGTTTTCCTTAATTAAGTTGAGTAATTTTACAATACCATTTTACAAAAAGGTTTTATAAAGGGTGTGGTTATTAGTGTCAAAGCCCTGATATATTTTCTACACACACCCAGTAGACCTAATCATCATTCAGTATAGCATGTGTACAATCAATTAATGCTGGTTTATTCAGCATATAATTTACCATCCCTAGTTCATTCTAACCCCGCCACCCCAAACAATTTAGTAATGAAGTTTGTGAGAATAAATGTTTCCTTTTTAATTGGATACCCTCATTTAGACCCAACAAACAATGTCATCACTATGTCTTTGCAATGCAGGCAGATCGTGGCTTGTAAGTGGATCTGTCAGGGTGCAGGCTCTTAGGATAAGTCAAATATCAAAATGCCTTGATGACTGGGTAACACCTACATGTGATGCTGAGCTTTTATGACTGAAAGAATTAAGTGATGCCAAGGATTAGACTTACCCAGCTGGCAAAGCCATATAAATATTTGGCATCTCTCCCTTCTACAACTCTTTAAAAAAAATATAATTGTTAAATGTTAGATCTTTTATTTGTATGCTTAAAGTGGCCGTAAACACATATACCCAGTGAAGTGACTAGCCTCAGATGATACACAGAGACAAAACAAATCCTCCTACATAAGATGTACCTGTTTATCTGTAGCCATTTGACCTGTACAGCCTTGTAAAACTCAGAGATAAAGAGGATTTTTTTACAGCACCACAAACCAGGAGGCAGGGAGCTGACGTTACACACTATACAAGAGCTCTGAGAGCTGACTGGAGGGAAGGGACACACTCACAGCACATGGAGACCATGCAGAGCTGAGAATATCAGTCACAGTCTGTGTGTTGGAGCTCCCTCCCGTGTCCCTTTTTTCTCTCCTGGTGTCGGTAAAACCTGTTGGAAGTGATTCATGCTGATAGCAGAGGAACTAGACAGCAGAGAGAAATAACACTTAGTGCTTAGGATAGAGGCAAGTGCACAGTATAGAATTATATCTGAGGTTTACAATCACTTTAATAAAGTACACAAGAAAAAAATAACATTTTCCATAATTTATTCAACAAACATATAAATATATGTAATAGTGTATTATTGAAAAAGTAAGTACACCTGTGGCAGAAAAATCAGAAATTACTTCTTGAAGGCATTTTGTCTGACTGCCCACCAGTCTCAGACAGAGATATCAAAATATTTCACCACTTCTCTGCAAAATTCCTTCAGATGTTTGAGATGTTTTAAGATGAGTATTGTTTTTTTATGTAAGTTGCCTGTTTGAAAATCCACAGTAAAACTATTCAATTCAATCCAGGGCTTTGACTATGGCAGTCCATAACCCTCTAATTCTTTTCAGCAAATCTTTGGTGGATTTGCTGATATGATTCAGATCATTATTGTGTTGAAAGACTAGTATCCTGTTCAACTTCAACTTTTGGACAGATGGCCTCACATTCTCATCAAGCATACTTTGATATGAAGCAGAATTCATATTTGACTTAATGACTGTGAGCTGCCAATGCAAAACAGCTGCAGAAAAACACCCCCAAATCATAGTATATCTACCACCATGCTTCACATTTGTTATGAGTTGCCCTTCTGCAAATACTGTCTTTAGTTTGCAACAAAGGTGTCTACTGTTACTATGACCAGACAACTCTATCTTTGATTGATCAGCCTCCGGCACATTGTTGCAGAAGGCCTGGCCTTTGCCTCCATGTTCAATTAGAAATTGTAAACTTGCTTTAATATTCTTTTTGGGCAGTAAAGTTTTTTTCAGAAAATACCAATCATGCAGGTTGGATTGGTGCAAACATTTTCTGGTTGTAGATGCTCAAACTTGGACTCCAACTTCTGCTGAAATAATGGGGATTCTGGGGTCTTAAAGACCTATTTTAGAATCAAACAAACAACCCTTCAGCTGGATTTACTGGGCCAGATCGTCCTGAACAAATTATCCGTTGTTTGAAATATGTGCCACTTTTGCAATCTTTTTAAATCTCTTTCTTCCTTAGCAGCCTTAGAGAACTCTATTGATTGGCATGATGACATCACACATGTCAAAAGCCAGAAAAAAACCCTACATTTCTGTGGTTTAAATAAGACAGGCTCCACCTACATACCTCCTAAGGATGTTTTAATCATTGTCACCTTATCTGGAACACTGCGTTCAAATTTCATGCAATGAAGTAGTGGTAAATAATATGCATCATATATTATGAAAACGAATACAGAGTGTCCGTTTTATGTATTATTTGGTTAAGTACAGTATATCACCTTCACCTGTAGGCAGGATTTGAATCAAGATCGTATTTTTTCACATGACTCTATGTTCTTAAAAGAAAATTACCATTTCAATTAGGGAGGTTAAAAAACAGATGCATTGTGCATAGTTTTGATTGATTTACCATTAGATATCCTAGTAAGGTAGATTCATATCCTCTTTGGTTGAGTTTCTGCAAATTTTTGTTGAAAAAATATACTTTATTTATATATAAAATATATAAAAAACAAAATACCTAATCAGGGTACATTCTACCCTGTACTGTGCGCAGTGCATGAATACACTATATTACAATACAGTTCCAATCACACAATAAATTACATTCACTCAGTGGTATGATGCCTAACGTGTTCTGCAGAGCAAAGTCCCCAAACCGTCACATCATACATGATGCCGCTTGTGACGAATGCGGGTATCAGATCGCTGCCCTCCTCACCAACGGACGACTGAGGACTCCCCTGATCTAATACCGCACTTATCATGAACGTAACAATACCACTCTCAGCTGCTTTCAGCACAAAGATTTTCTAGTTTGCGGGATCACCATCTAAATGCCAGTCACCTGAGAGCGATTTTTACTGGGCTAATTCAAACAATTAATCCTTTCACTGCCACCACCTCTATTGGAGCCAGAGCAGCTCAGAATTTCAGCAATAACAGTATTTCAGAATAACCACCTGTAACACACGCTGTCACCGCAGACAGGTATACTCAGATGCGTTATTTTAAAAACACAGTAGCGTTCTTCAGAGGAAAAGATTTGTAATAGTTGCATTAAGAGCTGTAGGGACAAGGTTAACACTTTTCAGAATAAGATTTAATAATGAAAAGGTGAAGTTTTAGGTGCAGTAAAATATTTATTGAAAAATAAAGATACAAAATAATGAGACAAAATTACAGAGGGGTGGCGAAGAAACAGAATGAAGCGGAAAAAATACTTGCGTTTGAAATGTCCATGACTAATCAGTGTTTCAAAGATTATTTTCTGGTTCTCTGATGTTGCTTCATTGATGGTAATTGAGAACTGAAAATTGATCTTGGCAATCCCTTTTTCTCTGGCTGACAAGGGGTGGGGCCGTATGCACCTGACCATTCACATGAGTGGGCAGTTTCTTAGACAATGACTAGGGCGGGCCATTGAGATACATGCTTCTTAATTCACGCATGGTTTATGAAAAGCATATTTCAAGATTGGGCCGTCTGGCAAATCTCACAGTAAGAAAATCAATCTCAGCACATTGAGGGCTTTCAAGTAAGTCCACACATGAATGTGTTGTGATATAAGGGGACCCTGGGGAGTGAATAAACTAGTTCTATCCCTTTTTAGGTAACAAGGGGGGAATGTTTATACTTGAATAATCCGGGCCGAAATTCTACATTCAAATATGTACATTTTATCACTATGGCATCCTCCTAACTGAAGTTATGAATTGACTGAAGTTTTTGTTAAGTTTTAAGACAGAGAGAGGGTCACTCTGAGGTTAGAGTTGCCTGGGTGATTTATGGCGCTCGCATGTCCGGACATCAGTTCGGTTTATGGCTGTTTAAAGATAAACACAAACAAATCTCTCTTTCTGGCTTGCATATACCATGCTCCAGATGCCCCTTTGAAGTTGATCTGGCCAGGAAGGGAGGGGGTGTGAGGAGTTTTGTCCTACGTTCAAACTGTAATGACTGACCATCACAAAATGGAGTTGCCTTCCAAGGTGGAGTCAGCCTTAATTGCATCTCATGCGTGATACAATTACTTCCTGTGTGTCTCACACGTGATATAATCTCCCCCCTGAGGTGATTGCATGGGAGGGGAATGCGATTCCCGTCCTGACATAACCCACTCCTATGGGCTCAGCTTGGCGCGACAGCCCATCAGCATTCCCATGGGCGTTGATTTTCTTATTCTGGATGGTGAAATCATATTGCTGAAGAATTAAGCTCCAACAAAGTAGCTTGCCATTCTCCCCAGCAACACGATTTAGCCAGCTCAAGGGATTGTGATTGGTGATCACCGTGAAGTGCCTCCGATAGAGGTATGTCTGCAGCTTCTGGAGAGCCCACACGATTGCAAGACATTCCTTTTTGATCATGGCGTATGCTACTTCCCTGGGAAGCAGCTTCCGGCTCAGGTAGAGGATGGGATGTTCCTCTCCGGTGTCATCCACTTGGCTCAGGACTGCACCAAACCCATAGGCAGAGGCATCAGTCTGCACTAAGAAATGGTGGGTGAAGTCGGGAGCCTGTAGCACAGGGGCGCTGGCCAGCGCCTCCTTCAGGGCCTGAAAGGCCCTCTCACATTCTGGTGTCCAGGACACCACTTTGGGCAGTTTCTTCTTGGTTAAGTCCGTCAAAGATTTTGCCAGGCTACTATAGTTACTTACAAATTTCCTATAGTAGCCGGCTGCCCCCAAGAATGACATAACCTGTTTCTTGGTTTGAAGGGTTGGCCAAGCCAGTATGGCCTCCACCTTCCCTGTCTCGGGTCTTAGAGTGCCTCCTCCCACCTGGTGTCCCAGGTACTGGACATCAGTCATGCACTTGCTGGGCTTGACAGTCAGATTGGCAACTGACAGTTGGTCCAGGACCTGTGACAGGTGCACCAACTGTTCCTCCCAGGTAGGGCTGTCACCGCAATGTCGTCCAGGTAAGCCACGGCGAAGGTTTCCAGCCCCTCCAGTAAGTCATTCATGGCCCTCTGGAAGGTAGCTGGGGCGGTCTTCATCATTCAACGGCATGACGGTAAATTCGAACAAGCCGAATGGGGTGATGAAGGCCGACTTTTCCCGAGCTCCATGGGCCAGAGGAATTTGCCAATACCCCCGCTCAGATCCATGATCGTGATATAGTGGCAGCCTATCCAACAACTCATTGATCCAGGGCATGGGGTAGGCGTCTGCAGTGGTGATCCCATTCAGCTTTCGGTAGTCCACACAGAACCTGGTCATCTGATCCTTTTTTGGGTACTAGGACCACTGGGGACGCCCAGGCACTGTGGGACCACCGAATTACCCCCAGCTGCAGCATTTCCTCCACCTACCTCTTCATGTCAGCCAGCACCTCCAGAGAGACGTGATAGGCCAACTTTTTAATGGGGGGATGTGCCTCAGTGTCCACCTGGTGGACAGCGAGGTCTGTCCAACCCACTTTCCCCGTAAACTGGCTCCCATGGACTGCCAGCACTTCCTTCAGCCCAGGTACCTGTGCGTGGTAAGGTTGGGGTTTATCAGGAGGCCAGAGTTGACCATCCTGGTGTCAGCTAACAAGTCTAGGAGTGGGTCAGCCTCTTCAGGCTCCGGCCTGCTGCAGACCGGCATGGCATAGGCTGTGGGCTTATGATGAGCTTTAATCATGGTCACATGGAAGGCCTTCTGCCGCTTACTCCCTTCTCCCAACCGGACTAGGTATGTAACGTCATTCAGACGCTGGGTAATGGGGTACGGGCCTTCCCATGCGGCCTGGAGTTTGTTCTGCCACAAGGGGAGCAGAACATACACCAGCTGCCCAATGTTATATGCCCGCTCCCTAGCATTGCGGTCATACCAATGTTTCTGCCTGGTTTGGGCCTGGGTCATGTTTTCCCGCACAATACCCACCAACGTCTCCATTTTATCCTGGAATCTCAGGACGTAATCCACAACAGAGACGTCTGGGTCGGCGATCTTGCCCTCTCAGGTCTCACAGATTAGGTCCAGGGGTCCTCTTACCCTCCGTACGTACAACAGCTCAAATAGCAAAAAGCTTGTGGACTCTTGGGGCACCTCTCTGTAAGTGAACAGCAGATGAGGCAGGTACCTTTCCCAGTCCTTACCCTGGGACTCCACAAAGGTGCGCAGCATTTGTTTCAGGATACCATTGAAACGCCCGCACAAGCCATTCGTTTGTGGATGGCAAGGACTGGTCATGATATGCATCATCTGTATTTTCTGACAGAGAGCATGCATCAAATCAGACACAAACTGAGGGCCTTGATCGCTAATGAGCTCAGTTGGGAATCCCACTCTTGTGAAGATTCTCAGCAGAGCATAAGCGACCTTGTCTGTATGGAGGGAGGAGAGAGCCACCACCTCTGGGTAACTCGTGGCATAGTCAACGACTGTCAGGATAAAACGTTTGCCTGAACTGCTGGGGATGGCTAGAGGCCCATCAATATCCACTGCCACCCTCTTAAAAAGTTAATCAATCACAGGCAAAGGTTTTAACGGAACACTGTGTGCATCTCCTACCTTGCCAACTCGCTGGCAGGTATCACAGGGCCGCCAGTATTCAGCTATGTCTGTCAGCATGTTGGGCCAATAAAAGTTATGTATTAACCGCCCCTGGGTCTTAGTGATCCCCAGGTGATCTGCTAGGGGGATCTCGTGAGCCACCTTTAGGAGCTGTCCCCTGAATTGGCTTTACCACCAGCTGCTTGCTTCCTAACTCAGCTTTGTTTTCCCCTGCAGACAAACACTCCCTGTACAGCTTTCCTTTGTCCCAGTAAACCTTTTGTTTGTCATTCACAGCAGGGGGGCTGTCAGATAAACTCCTGAGCTGTGTCAGTGTTTGGTCTGTCTGCAGTGCTGCTTCAAAGGCTGAACCACAAGTCCCAGCCAGCAGTCCTGTGGCAAACGAGGACGGCTGCTGAGGCCCAAGAGAGATAGAGCCCACTGGGTCAGAACACGGAGAGGGCCCAGAGACCTCCTCCTGCTGTTCGGCAACCCTAACCTGTACCTCTGCAGCCCTAGCAGCACTGCAAGTGACCACCAGTATGGGTAATACATTGTCATCATTATCAACGGTATATTCAACAGATATACGTGTAACATCATTGGCATATACATCATTTACCTTTACAATCAACGGTGTCTCTTCTACTTTCTCTGAAAAAGTAGAACCTTGCATTTCCACTTCCCCCTCCCCAGGTTGCCCAGATATCATACCCACATCTGCACACAGTACCTTAACCAGTCCAGAGGTTTCCGAGGGGGTGTCCTCAGCAGGGGCATAGTAGGAGACAAGGGTCCCAAAGTCAGCACCCAGCAACACAGCAGTGGGAATCTCTTCAGAAACTCCTACCTCTCTCATCCCACTCCCGGCACCCCAATCAATGTACACATAGGCCCGGGGTATGCGGGAGTGGGTTCCCCCAACTCCGGTGAGGGTGAAGAACTTCTCGGGGATGATGTCTGTTTCTTCTATCACCTCCGGTCTGACCAAGGTGACTTCAGCTCCGGTGTCCCGGAGACCCGTTACAGTCCAGTGACCCATGATGACTGGCTGCAAGTTGGCATTGGTTCCTTGAGGTCTCCCACTGACGAACAGCATGGCGGAAGGGTTGCTGGCTGGGTGGCCAGATGATGTTGTCTTCTTCTGCTCCGGGCACTGTGTTTGCAGATGGCCAGGCTTGCCACAGGTGTAACATTTGCGGTTATCAGTCAGGACGGGTTTGACGCCAGGGACTGGCAGAGGAGGGGTTGCCACGTGCGATTTTCCCCCTTTCCAGCCATTCGGTGGAGCTTTGCAATGGTCCGATACCCGAATACTGACAAAGGTATCGGCCAGGTCTGCTGCGGCTTTAGCAGAACCGGCTTCCGCTCTAGCACAAACGGTCTGATGTCTGGAGGACAGATGTGCAGTAGCTGATCTTCAATCAAGAGATCTTCCAGGGCCTCAAAAGAAGTGGCTTTCAGGCCCCTAGTCCACTGTTGGAATGTGATTCGTAAACAGCTTACTACATCTATATAAGAGTCCCCAGGCTGTTTTTGCAGGGACCTAAACCGTTTTCGGAATACTTCAGGGGTTAATCGATACTTCTGAATGATTGCTACCTTTATGGCTTCGTAATCTACGTCCTGCTCCACTGGCAGGTCGACATAGGCGTCCAGGGCCTTACCTAGCAGCCCGGATGTCAGGTACCGAGCTCATTTTGCTGGGGGCAAATGGTACTGATGGCTTTTTGCAAACGACAGTAGATGCACGTCAATGTAATTGTCCTTTTTCATGACTGGAAATTTAGCGGCTGGGTTTGCAGGCAGAGAGGTGTCCATATGCTCTAGGGATCCGAGGTTCTGAGCCTGTTGGAGTCTCAACATCTCCAATTTGTGCCGATGATCAGCCTCTCTCTCAGCCCGGCGTTCTGCAGCCTCCCTCTCAGTCTGGCGTTCCAGAAACTGCAGGTATATCCAAGGATCCATTTTGCTGATGCGCTGGAGTGTTTCCTGCATTTGAGGAGAGTCTCTGCTGTTTGCAGGCAATCTGGGGCTAAGCTGCTCCTGCTGCGACCCAGAAGGGACAAGTATTCCCGTTTCAGTCCCTCTTTGCTCATCCTGTGAGGTCGTTGAGTGTGAATCACTTGCCTCTGGAGTATAGGGAACCCCTTCAGCTTCAAGTTCCCCCGAGTTCTGGTCTGCTCGGATATCGTAGGTCTGTAGGGCCTTTATCATATCTTTACAAGTTTTGTTACTGGCGTCAAGGCCTCTTGTTGTACACTCAGCAGTCAGGTCATCTTTGTTCATCTTCTTATACACTGATGGCTCAGACATTTTGCAAGCAGAAAAGATAGAACAGAAAGCAGAGATAGAAAGGAGCTGTAGGAAGGAGTTGTTGCTGTATGTCTCTTTAAAAACAAAAAATATGCACCAGCTTGTCTCTAAGGACTGTTTCCAAAAAGGTTACAATCCTTCAGTGCAGAGCTAGTTCCTAACAATGCACTGAATGCTCTTAAGGTGAAACTATCCGACCGCTGCCAACCAGTATGTGACGAACGCGGGTATAAGATTGCTGCCCTCCTCACCGATGGGCGACTGAGGACTCCCCTGATCTAATACCGCGCTTGTCACGAACGTAACAATACCACTCTCAGCTGCTTTCAGCACAAATTTCCCAGTTTGTGGGACCACTGTCTAAATGCCAGTCGCCTGAAAGCGATTGTTACCGGGCTAATTCAAACAATTAACCCTTACACTGCCACCACCTCTATTGGAGCCAGAGAAGCTCAGAATTTCAGCAATACCAGTATTTCAGAATAACCACCTGTAACACACGCTGTCACCGCAGACAGGTACTGAAAAGGTCAAGTTTTAAGAGCAGTAAAATATTTACAGAAAAATAAAGATACAAAATAATGCGACAAAATTACAGCGGCAAAGAAACAGAATGAACCGGAAACAATACTTGCGTTTGAAATGTCTGTGACTAATCAGTGTTTCGAAGATTATTTTCTGGTTCTCTGATGTTGCTTCATTGATGGTAATTGAGAACTGAAAATTGATCTTGGCAATCTCTTTTTCTCCGGCTGACAAAGGGTGGGACCGTATGCCCTGACCATTCACATGAGTGGGCGGTTTCTTAGACAATGTCCAGGGCGGGCCATTGAGATACATGCTTCTTAATTCACACATGGTTTATGAAAAGCAAAATTCTACATTCAAACATGTACGTTTTATCACTATGGCATGCTCCTAACTGAAGTTATGAATTGATGGAAATTTTTGGTGAGTTTTAAGACAGGGAGAGGATCACTCTGAGGTTAGAGTTGGCGTGTCACCTGTCACCCATCAGTGACTGTGGTGTGTCACCCGTCACCCATCACTTACCGTGGCCTGTCACCCATCACTGACCGTGGCCTGTCATCCATCACCCATAACTGACCGTGGCCTGTCACCCGTCACCCATCACTGATTGTGGCCTATCACCCGTCACCCATCAGTGACCGTGGCATGTCACCCATCACTGACTGTGGTGTGTCACCCATCACTGACCGTGGCTTGTCACCCATCACTGACCGTGGCCTGTCACACATCACTGACTGAGGCCTGTCACCCATCACTGACAATGGCCTGTCACCTGTCACCCATCACTAACCGTGGTCTGTCACCCGTCACCCATCAGTGACTGTGGCGTGTCACCCGTCACCCATCAGTGACCGTGGCATGTCACCCATCAGTGACCGTTGCATGACACCCGTCACCCATCAGTGACCGTGGCATGTCACTCATCAGTGACCGTGGCTTGTCACCCGTCACCCATCAGTGACCATGGCGTGTCACCCGTCATCCATCAGTGACCATGGCGTGTCAACCGTCACACATCAGTGACCGTGGTCTGCCACCCATCGCTGACCTTGGCCTGTCACCCATCACCCATCAGTGACCACCGCCAGTCACCCATCCCTCATCAGTGACCGTGACCAGTCAGCCATCAGTGACCACCACCAAACACCCATCACCCATCAGTCACCACTGCCAGTCACCCATCAGTGACCACTGCCATCACCCGTCACCCATCAGTGACCACCACCAGTCACCCATCAGTGATCACCGCCAGTCACCTGTCACCCATCAGTGACCCCCGCCAGTCACCCATGACGCATCAGTAACCACGGCCAAACACCCGTCACCCATCAGTGACCACTGCCAGACACCGGTCACCCATCAGTGACCACTGCCAGACACCCTTCACCCATCAGTGACCACCGCCAGACACCCATCACCCATCAGTGACCACCGCCAGACACCCGTCACCCATCAGTGACCACCGCCAGACACCCGTCACCCATCAGTGAGCACCGACAGTCACCCATCACCCATCAGTGACCACTGCCAGTCACCCATCGCTGACCACCGCCAGTCACCCATCAGTGACCACCGCCAGACACCCGTCACCCATCAGTGACCACCGCCAGACACCCGTCACCCATCAGTGAGCACCGACAGTCATCCGTCACCCATCAGTGTCCACTGCCAGTCACCCATCAGTGACCACCGCCAGACACTTATCATCCATCAGTGACCTCCACCAGTCACCCATCAGTGGCCATCGCCAATCCCCTGTCAGTGACCGTCATCACCTATCAGTAAACACCTGTAAAAGTCTCACACAGTATTGCCATACTCAGGAGGAGTAGTAGAATGTATTTTGGGGTGTCATTTTTGCTGTGCATGCTATGTGTTGGAAATATCATATAAATGGACAACTTTGTGTAAAAATAAAAGCGTTTTCATTTTTTTCCCACATTTTCCAAAAACTACTGGAAAAAATTACATGTTCAAAAGACTCATTATGCCTCATAGATTATACGTTGGGGGTGTCATTTTGTGGGCAATTCCATTGTCCTGGTGCTCCAGGACCTTCAAAAGTGTAATAGGTAGGTGGTTGAGAAATGAGATGTGTAATTTATGCTCGTAGAACGCCTGAAGGCAAAAACCTTTTACACCCTTTTTTTACTTTTGCGAAAATAAAAATGTGTTTCAACAGGTAAATATACTATAAAGGTTGTGTATCGTACGTGTCGTTTTTACTGTGGGGTTTTATGTAAGATGATGAGGAGGACTCATACCGTTATGACACACTCTGAAAATGTCCACAAATGACTATCCACTACTGCCAGTGACTGTCCCCTAACCGCTACCGGTGACTACCCACTGACCACCTCCAGTGACTACCTACTATTCACAGACCGCCACCA
>BLSH010470933.1:60900-76775 GCA_018402905.1 Glandirana rugosa
GACTACCCACTGCCGTGGCATGTCACCCGTCACCCATCAGTGACCGTGGCATGTCACCCGTCACCCATCAGTGACCGTGGCATGTCACCCGTCACCCATCAGTGACCGTGGCATGTCACCCGTCACCCATCAGTGACCGTGGCATGTCACCCGTCACCCATCAGTGACCGTGTCGTGTCAACCGTCTCACATCAGTGACTGTGGCGTGTCACCCGTCACTGACCATGGCCTGTCATCCGTCACCAGTCACCCGTGGCCTGTCGCCCATCAGTGACCACCGCCAGTCACCCATCACTGACCACTCCCGTCACCCATCAGTGACCACCGCCAGACACCCGTCACGCATCAGTGACCACCGCCAGACACCCGTCACCCATCAGTGACCACCACCAGTCACCCGTCACCCATCAGTGACCACCGCCAGACACCCGTCACCCATCAGTGACCACCGCCAGACACCCATCACCCATCAGTGACCACCGCCAGACACCCAGCACCCATCAGTGACCACCGCCAGTCACCCATCAGTGACCACCGCCAGACACCAGTCACCCATCAGTGACCACTGCCAGTCACCTGTCACCTATCAGTGAGCACCGCAAGTCACCCCTCATCCATCAGTGACCACTGCCAGTCACCCATCAGTGACCACCGCCAGTCACCCATCAGCAACCACCGCCAGACACCAGTCACCCATCAGCGACCACTGCCAGACAACCGTCACCCATCAGTGACCACCGCCAGACAACCGCCACCCATCAGTGACCATCGCCAATCACCTGTCAGAGACTGTCATCACCTATCAGTAAACATCACCTGTAAAAGTCTCACACATTTGCTATTGCCATACTCCGGAGAAGTAGTGGTGTCATTTTTGCTATGTACATGCTATGTGTTGGAAATATCTTATAAATGGACAACTTAGTGTAAAAATAAAAGAGTTTTCATTTTTTCCCCCACATTTTCCAAAAACTACTGGGAAAAAATGACATGTTCCAAAGACTCATTATGCCTCATAGATTATACGTTGGGGTGTTAGCTTTCCAAAATGGGGTCATTTTGTGGGCGTTTCCATTGTCCTGGTGGGGTTCCAGGACCTTCAAAAGTGTAATAAGGTGTTGAGAAATGAGATGTGTAATTTATGCTCGTAGAACGCCTGAAGGTGCTAGTTCAATGTTGGGCCTCTGTATGTGGCCAGGCTGTGTAAAAGTCTTACACATGTGGTATTGCCATACTCAGGAGGAGTAGCAGAATGCATTTTGTCATTTTTGCTATGTACATACTATGTTTTGGAAATATCTTATAAATGGACAACATTGTGTAAACAAAATGGGGTTTTCATTTTTTTCCACATTTTCCAAAAACTTCTGGGAAAAAAACGAACCATTTAAAAGACTCATTATGCCTCATAGATTATTCGTTGGGGTGTTTGCTTTCCAAAATGGGGTCATTTTGTGGGCAATTCCATAGTCCTGGTGCTCCAGGGCCTTCAAAAATGTGATAGGTCGTTATGACATTAGATGTGTAATTTATGTCCCTAGCCTCTTGCCGACCGCCGATCGGCATCTGACGGCGACAAGGTGGCACTCCTGCGCAAATCGCCGTCATAGGACGGCGGCTGCGAGATCGCGCCCAGTGAGTGCGCGCCGCCGGAGGCACTCCCGCGCGCTTACTGTGTCCGGGGAGGGCCAGGGAGCGGGTGCGACTGAGTCGATCTCCGCCAGCCACCCATGATGCCCCCCCCCGGAGTGAAAGAACGGAGGTCCGTGTAAGTAAACACGGACCTCTGTTCTGTGAAGGGGGAAGGGCTGTGATCACAGCCTTCCTCTACACAGAAGGTGTGATCACTTCCCTTCCCCAGCTAGGGCAGTCCCCACACAGTTAGAACATGCCCAGGGAACACAGTGAACCCTTAGAGCGACCCCTGCAGGTTAACCCCTTCACTGCCAATGGCATTTACACAGTAATCAGTGCATTTTTATAGCACTGATTGCTGTATAAATGCTAATGGTCCCAAAGAAGTGTCAAAATGGTCCGACATGTCCGCTGAAATATCGCAGTACCGCTAAAAATGGCAGATCACCACCATTACTAGTAAAAAATTTAAAAAAAATAAAAACCCCAGAAATTAATTCTCATCATCCGTAAACGCGACCACTTTTGCGCAAACCAATCAAACGCAGATTGCGATTTTTTTATCGCAAATATGAGGAAGAATATAAATTGGCCAAAACCGATGAAAAAAGATGTTTTTTATATTTTTTTTTTTTGGATTTGTATTTTAGCAAAAAGTAAGAAATTTGTGTTTTTTTGCAAAATTGTCGCTCTTCTTTTGTTTATAGCAGCAATCAGAAATGATGCAGTGGTGATCAAATACCACCAAAAGAAAGCTCTATTTGTGGGAAAAAAAGGACGCAAATTTCGTTTGGGTACAATGTCGCACGACCGCGCAATTTTCAGTTAAAGCGACGCAGTGCCGAATCGCAAAAAGGGCTCCGGTCCTAAAGGGAAAATCCTTCCGGGGCTGAAGTGGCTAGAATACCTGACGGCGCTCCCTGCATGTTAGGCCTCTGTATGTGGCCAGGCTGTGAAAAAGTCTCAGACATGTGATATCACCATACTCAGGAGGAGTAGCAGAATATGTTTTGGGGTGTAATTTGTGGTATGCATATGCTGGGTGTGAGACATAACCTGGTAATATATGACAATTTTGTGAAAAAAAATCTTCATTTTGCAAAGAATTGTGGGAAAAAATTACAACTTCAAAAAATTCACCATGCCTCTTACTAAATACCTTGGACTGCCTACTTTCTAAAATTGGTCATTTGGGGGGGTATTTGTACTTTCCTGACTTGTTAGGGTCTCAGGAAATGAGGCTGCCAGTATATCAAGTGTGATCAATTTTCAATGATTGGCACCATAGCTTGTAGACTCTATAACTTACACAAGGACCAAATAATATACACTTATTTTGGTTATTTTTACCAAATATATGTAGCAGTATAAATTTTGGCCAAAATTTATGAAGAAAAATTACTAGTTTGCAAAATTTTATGACAGAAACATAGAAAATGCATTTTTTCACAAAATTTTCAAACTTTTTTTTTATTTTTATGTTTATAAAAAAAACCACTAGTGATTAAATACCACCAAAAGAAAGCTCTATTTGTGTGAAAAAAAGGACGCAAATTTCATATGGGTGCAATGTTGCATGACTGAGTAATTGTCATTCAAAGTGTGATAGCGCTGAAAGCTGAAAAATGGCCTGGACAGGAAGGGGGTTTACGTGCCCAGTACTGAGGTGGTTAAAGATAAACACAAACAAATCTCTCTTTCTGGCTTGTCCTATACCATGGTCCAGATGCCCCTTTGAAGTTGATCTGGCCAGGAAGGGAGGGGGTGTGAGGAGTTTTGTCCTACGTTCAAACTGTAATGGCTGACATCACAAAATAGAGTTGCCTTCCAAGGTGGAGTCAGCCTTGCTTGCGTCTCATGCGTGATATCATTACTTTGTGTGTGTCTCACACATGATATCATCACACCACTCACCCCCGATAGCATTATGTAGCCCCTAAGGTCCCACCGAGGTATGGTGCAGTGTCAAACATTCAGGGCCTGAGTCAGACTCCTGCCCATCCGCACAGGTGGAGCTTGACCTCCTCCTCCTTCCCCACAGACTCCAAGTCCTCCTCTGCTTGCTCAGGTCCAGCATCATCTTGCTGGATTACTGCCAGACGCTTTGTGGTGGAGGCATCCTCTGTCACCAAATCAGCTCCCTTCTTTCAGTTTCAGCCACCCGCTGGAGGACCCCAACAGGGGTGGTGGGGGCAGGTGCAGACAGGGCAGGGAAGTTCTTGAGGGAGGACAGATGGGGGAAGGATTTTAGGGGGTCAGGGAGGGAGGGGGCGTGGGTGGGCTAAAGATTCTCTGGCAATGAGGTGATAGGAAGAGATGGGCCAGTGGGGGCTGTGATCTGGGGAGTAGGAGGGGCCTTCTTCCCGCCAGAGGCCTTCCACGGCTTTGGTGTCTTTCCAGCACTGGCAGGTGGTGTCTTACCCTGAGTCAGGGCTCCAGTGCAGTCCTCAGTTCTCTGGACAGGCCTTGTAGATGTGGTCTGCCAATCCGCAGAAGTTGCAGGACTATAACTTCAGGCAGTCCTTGGTCTCATGGCCTGCAACCCAGCAGGACTTGCAACATGTTTACTGCTGTCCTAACCTATGTGACCATGTTTGCTACACCTCCAGCCGGTCTGTGGCTGGCCAGCATAGTACAGGATTCCAGCAGAGAATCCTAGAGAGAGGCAGGGTTGCAGGTGTTGGAGGTCCCCGTAGAAGGATCTTTGCTTAACCTGTAAATAACAGTCTTCTTACCTGTCCAGAAGCCATTTGCACCAAGGATCCAGATTGGGTCCTTTACTATGGTGCAAAATCGCTGGAGGTAGGTGTTGATGTCTTTTTCAGGAGTGTGTGGATTCCACATGGATACCATCACCCACCTCTCTTCCCTTTGAATAGACATATTTGAAATTAGGTTGCAGAAAGGGGAATTGGGTCCAGCAGTCTTCATTTTGTCCCAATATCTCCTGAAGATCTATAACAAAACAAAGGTTATGTAAGATATTCCTCATATGAAGGTCTGCATGGACAGTGTAGTCAAGGATCATTTTGTTACCGAAGACTTTCGAAGTAATGTTGGAGACTCAGCCATCCACCTCCTTCAACTTCATCATTGAAGTCTGCTTCATCCAGGGCTACAGAGCAGGGATCCCTTCTGCAGTTAGTTAGGGCTTGGCTGACTCCAGTGGGCCAGCATCAGCTAGAGTGGTGGTGGAGGTCAAAGCTACTCGATCCAGGGTCTCAGTGGAAGAGGTGGGAGCATGATACTTTGTTTTCCCTTTTGCCATGTTGAGGAGCTTTGTTGGAAGTCACTTCTGGGTGTCTTCGGTGGCTTCCCACTTGTTTCTTGGTGTCTGGGTCTTCACTCTTGTACAGTCCTTTGAATGTCTATTACCAGAAGTCAGTATCATGAAGAGGAGGTAAAGTAAGTTGCAGGTCTTGTTCCATGAGGGACTAAGCTTTAAATCAATAGCAGCAAGCAGGTAAAGCTGAATTTAGTAGATGATCTTGCAAGGACCAAAAGACTTGGATAAATGCAAGTGGCTCTCAACATTCTAATTGGATATTATCCTTGATCTTAGCCAAAAGGCTGAGATGCGATCATACACACCAAGTCTTCGCTATTTTTTGTTGAAAAATATACTTTTTTTTATATAAAATGTATAAAAAATGAAATACTTAATTGGAGTACATTCCACCCTGTACTGCGCTGCAGTTCATAAATACCTTACACTACAATACAGTTCCAATCACACAATAAATACATTTACCCCGTGGTATGATGTCTATCTAATGTGTTGTGTGGAGCAAAGTTCCCCGAACCATCACATCATGCATGACGCCACTTACCCCCGACAAGGATTAACCGAGATGCCTAATTTAGACTCCTGTCCTGCATGTTATACATGGCACCACAACTAAAACAAAGCAACTAGTGTGATGGGGATAGGGAAGAGGGATAAGGGAGGGGGAAAGAGTTCATAGGCCCAAAGCTTTATTGAAAGGACAAAGACACACAAGGGAGACTGGGGGAAGGGGAAATCTTCAGACATCTTCTTCCCCCTTAAAGTCCATCAGGTTATAGTCTCTGAGCAGACTGTGGACCAGTCTGGGACAGTACTCAATAGGCAGCCTCTCCCACTGCTGGATGAGGCGCTTTCTGGCACACCATAAAGTGTACTTAAAGCAATATATCACTCGCTATGTGCCATCAATGTCCTCCTGAGCAAAAGTCCCACAGAATAGTCCATTCAGCACCAAACTGTGTGATGGCTGTCTATGTTACAAAGTCCTTGAGCTCTGGTTCCAAGGCCCTCAACATGTCCTGTGCAAAGGGGCACTCCCAGAAACCTGCAGAGCAGTTTCCTCCTTGATTATGCAAAAAGGGCAGTGCTTCTATCTGCACAGGTTTCTGGATTGCATAAATGTCCTGAGTGGCAACCCTTCTTGTATCTCCATCCATGCCAGATCCTTGTGCCTGATGGTAAGTCTCTTTGAAGAAACATTCCTCCAGACCACCTTGCAAGTAGCAGAAGGCAGGCCTGGAACAGGCTCCACAGTGCCCTTGGCTCTGATCAACTTGTATATAGTGCTTGGTTTCCACAAATCGGACTTGACTCCTCGATAAACGTAAAAGTGTCCAAGTAATACCAAGGAGTGTCCCAGTTCTAGAGGGTGGAACTGTCCCATTTGTCCCAAGGGACCTCCAGAGAGGCAGGAGGAAAAAACAAAACATGGAGTTTTCAACATAAGACTATAGGAAAAACTTTAAAATATTTTCATGTTTTTCACCCACCCCCTTGCCACTAATATTTGCTGGCCCTTTAAGAGTATCACAATGCCAGGAGGTGGGCTTTCCAATCATGTGAATTCTGTGATTGGCTGTCACAGCAGTCATGATTGTAAGCTCCTGATCACAAGTATGCATTGGGAGCTGCCCTTGACAGCTTAGTTACTCTGCTGAGAGTGTGCTCACTGAAATGTCATTCTTCATAAATACAAATGTGTGGTGGCTTGGCCCTAAAGCCCACCCACTGAATATATGTGTACAACTGGTGGGAGCAGGCTGAGCACAGTCCAAAGAAAACAAACAAAATATTGAAAAAAACACTAAGAAATATGTGTTACAAATCTGTCAACATTTAGCCAATAAAAAAAGCAGTTTTTACATAAAATGTAATTAGTGGATGGAATTTGCAAATATAATAGCACTTAGCATGATTGTCATTTTTTATAACATTCCACATTTAATGACATTATAATTAAGATGTATTTGGTGACCTGCTGAGTGAATGGTGGTTCACGTGAGAAGGACAACCTTTATATACTAAATGGTTCTTTCTTGGAACACTTTCTTATTCTGAGGATATGGTGATTTTCTGGCTCAATACAGACTGAACACAATGGTGTGATTATTTAAAAATATTGTGTCTTACAAATCGGACAACATAACCAAAGAATAGATTACACGCATCAATCTGACAACACAAAGGATAAGAGACAAAACAGCAGTACAAAGTTGGAGTGCCATATCTCAAGACCATAAACCTGTAAATGGGGATATTGTAATGTAAATAGAGGTTTGGAATGGAATTGCTAAAATAAATGTGGTATCAAGAGAGAAGTTTACATGAAGGGAATGATACTTTACCAAAGTACTCTCCATTTAAAGCAGATCTAACATGCAAAAGTGAAAAATGTAGCATTAAAGAGCACCTCTACTTATGTTGAAAATCCATATGTTTTAAAGTGTGGAGCTTTTGAAATCACTGTAACTAATTCGGACTTGTACATACTCTACAAGCAATGCAACATCAAATTCAGTTCTTTGCCTGACACTATCACAAACTCACTGTGCCTTTCTCTTCCCTTTTTCCCTCTTTCACTTTACCAACTAAAAATTAAATGTACACAAAGCAGATAGATCAAGTTTTTAGCCCTTCTCAGCTATGACACGATGAGGCATACAGGCTGCACCAATGCTAACTAACCAGAAAATGCATGTTTTTTTTAGTTTTGGATATAATAGAGAAGTTTATTTTTGTTATTTGTGTACCATTGAAGAAATGTACCTTCAATTCTTGTTTCAGAGATGCAACAAAATGTTAGAGAAAATCTTTCAAAGTGATTGAAATTCCACTTCTAAACAGTTGTTCCCATTAAAACATTAAAATCAAAAATGTTGGATTTCCCCTTACTTTCTGTATCGGTGACAATAGTCATCAGGGCAAATAGAGGGGTAAATCTCCCCAATAGGGACACAAACAGCAATAAACATTTTATAAACTAAAAAAAATGGCTAGAGATATACTTCAAGGTCTTGGCACGGTATGGCTTCTACCATCTGATAAAGACCACACTGGATTATTCTGGCATTTAAAAATACTCAAAAAACAAGAAAAGTAATGTTTTAATGTTAATAATATTTAACTTATAATTGATTTTGACCTTTAAATTGCTATGGTATTACATTGATGGCTATCGACAGTTAAATAATGCTATCACAGCTACGGAGACAGGAATAGTTTCATACTTTCCAACCTTATTCATAGACAAACTCTATAAAATATATAAACAATGTCTACACTCTCTCCAATGTTCCACCTAGACTATCTTCTCTAACAATTATATGGTTAAACCAACAACCTCCACATTTTTTTACATTTCCCCAATGGGTTCAGATAGGATTGAAATATGTACACCAATTGTACTCCCAGGGTTCCTTTAAATTCTGGCATTAAGACACATGACCAAAGCTCAGTTTGGACTGCATGATGTACTTTTTCAGTCCTTCATGCTAAAGAGTATCCTCCTCCAACCTATTCAATCACAACTGGATGCTAGACTATACTGAACATGCAGGATAACCTTTCTCGCTGTCCTGAATTCGGGAAGAATGAAATATAGATATTTAAAGAAGGGATGGAAGGAGTTCTGTACTTCCTATTTTAATGCAATTAGCTCTGCTAAGGGAAAAAACAATTCAACTATGGCATTTCTATGGAACGTATTTCACCTCTGCTTGTTTGTTCAAAATAGGAAAGAAAGACACATCTATCTGCCATACATGTTTATGAGCAAATGGAGATATTTTCCATATGATTTGGGAGTATATAAATATTAGATCCTATTGGTCACAAATTGCTGATTTAATTTTTATTAATTACCATCCCCAAAACAGGCAACTTAAGCCTCGTACACACGGTTCGACGGTCGTACGAACGAACAAACCAAATGGTATATTGGATCATGTAACTTGCGTTCTGACATGCACTACACGATCGTACGACCAAGCCGAACGTAGTGACGTGTTATGAACGTATAAAGAGAACGTTCAGGTGCATATAATTAGCGTCCGGCCGTTCCTGACTTCTGAGCATGCATGTTTTGCACAGTACAACTTGTTGAACCTACTTCACTGTACACACGATACAATGGTCGTACGACCGCTTGTTGGTACTACCAAAGTTTTATAGTTTGCTCATACAACTTCTGTTGTACGACCAACGTACTAGGGCTGTTCTAATCGTGCGTACGGTCGGATTATCATACAAAGAGCGGTCATGCGACCGTTTGTATACGGCCGTCGAACCATGTGTACGAGGCTTTAGGGTGGAGTCTTCTTGGAATTTTTAGGGAACTTGATCTCAGTGGGGTTGATTTACTAAAACTGGAGAGTGCAAAATCTGGTCCAGCTCTGCATAGAAACCAATCAGCTTCCAGGTTTTTTTTGTTTTTATTTTTGTCAAAGCTTAATTGACCAAGCTGAAGATAGAAGCAGATTGGCTACCAAGCACAGCTGCAGGGGATTTTGCACTCTCCAGTTTTAGCACATCAACCCCCTTTCTGTGATTCTTACTTGTATGCAAGAAAAACTATAGTCTTGATTTGGGTATTCTTTGAGACTATAGATATCGACTCTTGGAAAAGACTGGTCAACAAAGTAATACCACTATGTGGAATTACCTATAAGCTTAGAGGATGTCCCCCTAAATTAATGAGATATAGCAGGATGGGTAGCTTGTGATTTAACAAACCCAATATCCATGTATCTCACCATGCTGTTATCACCTTCATGGATATGTAATTATTATAAAAATGCATCACAACTGGATGAAACAAAATTCCTATATTTAGACCACCCTATTAATGGACAATGTTATAACTGCACAGAAACACTATTTCTGGATTTTATGGTATTTTGTTTCTAGGTATGATTTGTAAATACAAAACATTACATCCTTTACTTGATGCTAACATTGTTACATGTCTATGTATGCTTCAATCCATTGTGTATTCTGTTAGTATATAACCTGTACCAATGTAGCAGCTGGGGGTACAAATACTGTAATCCTCTAATATCTGTTATTATGTACAATTTTGCGTTATTACAGATAGAAATTTGAATCTGTTCTTTATGATGACACTGGCCCTCAGGCTGCACATGTGACATGCGGGGTCCTGGTCCTTTTCACCTCCTTTCCAGTGCTGGGTGATCAGATGCAGAAGGCATCTCTAATGTGATAGCCTTAATACTGTTCCCCACCTCATTGTACTCAGAGTGCATGGCAAAATAGTGACACTCTTCCCTCGTTCCCCAGTCAGTGAGTCCCTGATGCCCTGCACACCCAGGAATGGGGTTGAATGCAACCCAGCCAGGACGGGACCAATGCTGGATCACCTAGCAGGCGAGTTTTTGGTTGGACAGTGGCGGAGAGGAGTTAAGTATTGCATCCAGAGCTTTTTTATTGTATTAAAGCCATGAGCAAAAAACTAACAAGTGGAATAGGAAGTTATGAGGGTCTGTAGTTGATTTTCTATGTTATCTTTAATACTGTTACAAAAATATCTGAAAACTCTTTATTAGTACAGTCTTTGGAACAAAAAAAAGAATATTTCATTATGTTCTGGCTCTGTAACAGCAAACAGAGGCTGGCTGTAGAATGATGATATCCTTTGTATCTATAAACTGCAGCCGGACCTTAAAAACAGTAACCCATTGCAGACAATGCAATATAATTGAGATGTAAAACATCATCCTCCTTTCTCTATTAACACATTTCTGCAATTCAAACATTCAATTTTGAGGAATTTTCATTACAGGGTCACTAAAGTTTACAATCAGCTTAAAGACCCGTACACACAATGCGAAATTCGGACGGGAATTTTCGTTTGACGGCCTGTCGTCCGAAATGCTTACCGTTAGTATGCTTGACAGCTGATTTAGATTTCTCGTAAGACAAAACCTTGTTGTGCAGGCTATAACATTTTTTTTCGTACGGCAACTCAATGTCCGATTTTCGTATCATTAGTGCGGTTTTCGTATGAAAAAAATTGTACGATCACGACTACGCATGCTCAGAAACGAAAAAATACAGACAAAGTTATTCAACACATTATGTCACTTCTGGCGTTGAATTCGGCCGCACGAAAATTTTTGTATTGTTAGCACGCTCTTCATTTTCGATATGAGACAAGCATCTGACAAAAATGGACGTTATGTCGTCCAAAATTTGCATTGCGTGTACGAGGGTTTAGGCTATGCTAAGTGTATCTAAAAACAAAAGTATTTTTTCAGTTTGGATAGAGAAAGGCATATTTACAAACTATAGTTAGATTATTTTTTGGAGTTAGATAAGTACGGTTCTCTGTAGAACCAATCTGTCATACAGACATTCTTACTTTTTCTGGTTTTGACATGGAAAAGCTAAGAAACCCAAATCGTACAAGAATACACTACTGCTTTGTGCACTGTTCCTTCTAGTTAGATTTGGTAATCATCTCTGCTGCCATATCTTTAAACTTTAAACTATATTTAATGCTATCTCTATAACAAACACTGCAATAGCAACATAACTGGTGATTGATTCTCAACCCCATTCGGCTTGAGTGATTAAGAGAATTAATTAGCTTTTACAACCCTAGCCTGTGTCTGTGGCTGGTCTGGTATTGGCCATCCCCACTCCCATATTTATGTGCCCCAAATCAATACAAATCAATACAAAATTCTACAATGATCAATTGAGAAATGCATGCCTAGTCAGTCTCCCTATAAATTTAAAGCGGCCTTTGGGGAGCCGCAGACAGGGGGTAAGGCGCAGACACCATGGCTCTTTCCTGAGTGGCTCTGTCACGAGTGGTGCGCAGTTTCACCGCCACAGTTTAACAGAAGCAGGATAACTAAAGCTGGATGAAGATACAACAAGAACTCTGCTCAACTCTGGAAGGATGGCAAGCAAACCAGCATTTGACATTTAATATATTTGAAGTCAGATTCCCAATATCTATCCATTAACATGCTCCTTCTTCTCTTCCTTCTGTCCTCAAATTATCCTTACTCTACCCCTCCTCTTTACCATACAGCATGCACATATCACCCTCACTCCTACCCTCTCCCTACTACTGCTCCCATCATCTCCTGCAATTGCTAAACCCACATGCTGACCTAAACACCAACGCAGTTAGACATGTGCACTCATACACTTCCCACTCCCATCTTAATTTCCTCATCCTCCTTCTCCTAGTCTCAGGGGGCATTTCTCCAAATCCTGATCCTCCATTTTCTAACTGCAAACCCCATATCTGTCACCCCTCCTCCTCTGGCAACAACTGCAATCTGCTCAGTTTAATTTCTATCCCGATGCTTCCTCAAACCAGCCCCCAATCTCATGCGCCCTTTGGAACACCCGCTCCATCTGTAATAAGGTCACATCTGTGCATGACCTTTTCATCTCTCATGCATACTTCCACTCACTCCAATGGTTATACCCTTGACCTTGTATTCTCCCATCGCTGCAATCCTGGCAACCTCACCAACACCCCCTTTCCTCTCTCTGATCACAACTTTATCCATTCCACTGTAACCCTGCCTCCAACTATCCATCCCTCCAAGCAGCAAACGATTACTTGTAGGAACCTTTGCCACTTTAACCCTTCTCTTCTCTATTCTGCTACTGACCACCTATGTGACATAACCTCTCCCCTGTCCTGTCCAGACCTGGCCACCACTGTCTACAATAGTTCACTCTCATCATCACTGCATGCACTTGCTCCTCTAACTACATGCAGAATCAGGCCCCAACCCTCACAACCCTGGCAAACTTACAACACTAGAAATCTCAAGAGACATTGTCGTGCTCTTGAACGATTGTGGCATAAAACCAAATGCCTGCAACACTTAACCCTATATAAATCTGCCCTTCTAAAATACAATTCCTGCCTCCATGCTGCCAAACAAGCCTACTTCATACCTTGTCATCCAGTGCCCATCAGCTCTTCTCAACCTTTAACTCTCTGCTTCGTCCCCCACCCCCTCTACCCACTAACTCACTCACTGCCCAAGAGATTGCCAATCCCTTAAAAGACAAGATTGATGCAATATGCCTCCACTGTGCGTACATCTTCCCCACCCAACATACTTTGCCTAACAGCACAGTCAACCCTCTCCTCTTTTGAACTGGCTACTACTGAAGAGGTTACAAAACTTTTCTCAGATGCCCACCTAACCAATTGTCCCCTGGATCCTGTTCCCTCTCAACTACTACGGTCACCCTCTTCTTCTATCCTATGCTCCCTCACTCACATTTTCAATATCCGCCTCTCTAGTGGCACCTTCCCCTCCCCTCTAAAACATGCACAGATAACTCCCATACTTAAAAAGCCCTCACTGGACCTCACCAACCTGAACAACTTAAGACCCATCTCATTGCTCCCATTCTCCTCTAAACTTCTAGAAAGCTTAATCTACAACCGTCTTAGCTCCTACCTCAGTGAAAGTAACCTTATTGACCACTTACAGTATGGCTTTTGCTCGCAGCACTCCACGAAAACTGCCTTACAAAAACTCACTAACGATTTACTAGCTGCTAAAACCAACGGCCACTACTCAGTACTCCTACTACTTGACCTCTCTGCGGCCTTTGATACTGTTGACCGCCCACCTTTTCTCAATAAACTCCGTTCCCTTGGCCTCCAAGATTCTACTCTATCCTGGTTCTCCTCCTACCTATCACAGCGCTCCTTCAGTGTTACTTACAACTCTGTCTCCTCCTCTCCATTGCCCCTTTCTGTGGGGGCCCACCAAGGCTCTGTTCTTGGACCCCTTCTCTTCTCTATCTACACCTCCTCCCTTGGTCACTTGATAACCGCCCATGGCTTCCAATACCATTTATATGCCAATGACACTCAAATCTATCTGCCTACTCTTCACCTCACTCCTTCAGTCTCCTCTAGCATTAAGAACTTACTAATTGACATATCAGCATGGATGTCACACCACTTCCTTAAACTAAATCTCTCTAAAACCGAGCTAAAAATACCCCCCCTGCCCATGCCCCCTTCCATGACCTTTCCATCAAAATCAACAATGCAACCATCAGTCCCTCCCCTCATGCCAGGGTTATAGGTATAATCCTAGACTCTGACCTGTCCTTTCAGCCTCAAATCCAATCGTTGTCAAAGGTTTGTAGAATTCACCTCTGTAACATCTCTAAAACACACCCCTTTTTAACAAATGAAACCACCAAGCTCCTCATTCAATCCCTTGTTATCTCTCGTGTTGACTATTGCAACTCTCTTCTCATTGGCCTGCCTCTCCATAGGCTATCCCCTCTTCAATCTGTCATGAATGCTGTTGCATGGCTTTTCCACCTTACCTACCATTCAGTGTCTGCCAACCCTCTCCTCCAATTACTTCACTGGCTCCCAATTGCCCAGCGAATTAAATTCAAAATACTAACCACAACATACAAAGCCATTCACAACTCTGCACCGAGCTACATCACCAATCTTGTCTCCAAATATCACCCAAACTGTCCTCTCCACTCCTCCCAAGACCTCCTACCCTCAAGCTCCCTTGTCTCCTCCTCCCATGCTCGTCTCCAGGATTTCTCCAGAGCCTCTTCCATCCTCTGGAACTCTCTACCTCAACCTGTCCGGCTATCTCCTACTCTTGCTACCTTCAGGCTATCCCTGAAAACTCATCTCTTCAGGGAAGCCTATCACGCCTCCAACTAATCTTTTACCACTTCCATCGGCTCATTCTGCATAGTCCCTAAGAGGGCCCTCTTAATCCTCTTGTATTTTATTGTACTGTAACTGTATTGTCTCCCTTTTATATTGTAAAGCTGTTGGTGCTATATAAATCCTGTATAATAATAATAATAATAATAGTTGCTGTGGACTGCAAGCTACGTACTATAAGGCTCCATGCACACTGTATCTGATAAACAACCGTTTTTGGGCGTTTGGGCGTTTTTTTTAACAGCCCAAAAACGCCACTTTATGTTATCTTATGTGTCCATGTACACATGGACGTTAATTGTCTTTTATCAGCAGTGGCGTTTTTGGGCGGTTATCTGAACGCCCCGAAATTGGCATTCAAAAGTCGTTCTTTTGACCACAAAAAACGCCGGACGCAGCTAAACGGTGCTAAACTCTCATAAACGCTGGTAAACGGCTGTTTATTGGCGTCCGAAATTTTTTGCAGTCAATGG
This sequence comes from Glandirana rugosa, assembly GCA_018402905.1. Taxonomy (NCBI): domain Eukaryota; kingdom Metazoa; phylum Chordata; class Amphibia; order Anura; family Ranidae; genus Glandirana; species Glandirana rugosa. The sequence continues at coordinate 76,010 of BLSH010470933.1, forward strand.
AAGCTAATGAAGAAAAAAAAATGCCCAAAAACGCTGACGCCGGTAAACGCTGCTTACAAAATGCTGCAAAAGAACGTTTTGTAAGCAGCGTCTCCCGCCCGACGCCGAGAGAGCCCAGATAGCGTCCAGTGTGCATGGAGCCTAAAGCATCCTATCCTAACAATTAAAAAAGTAACTGTGAATTAAGATGTTTTGTATTATTATTATTGTTGTTATTATTAATTATTATTATTATCTACAGCTTTTGTAATATTTTATTTTCATATAACTAGCCAAGTGCTGAAGTTAAAAGCTTATTTGCAGCTGTTTTGTGACTCAGGAGGTGGGTGAGTTCCAGCTTTCCTTTCCCAGTAGTACTGGCTGCAGTGTTGTTTACAAGCAATATATAACTGTTGGCATATACAGTAGTACTTCGTAATTTTTATGTCATAGCATATATAACCAACTTTACAAAGAACAGTTATATGCACTGACCAGGGGCGGGCGGATAGGGGTCGCAGGAGTCGCCATGGCGACCGGGCCCCATGCTGGGGGGGGCCCATAAGGGCCCCCTGTATGCCCAGATTAGGAGGGGATGAGGACTGGAGCGCTCCGTTCCTCAACCAGTCACGTATATTGACAAGAAACATTTCAACCAATATATACGATACTGTATTTTTAATGCTTCATGATGACATATACGGTTGTCAATATATAACGAACATTTGTTGTGACGTCGGTCATGATGACCCTTTCCTTTCGACCTTGAGTGGGTGGAGGACTCAGT
>BLSH010470933.1:76785-100518 GCA_018402905.1 Glandirana rugosa
GGGGGGTGATTAGAGGCATAAGTGGGTGTGCTGGGGGGGTGATTAGAGGCATAAGTGGGTGTGCTGGGGGGGTGATTAGAGGCATAAGTGGGTGTGCTGGGGGGTGATTAGAGGCATAAGTGGGTGTGCTGGGGGGTGATTAGAGGCATAAGTGGGTGTGCTGGGGGGGGTGATTAGAGGCACAAGTGACTTGCGACCGGGCTCCGAGGAAAGGGCCCTGCCAGGGGGGCCCTTCATGGTTTCTTGCATCGGGGCCCTGAGGGTTCTAGTTACGCCACTGGCACTGACCTATATGAACCCGAGATCAGCATAAAAGGTTTACTTATTCCATGTATTGGTACTATAATGCTTGTACGTTTTTATGGCTTTCAGCCAAAATGCTTTTATTATCTATTATTGAATAAAGCTGATTTTCTCAACCATTTTAACACAACTAATAATGGCTAGAAAAAAAATAGGCAGTGAAAACTGTGTTTTCTTACACTGGTAGCTAGTGGAGAAATGTCCTATCACTATGTTGATCAAAGGAAAACTGCCCTAACTACTTATCAATAAATTGGCCCTTTTCATTAGTGGTCATTCAAATGGACCTTTGCATTTGCGGTAAGTAGACCTCAACCTTTTTTTTTGGTTTCCAGTGAAATGCTTCCTTATATTGTTGGTCAGTGGAGAAGGACCCTATTAGTCTGATAATCAGTAGGAGTATCCTCTACATTGGTGGACATTTAGAGAGTCAGTGAGAGATGGGCCTTATTATGCTGGTGGTCAGTGGAAAGAATGCCTGCCTTACAAATAGATAAAAAGATAATTGGTCTCTGTGGTTACTTACCTGACAGTAAGAAATTGTTCATTCAACCCCTAGTAACCCCTGGAGCTTCCCAATCCAGACAGAGAAAAGTACACATACATGACCTGCTGTCAGAAAGGCTCTGCAGAAGACAGAATAATGCCCACAGACAAATCCTTGTTCCCTGAACTTCTCAAAGAAGAGGCGTGTTATGCACTGGAACACGAAGGAATATGCGAATGTGCGCACAAATGTGCGCAGGGCATCCCCATGACAGTTAAGAGCACCAAATGGGCTATTGAAGCTGGATCGGCACCCAGGATCAGTGCTGTCTCATCTACAGCATTCTGTGGTTATCCTGTTCCCTGTTACCTGTATCTGCTCTTGAAATACTGACCTGGCTTGTTCCAGACTGTTCCTGTTCTCCACCCGCATCAACCCCAGCTTGTTCTTTGACCATCCTCCTGCCTCCGCATCTGTACTTGATCTGATTATTATGTATATGACCCGGCTTGTCTGACTCTGCTTACGTTCCAGTTCATTCAGAGCTACCAAGTTTCTAGCACCTGTCCATCTGCCACTGGGACCTGCTCTTCAACTAAAGTATCAGCCTGTTCCTGTCCTCGGGAGATTCGCCACCATCTGGCGTACTACTCAACCAGCAGCCCAGCAGTAAGCCTGTCTACCGGCACTAGTGTGACTCTGCACTCCCGCGCCACCTGTATACTCTACCAGGGGCCCGCGTCAGAGATGTAAGAGAGGCCTTCCTCTGCATAAACAAGGCTCTACCCACTAGGTACATGACACCTGCCATCAATAAGAAATGACAGGCTTGCAAAAGACCCTCACCTCTGATACCACTAACCAGACACTTTGCTCCCAATAGATAAAAAAGCTAATATACACAGATTTTGCACACATTTCTTCTTTTAGCAGATAAACGTTTAACTAAACTAGCTACTTCACCTACAGGGTTAGTACTTACACATATAATAGAAGGCTTGCTCTGTTTTTCTGAACTTCTGTGCATTAAAAAAGAAGACTTGTTAATTTTATATTTAACCACTTGCCCTCCAGAAGATGACCAGGCCATTTTTTGCTTTTTGGCACATCGTTAATTTAACTGACAATTGCACAGTCATGCAAAACTGTACATACATCCCCCACAAATAGAGCTTTCTTTTGGTGGTATTTGATCATCTCTTGATTTTTTATTTTTTTGCGGTATAAACAAAAAAAGACCAACAATTTTGAAAAAACATATTTTTTTACTTTCTGCTATAAAACATGTACAATGAAAAAATGTAAGAAATCGAATTTCTTTATAAATGTAGGCCAATATGTATTCTGCTATGTTTTTGGTGAAAAAAAGTGCAATCCCAATCCCTATAAGAGTATATTGATTGGTTTGTGCAAAAGTTATATAGCGTCTACAAACTATTGTGATATATATTGGATTTTTTTTTATACTACTAAAGCGATCAGCGACTTATAGCAGGACTAAGATATTGTGGTGGCCAATCTGGCACAAACTGACACATTTGACACTTGGTAACCATTGACACTAATACAGTGATCGCTGCTAAAAATATGCACTGTCACTGTACTAATGACACTGGCTGAGAAGGGGTTAAACATCTATAAAAGGTTTAAATGTGTGCCGAACCTGTGTTTATGTGCTGGTTTCACTAAAGGATGTGGTGGATTTTATTCCCTTCTTTGCAGGGAAAGAAAATCCACCACATCTCTGACAGGCAGAGCTCTGTTCTGTGTCTCTCCTTGCCAATGGATGTCCGCCAGCACCCCCTGACCAGCTTGTGCTGTGTCTAATCACAGCACAGCCGCAGTGCCAGCAGCATGCACACCCCCATAGGACATAGTGGGTGTATTTTACAGTATCGAAGAAGATACTGTAAATGGGTGGGGATTCTTCACAAAGAATATTTTCAAACTTCAGGATTGCTCAGATTATTGGGAGTAGACCAGAAATAAATGAAATACAACGTGAAAAAGAATATATGATATTATACTTTAAACATAGATACATTTTACATTTTTCTGTGCAAGCAACCTTTTGCATTGATTATTATAACTATGAGTTGCAATGTATGGAAGTTATAAGTTGGTAAATTATTTTGAACCAAAAATCATATATTGTGGTACAGAAATATTAATGCATATTGTGATGTTATGCGAGGTGCCTTAATGAACGTGCAATACTTGTCGCCTCGCATGCGATCACTTTGAAGCGACTAGCGAGAGTCTGACCCGGGTTTTGCCAGCCACTGTGGCAGAACTGGTTCCGGCCCAGACTTTCTGGTCCACTCAAACCCCTCTCCACCTGCATTTAATGACCAGGAAGAGAGCAGAGGAGAGCTCTATCCTGGTTCTCAGAGGGAGAAAGCTGAGTGAGCTCTGAGGGAGTATGGAGGATAGAGCTCCCCTGCTACGGAAGCACAGGACCTCTCACCAGACCCGTTTTGCCAAATGGAAGCGGAGACTGGATGCAGGACCGAGGGGGGTGGAGACCTTCTTCCTTTTCCTGTACTGGCTGGGCAGCCGGAGGAGCTGAAAGATAGCTCACAGTGGGGGCTAATGACCCAGACAATGTCTCTGGCCCTGACAGGGGGAGGGAACTGAATGTAGTACCTGACTTAGAGGTCTGGAGAGAGGACTTCTGTATAGAATCACGGGATGTCACTCTCCTTAGAGCCAGAGAAAATGTGAAGGTGATGAATGGGGGCCTGTGGACCCTAATTGGGGGGTGTCTTTTCCCTACATGGCGCTTAAAAATAATTTGTTGTCTCAGGTGGTGAAACACGGGGAGAATGAAATGGAACAGCTAATGGTTCCCATCCAACCCTTCCGCAGGATGGTGCCAGATCTGGCCCATGGGCATGTCATGGGGGGGCATCTGGGTATGGAGAAAACCAGGTAGAGAATAACCCAGAGATTCTTCTGACCTGGGTTGTATGCAGACGTCAAAAAATACTGTGAATCATGCCATGCCATGCCATGTCAAATGACGGCCCCCTCACCCCATTTTCGTAGTCCCCTTATCCCACTTCCCATAATTGAAGTGCCATTTGTGCGAATTGGCATGGATCTTGTGGGACCAGTAGTAAAATCTGCCCAGGGACACCAGCACATCCTGGTGATCCTGGACTATGCAACCCGCTATCCTGGGGCCATACCCTTGCGTAAAACCTCCGCTAAGACTATCCCCAAGGAGCTGGTCCAGGTGTTTAGTCGGTTGGGGATTCTCTAAAGAGATCTTGATGGATCAGGGTACCCCGTTCATGTCCAGAGTGCCCAGAGAATTGTGCAAGTTGCACAAAATCTTCCATATCCGCACCTCTGTTTACCACCCCCAAACTGACTGGTGAAAAGGTTTAACAAGACCCTCAAGAGTATGCTAAAAAACGTGATGGATAAAGATGGGCGAAATTGGGATTTTTTGCTGCCATACCTCATGTTTGCTATACGAGAGGTTCCGCAGGCGTCTACGGGGTATTCCCCCTTTGAACTCTTGTATGGTAGACATCCCAGGGGGCTGCTAGATGTCACAAAAGAGACGTGGGAAGGAGAGGCCACCTCATATAGAAGCATCATAGAGCACATCTCCTTCATGCAGGATCGAATCGCAGCTGTTCTGCCCCTTGTAAGAGAGCATATGGCACAAGCCCAGGAAGCCCAGAGAAGGGTTTATAATCGGGATGCCTAAACCCAGACTTTCAACCCCCGGAGACAAAGTGCTGGTGCTAGTCCCCATGGTTGAAAGTAAATTTCTAGCAAAGTGGCAGGGCCCCCTTTGAGATTAGGGAAAGAGTAGGGGAAGTAAACTACAACGTTTACCAGCCTGGGAAAAGGAAACCGGAGCAGATTTACCATGTTAATCTCCTAAAACCATGGAAGGACAGATAGAGCTTATTGGCAATGCCCACACCCCAAAAGGACAGGTTACCCCTGACCCCGGATGTCCCCATAACCAAGTCCTTGTCACTGACGTAACAAAAGGACGTTAAGGAATTTGTCAGTAAAAATAGAGACTCTTTCTCTTCCCTACCCGGACTGACCATTGCATTACAACATGACATAATTACGGAACCAGGGGTCCGTGTAAATGTAAAACCCTACCGAATACCTGAGGCTAGACGAGAGGCGGTGGTGAGAGAAATAAAGACCATGTTGGAGTTAGACATGATAGAGGAGTCCCACAGCGCCTGATCGAGCCCTATAGTAATGGTCCCGAAGCCCGATGGCACTATCCGGTTCTGTAACGATTTCAGGAAGCTGAATGACATGTCTAAGTTTGATGCATACCCGATGCCATGGGTTGACGAACTTATGGATAGGTTGGGAGGTGCCCGGTACATAATAACCCTAGACCTAACTAAGGGATACTGGCAGATCCACCTAACAGAGTCAGCCATGGAAAAAACGGCCTTCTTTACCCCAGAGGATCCTTCCAATACAAGCAAATGCCATTTGGTCTACATGGGGCTCCTGCATCCTTCCAGAGGATGATGGACAAAACTTTTAGGCTGCAACGGCACTATGTAGCGGCCTATCTGGATGATGTGGTCATCCACAGCCCAGATTGGGAATCACATCTGCCCCGGGTGCAGGCAGTGGTACATTCACTGAGGGTAGCAGGTTTAACAGCCAACCAGAAAAAATGTGCCATAGGTCTGGAGGAGGCCAAATACCTTGGGTATGTTATTGGTTGGAGTCTGATCAAGCACCAGACCAATAAGATCAAGGCAATTTAAAAGTGGCCCCAGCCGGTGAACAAGAAACAGATTTGTGCCTTCCTAGGAATTACAGGTTATTACTGATGCTTCATCCCCGCCTTTACCACCATTGACATCCCTCTGACTGATCTGACGTAGGGTAGAGGGTCAGGAATGGTTAAGTGGAATCCCAAATCCGAGAAGGCCTTCCAGATGTTGAAGCAAGCCCTTTGTGTACAGCCGGTGCTCGTGACCCTGGACTTCACAAAGGAGTTTGTGGTTCAAACTGATGCCTCTGAGGTGGGACTAGGTGCTGTTCTGTCCCAGAGTAGAGATGGTGAGGAGCACCCGGTCATCTATTTAAGCAGGAAGCTTAATAGGCATGAAAGGAATTATGCCATTGTGGAGAAGGAGTGTCTGGCTATCAAGTGGGTGTTAGAGGCCCTAAAATACTACCTGCTGGGAAGGTCATACAGGCTAGTCACAGACCATGCCCCCTGTAAGTGAATGTGTAACAACCGGGAGAAAAATAGCCAGATGACTAGGTGGCTCCCGGCCCTACAGCAGTTCTCAGTGGAACACCGGGCCAGAAGGCTCCAAAATAATGCAGATGGTCTTTCCCTGGCTCACTGCATGGCCGGGACAGTTGCTCCGCCCCAGGGGCTTGAGCAGAGGGGGGATATGTGACGTTATGCAAGGGGCCTTAATGGATGGCCGATACTTGTCGCCTTGCATGCGATCACTTTGAGGCGACTAGCGGGAGTCTGACCTGGGTTTTGCCAGCCACCGTGGCAGAGCTGGCTCTGGCGCGGATTTTCTGGTCCACTCAAACCCCTCTCCACCTGCATTTAATGACCAGGAAGAGAGCAGAGGAGAGCTCTATCCTGGATCTCAGAGGGAGAATGCTGAGTGAGCTCTGTGTGCTAATTTGAACTTATGTTTTGTGGGTGTCGGGGATAGCCCTACACTGTATAGAGAGGAACCTGATTGTTTAGTTTAACGCCGGACGACGAGGTTTTGTTTTCTGCTTTTATGTGCCTTGAGCTTGCAAACCTGTGATAATAAACCCGGCAAGCCGCCAGATTTTAAAGAAACTGACCTCCATGCTGAATCTTTTCCTGTAAAAAGTGATCCGCACAAGCTAATCTCCCACAATATCTACCAAATGAACAAATACCTCTACAGAATGATTAAGTGACGCCCTTCCCTTTCAGACCTCTAGGAAGTTTTCAGCTTTTTTTTACTGTGCATATATTCGCTTTAATTATATTTATTTTAATTAGCATCATGGTGTTAAATAGCTATGTGCATTGTCTGATTACAGTCTCAGTGATGTATATTTATTTAACCCGGGATGTTTGGACTTAGGATATTAGTGCATTACAGTCACTATTCTGACTCCTAACTGTTGTAATGGCGACTTATCCCTTGTTGAGACCTCTATGCCTGGCCTGTATAAGCAGATATGATCACCGCAGACAGTTCTTATCAGATAGTGACTCACCAATTACCGATTTCTTCCACGAGCGTTTATTCATTGGAATAGCAGGTACAGCATACAACAAATGTGACAGATGGTCGAAAGATGGTAACTGCAGGTCAAAACATAGTAATGTGTCCTAGGATGCGAGTAGATTGAGTGAGGCCTTCTAGCATGTGGCCATATTCTTTACCTCATGAGAGAGAGGACACAGGAAGAGGAAATAGAATAGCAGAGTGCACCAGGAACAGGAAGTTACAGAGTAGAGTGAACTAGGAAGAGGAAATAGCTCACAGAGGATGGGAGGTACACACTTAGAAAATACAATAGGAAGGTGTAATATCCAAAAGAACCACAAGATGGCATTATAATAACCAACTATAAAAACATTACTATAGCTGCATATTTATGTTACATGCAAATCATGTGACAGAACAGTCACCATTTAGTTTCATTATTCTATATCTAAATAATTCTTATTGCTTTTATTCAGATCACAGATGCAGATTTGCCTAGCTGCCAAGACTTCACACACTGCATGAGGACATCATATTGCTTTCCTGTCAGCAGCCCATATCTTAGACTGTAGACCCAACTTCTCCTGGCCTGACCCATAATTAGTCACAGGTGCTAGTGATTTTGATTGGACCAAGGAAGAAAAACCTGACCTGGCTTTCATTCAAATAAGAATCCTTGCAGTGACTTGGAATTTGCAAATGGTAATTCTGCAAAGCAGTAGAAAAAACTGTCTGCACTATGTTGCCTGAAATGCCGTGCATATGTTTCTCCAGACTGTTTTTTTTTTTAAATAAAATCTTAAAATGTTATATAGGTATTTCCTCTCCTACAAAGGAGAATCCAGAAACGTTCAGCAATACTTTTCTATTATAGAGGTCACCAAGTAAAAAAAAAGGCAAATAGCTTCATGTTTTTTTAAACAAAAACAAGCCTTCTAATTTCTCTAAACACACTCTCATTTTGTTATATTTCTTGTTAAAGTGATCAGAAAAAGGGAAATATAAAATTATAATAATTTGTAAATTTTAAAACTTGCTACTAGAACTCTGATGCCCTAAGCCCCTGGTTCACTCGGTCAGTTGATCACTACCCCCTTACCCCATGTAGGTCGCGGGCTTCCTCAAGGCGGCGGCTTCACCCTGCGTCTCCTCCTTCCTAGGCTTCACGGCTGCGCGGCTTCCCCTGAGTCTCCTCCCTCCTCCTCCTTGGCGGCCAATAGGATCGCTCCTCCTCTCTGCCAATCAGGTCTCAGGACCCACTTCCTGAGCCGGGATTGGCTGGAAGGAGAATCAGGAAGACAATAGCGAATATTAATTTGCTATTGTCACACAACTGGGTGAGCCTACCCTTTTTGTAGCCAATTAGAGCCTCCAGCACTGAAAAAATACCTGTAGTACAGTTGGCTGGAGTGACCTATTCCCAAGAATACGTGTATACTTTCAGCCCTAGGTGGGTAGGGAGAGAAAGAGAGAGCAGCTCTACAGTGTGTGTGATCAGGTATCAGCACAAGCCACCAATGCAGGAAGAGGAGGGGATTAATAGCACTGCCACTTACCCTTAATGCTGGGAAAAGGTGTTAATAGCACTGCAGGAGATGGGTTAAGAACACTGCCACTGACCACCAAAGAAGGGAGTTAATAGTATATCAGTGCTGGGGACTATTTTTGTGGGCATGGATACCAATGCTGTGGGCTATTATTGTATCCACTAACACCAATGCTGGGGGGGCTATTATTGCACCCAAAGCCATATGCTAGGGGCTATTATTGCAGTCACTGATATCAGTGCTGAAGGTTATTATAGCTGCCACTGACACCAATACTGATGGTTATTTTTCATCAAATAACTGTTTATTTATGAACTTTTTCAAATTGCTAATATACAAAGGGACATGTAATTACAATACAATCACAAAAATGCATATTTGTACAGGATATCTAGAAATGAAATAATACCATAGATATACAATAACTCAATAGTAATAATATAATGTATCAAGCGGGATGCTTGAGAACCACTAACTAATGTTGGAGACATATCGCTCAAAAGGGAAACCTTAAAAATGGTACTATACATAGGGATTTGTAGGAGGAAAAAGGTGTGTGACTATAAAAGGGAGGAAGAATCAAAAAAGAAAGCTCAAGAGGCGTGAACCAATTATTTTGAAACTAAGGCTCAGAAATTGCAACAATCACTAAAGGCCCACCAGCACATCCACGTGGTGTGTATCTTTTCAAGATTGGGGCCATCTTCCACAGCCAAAGTTTCCATTGCCAGTATCTCATTTAAAATCTGGGCCCATTCCAAGAGGTGAGGTAAGGAGGTGGATTTTCAGCATCGGGATATAACCACCCGAGCCAGTAGTAAACAATGCGGTATGATGCCTTTTTTGTTTTTGGAGATAGACCCAGGGATCATCAACAATAGGGCAATGGTCAGGGTAGGCTGGATATTAGACATGCACATGGAGTTGTAGGAAAGGAAAATATTCTGCCAGAATGGCAAGAACAAGCAGCAGCCCCACCAAATGTGAGGGTAGGAACCTTTAGTTTCCTGGCAACTCCATCAAATGTTCAAGGTGGCAAGGTATATATGGTTAAGGTCAATTGGGGTCTGGTACCATAGGGACACAAATTGTAACTTTTTTTCTTGGAAATATAAACACATGGACAGCTTATGCATAAACATGAGACATTTCCTTCAATCCTCTTCAGAAAAGGAGGTACTAAGATACATTTCCCAAGTTGATTGAGACATGAGATCCTCTCTGGAAGTCCCTCCTCTCAAAATTCCATACTGCACTCTCTCATCTCATTTCATTCAGGCACATGTCTTACAGTTATGCCCAAACATATTGGCACCTCTGCATGTCTGTCAGATAAAGCACCACTTTGCCCAGAAGATTGTTGCAATTACAAATGTTTAGACATTCTCATGTTTCATTCACATTATTTCTGTTGTTTGTATTGGTATAACAAAAAAAGTGGAGAAACAAAAAGCCAAATCTGACACATTCCACACAAAACTCCAACGCCTGGACAAAATTATTGGCAACTTCTCAAAATTGAAATAAATAGTTGCATTCCAAGCTTGTGATGCTCCTGTAATTTGTAATTAAACTCACTTGTATCAATTAACAGGTGCTGACAATATAGAAATCACACTGGCAACCAATTAAATTGGTGAAAAATTTACTTAACCTTTGTTGTGTGTCTCTGTGTGCCGCATGGAGAAGAGAAAGAGCAGTAAAGCATTGTCTGAGGTTTTGGGAACAAAAATTATGGAAAAGCATGGACAATCTCAAGGTTACAAGTTCATCTCCAGAGATCTTAATTGTACCCTGTGCGCAACATTGTCAAGAAGTTTACAGCCCATGTCACTGTAGCTAATCTCCTTGGACGGGGACAAAAGAGAACAAATGATCAAAGAGTTTGCCAAAGAATACCTGAGGAAGCCAAAATCCTTTTGGGAGAATGTGCTGTGGACCGATGAAACAAAATGACAGCTTTTTGGTAAAGCCCATTATTCTACTGTTTTCAGAAAAAGAAATGAGGCCTTTAAAGAAAATAATACGGTCCCTACAGTCAACCATGGTGGAGATTCACTGATGTTTTAGGGTTGTTTGGCTGCTTCAGGCACTGGATGTCTTGTCGTGTGCATGGCATTATGAAATCTGAGGACTATCAAAGAATTCTGGGGTGCAATGTAGGGCCAAGTGTCAGAAAGTTGGGTCTTTGTCAGAGTTCATGGGTCTTACAGCAGGACAATGACCAAAAGCACATGTCAAAAAGCATCCAGAGATGGTTTAAGAGGAAGCGCTGGAGAGTACTGGACTGGCCAGCAATGAGACCAGATCTAAATCCCATTGAGCACCTGTAGAGAGTTCTCAAAACAGCAGTTGGGAAAAAGAATCCTTTACATCTGAGAGACCTGGAGCAGTTGGCAAAAGAAGAGTTGTCCAAAATTCCAGTAGAAAACTTTGATGGTTACAGGAAGCAATTGATTTCAGTAATTTTTTACCAGGGGTGTGTTACTAAATATTAAATTGAGGGTACCAATAATTTTATTCAGTCCATTTTTGGAGTTTTGCGTGGAATGTGTCAGATTTGGCTTTTTCTTGCTCCACGTTTTTGTGTCATACCAATACAAACAAAAGAAATAAACATGAGAATGCCTAAACATTTGTAATTGAAACAATTTTCTGGGCAAAGGGGTGCATTATTTGACAGAAAAGCAGGGGCGCAATATTTTTGGCCATGACTGTAGCACTGTAGGTAGTAAAAAATCACTGTACAGTAATATGAACACAACTATCACTCCCTAAAATCACTGTCAACTGTTCATCACTACTCCAACTCTGCCACCTGTGATTCACTTTTGGCGCCCTGGCAAACAATCCATAAGTTCACTATTTAAATAAACTCTGAACAAGCAAAACTCTCCATAAACCAACCCAGCAGTGAACCCGTACTTCATACCTAGCCTACACCTATGGAAAAAAGTCATCAACAGTGCTTTCTGTACTCAGAGGTGCCCATCAAGCCATGCCTACAATAGTTTAACATCTGAAATCTCATGTTATATAACACTTGCCATATTATCTATTTTTAGGCAAAACGTTACCTTTCTATTTCTATGGATATGTATTTGCAGTTTAACAAAAAAGTACTATTTCCAATATAGTTTTAGTCAACTCATGTGTATCTCAGATCCACTTGTCTGGGAAAACACAAACTTTGTGTGTTTTACTATACTGTGGAAATAGTTGATGGGTTCACAGCCTTGACTCTGTTTACAAGATGACTATATTATTTGTGTAACTTGCTAGAATAGATGAGAGAGCAGACAGAGAACACCATATGTTAACACCCAGCAGGAAATATTGACTCTATTATTAGCAGGTTGACCTGAATGAGTTATTACATGCTTTGAATGGTATACCGGTGTAGACCTGGAGATAGTACATCGCCTCTAAGAATCTTTTTTTTTTTTTTTTTTTTTTTTAAACAGAGTAAGTAATAGGAAGACATTGCCTGTACATTTATCTGTAGAGCTACAGTATCTAATATGAATTTTGGTTAGCCAGTTCATTTAGACACAAATAATAAACTGAATACATGCATATCAAATCAACAAATTTAATTTGCAAGCCACCTTTACAGATCCTGTAGTAGTAGTAATCTGAAATAACAGTAAATGCATTAGGGGTGTAACATTAAACCTTGGAGGTCCTGTTGAAAAAACATAATTGGATTCCTAATGTTAAAGAGAACTTCACTATTGAGGTATTCCAAAACAAATGTACAGCAAATGTATTTAATTCATAGCCGTATGGCAGAGGTGTGTGAACTATGAGTCCCATACACCATATGGTGTAGTACAAATATAGTCAGCATTGTTGTTTGTCAGATTGTTACAGTAACAGGCACCACTGCCAGCCTAGTATGAGCTTCAAATACATGGGCTGAAGTAAAATAATCAGATTTATTAAAATTATGCCATCTGAGGCAATACGATCTCTTACAAACTCACTAATTAGAAATATCAACTTTTTATATGCTGAAATTGCCGGTCACTAGCCCACTAATCATACAGACCAACTCATGTGATAAATTCCCTAATTGCCAGAATGTCAGTCTGAGCCTGCACCTTCTACGACAAGACCTCTCTGCTGTAGACATTTCCTTATCCTAAATATGGACAATATTGTTTTATCTTATATACAAAGACACAAGCTGAACTCAGCAATTGAAGCAGCGCTCCACTGACATGCAGACAGCAACTAAACTGATAATAGCATTAAAAGCCCATCAAGTCGATAGAAGATGTATCTGGTGGTAGGGTTAATAAACATTATATGCGAAGCACCATTTTTTGACACCAGCAGTCCACGGCAGCTCCTTTTGGTCTGGGAATACCTCATGGACATAGAAGTAAGGGTGCCAGGTCAGCAAGGGTTAAAAGAAACTTCAATTTAATGCAGAGCACTTACATAGAAAATTCCAAGATCCAATCTACAGGGTGGGTGCAGACAAAGGACAAGCAAACAACAGTCTGGATGGACCGATGGAGCTGCAGGTCATAGACATGGGACTCGCCGAGGGAGATGGAGACCGACGGCCTCTCTGGCACACACACGCCACTGACAGGAGCTGGGAACAAACAAGGAGGCAGGCCACAATGCGTTTCTCAGGCCTAGTCTCCTTCATCAGGCATAGTTTTGCAACTTTAATATGTATGAATGTGAGTTAGGGACCTTAGATTGTAAGCCCCTTGAGAGCGGGGACTTATGTGAGCATACAATATGTATGTAAAGTGCTGTGTAAATTATTGGTGCTATATAAATACCTGTAACAAAAGAATCATTTTCAAAGGGACTAGTTTTGACATACAGGTACAGTATGATTTTCAATTACTTCTTTCTCATTTGCAGATTAGAGTGAGAGAAAGAGAGAGGGCAAGATGAAGCGCACAAGAAAGTGAGAGTGAAAGAGAGAAAAGAGCAAGACAGAAAGAGCAAGGGAGTTCGATTTTTTTCAATACTGCTTAGCAAAAGTTTTGTTGGTTACATCAAATTATAACATGAGTGATTATGATCAATACATATAGTATTTGTATTGCCAAAATCAGCTCCTTCCTCATCAGGTGTATGTCCATTGGTTCAAGACTAGCCATAGCAATGTTAAATTATAATCTTATATTTGCACTGAATGTTTTTTATACTATTTTTTTATTAAATTGGAGAAAAATAACACATGTTACTGTTAAAACAATTATCAATCTTTAAAAAAATACAGTTTAAAAAATGGTACTGAACTGACTTGAACCCTGGACCTTATGTATACTAATCAAATGTACTAACTATTGCACCAGAAGAGAAAAATTGCTTACACACAGTTAAAAAACTGTGCTGCCTACAGACCCATAGGAAATGTTGTTTGTAAAAGCAGAATGCCAGGTTAAAAGGTTAAAAGTGACGTGGGCTGCCTGGTTTATCCTCCCATCAGCACAAGGGGACCTTAAATTCAGTACAGAGTGATGATTTCACAGTGATCGTATACTGTATATCTGCAAAATAACATTGTTTTAAAGAAGAAGTAAACCCCAACTAACATCCACGTCTTTCCATAGTGCATTCTGGTGCCATCTTTTCTCCAGGTAAGCAATGCACATGCGCCCAGCTATCCACATGATGTAAAAGAAAACAGGATTCACCAGACAGGGCCACCTTCTTCCCTATCTCTGTGGTCCAGTTCTGATACGCATGTGCTAATTGTAGGCGCTTTCTTTTGGCTGTGGACATGAGTCAGCGTGGGCACTCTGACCAGTCTGCCGCTATGCAGCCCCAGACACAACAAACTGCTTTGCTAATTTTTTCAGCTTTCAACATATAAACTGCAGGGACAACATACTTGCTGCCTAATATATTCCACTGACTTTCAGATGCCATCGTAACAAGATAATCAGTGTTATTCACTTAACCTGTCAGTGATCATAAAGGTATGGCTGATCAGTGTATATTGTCAAATTATAAAGCAGCCCTGCACTAGTTTATAATTTAACAATGAAAATGGAACCCCATGCATAATCACACACACAAAAATAATTGTAAACCTATATATAAATATATCTAAAAAAAGAAAAATCAAGGATTGAAGTGGAAATGTGGCCATGCTGCTGCTAACAAAATATTCCAAAAATGAACCTAAACAAACAAACAAAAAAGGGCAAAATACATTTTAAGGCACATCAGCTCTAAAAATGTGTATTGTTCTACATTGGCTTAGAGATACCCAAGTTAATGCATACCATACAAGGAAAGGAGGATCTTCAGCTATGTCAGAAAAAAACCTACATAACC
Source organism: Glandirana rugosa (assembly GCA_018402905.1). Lineage (NCBI taxonomy): Eukaryota > Metazoa > Chordata > Amphibia > Anura > Ranidae > Glandirana > Glandirana rugosa. The sequence goes on from BLSH010470933.1 coordinate 91,665, forward strand.
AAAATGTATATATAAAAAATAACTTTATTTAACAGAGTATGCCCTAAAAGAGCAGTAAACATCCCCAAAGACAGGTAAAACAGAAAAAAAAATCCATATGACCTTGTAACCCTAATAGCTGAATCACGACTGTCCATAAACACCGTATACAGCAGTGGTTCTCAACTCCGGTCCTCGGGACCCACTAACAGGCCAGGTTTTTAGTATTACATTGGTGAGATGCAGACTAGAATACTGCAATCACTGAGCAGCAAATTATATCACCTGTGATGTATTTCAGTTATCTTGCAAACCTGGCCTGTTGGTGGGTCCCGAGGACAGGAGTTGAGAACCACTGGTATACAGCATATAAGCTCATGAACAAGCAGCACATTATCTTTAGGAATCAATCTTAAAAGCAAATTAAAGCAATGTCCATTATATATTAGCCTGCAAACATGGTTGGTAGATACATATTATGTCTAAAAAATATTAATCTGTTTAAAGCATAAAGTCTATTTTCAGGTTTACATACAACATAAATATAACCAAAAACCAACAAACCAACTAATCCATCTAACTACAGCAGGGCAGTCTAGGGATGTGAACAGTCCAACAACTGACTGGCTCTCCAGCATAGCCCTGCTGACTATAAAGGTTTATAAAAAATGAAACACAGCAATAACTGGTCTCCTTTATAAATAAGACCAGAAAATTATATAGATTATTAATGCAATGATAAAAGGAACATACACAGTATAAACATTTTACTAAAACTAGGTGTAATCCTAGACTCTGACCTGTCCTCTCAGTCCCAAATCCAATCACTATCCAAAATCGTGCAGACCTCACCTCTGTAACATCTCCAAAATACACCCCTTTCTAACCGTTGACAACACTAAGCAACTTCTTCACACCCTTGTTATCTCCCACCTTGACTATTGTAACTCCCTCCTCATTGGCCTACCTCTACGCAAGCTATCCCCTCTTCCGTCTATCATGAATGCTGCTGCCAGACTCATCCATCTTACCAACCTTCAACGTCTGCAACTCCTCTCTGCCAATCCCTCCACTGGTTTCCCATTTCCCAACGAATGAAATTCAAAACGTGAATAATAACCTACAAAGCCATTCACAATTCTGCCCCGTGCTACATCAACCAATCTTATCTCCAAATATCACCCAAACCGTCCTCTCCGCACCTCCCAAGACCTTCTGCTCTCTAGCTCCCTTGTCTCCTCCTCCCATGTTCGTCTCCAGGACTTCTCAAGAGCCTCTCCCATCCTCTGGAACTCACTACCCCAACTTGTTCAGTTATCTCCTACTCTGTCCACTTTTAGGCAATCCCTGAAAACGTATCTCTTCAGGGAGGCCTTTCCTGCCTCCAGCTAACAAACGAATATTCTACTCCCCTAATCAGTTCATACCTCACAGTCCCTACCTTTTGCTTCACCAGCCCCTCCCTCTTAGATTGTAAGCTCGCAGGAGCAGGGCCCCTCTAAACCTCTTGTTTTGAATTTTACTTCTGGTGTATTGTCTCCCTTTACATTGTAAAGCACTGTGCAAACTGTTGGTGCTATATAAATCCTAATTAAAACAATAAATATTACCATGAATATGCACATATACAATAATGGTAAGAAAGTAGCGCTATTCAAATAGGATCTTAGAAACATATACATCCAGTGAAAGAAGGTGCTAGTCAAAGTCCATATACAAGACCTTTTCAGAAAGAGATTGATGCAAATACAATCACTTGACACCACACCATGTGAAATGTAATAGTGAATCCTTCTCCCCACATGGATCTGCACTCACCAGCTATATATGCACGCTCATGCTTGGCATATAGGCAAAATCTTCCCCTCTAGAGCATAGGAGGCTTCCACAATCCACGGGCATCAGAACTCATTATAAGAGCATTTGAAATAAGAAAGAGAGGCTCCACGTCGTGTGATAAAGTTTAAAACATGAAATGTATTCATCACACATAACCCCCCCCTTTGTCAATGCACTTACAAAAACTTGGTCATATAATCGCTCAGCAGCAGGAAGGTACTGGGCATCAGATGGAATTGCGTCCTTGCAGATACCAGGCTCGGCTTGTTCCTCACCCGGCCAGCAGGATCAGAATGTTACTCCCAGCTAAGCGTGCATCCACATACTGAGTTACCATGCAGCTGTATCAGACGCATTTCGTCACTTGGACTTCCACGGTGGTATCACATGTTCCCTGGATCTTGCGTGGGAACTCAGTGAGCTCCCTTCAGGCAAACCTAACCTTCATTTATACACTGCTATATATGCTCCAACTTGGAGACTCTCAAAAATTATGGAGTTAAGACTGCAGTACACAGAGGAGCCTTGATGTAGATACTATGACTTACACATATATTTACAAATGTGTGCATCTAAAACCTATGTTTTTAAGGTAAATTGTTAGACAAGGTTAATTAGTTTTTTTTTTTTTTGCAGGCTAGCTGATAAGAGTGCTGGAAATTTTTTGTGTTTGTGTTAGCTACCTAAAACCGTTATTAATAAATGCCAAAAGAGTACATATCTTTAAAACTCCCCTAAAGACAATTAAGACAGTTAAAGGGTAACTCCACTTTCATGGGAAAAATATTGCAAATAAAAAAATAATATAGCATGTACAATTGAAACACAGGCCACATTGTAATTTAATGTTAAAATTATCTTTCCTTTTCAAGCTGCAGCACTGTAATTTCCTGAAAAAGTTGCCGTACAGAACGTCCTGAGGAATGTAATTTTCTGCTTGTGTGATAGGCTCACTAATTTTCTTACAAGTCTGCACTACGATACAAGTCAGATTTTAGGCTTCCTCTGCAACAAAAATGTCAGTTGTGATGAGATACTCCTTAAGTGTTAATCACTTCTTGAAGAATGCAGACCCTGCCAGTCTCCTCATTAGAGTCCTGCAAGTGCATCAGCTGAAATATAAAGGCACTCCCATTCAGAATCAGTATCTAAGAACAAACAGCTTTTTTTACAGCACAAACAGCTAGGACATTACCACAAGGTTTGTTAAAATCCATGCAATATAAATTGATCAACCAAGGAGGATTGTTTTTTTTCTCAACAAAAAAGGGATTTTTTGTATAACTTACCGTAAAATCCTTTTCTCTGAGTTCACTGACAGACGCAGCCTTCTTATGACACATGGGGTTATGCTCATCCTACTAGGAGTAGCCTAGGCAAAACAAACAAAAGTGTAGGTTGGCCCCTCCCAGGGGGCCGTCCTCACCTTAGCATATAATCCCCCTGCTCTGTACAGCACATCAGTTCGTAACAAGCCGTACAAAACCAACGCAGAGGGGTGGGTGCTGCGTCTGTCAGTGAACTCAGAGAAAAGGATTTTACGGTAAGTTATACAAAAAAAACCTTTTTCTCTTCCGTTCACTGACAGACGCAGCCTTCTTATGACACATGGGGACGTCCCAAAGCTGTGCCAATCAAGAGGGGTAGGCAAATCATAACAACTGTACCCAACAGAAAAACGCCCTCTCAGGTGGCGCTAACCGCGCTTATACTGCCGCTTGCAACACCTTGCAGCCAAAAGCAGCATCCGAGGATGCCGAAACATCAATTTTGTAAAACTTAAGTAGTTGCCTTGCACACCTGAGACACCGAGGCTTGGTGTCTAAACGCCCAGGACGTACTAACTGCCCTGGTGGAATGAGCCTTGACTGGAAACGGGGGAACTTTGCCCCGAATCTCATATGCATGAGCCACGGTCTTCCGTATCCAACGAGACACGGTAGCTGATGAGGCCGCCATACCTTTGCGCAACCCTTCCGTCAGCAAAAACAAAGAATCAGACTTCCGAAAGGAAGCTGTAGAACTTAAATACACCCGCAAGGCCCTCACCACATCCAAAGAATGCAGCTCAACTTCTTTGGGATGTGACGGGTACGGGCACAATGAGGGGAGAACAATATCCTCATTTAAATGAAAGGAAGAAACCACCTTCGGAAGAAACGAAGGGGAAGGCCGCAGAACTGCCTTGTCCTTATGGAGGACCAAGTAAGGTGACCTGCAGGATAATGCTGCTAACTCCGACACCCGCATGGCGGATGTGATAGCTACCAAAAAGGCCACCTTCTGCGACAACAACTGTAAGGGAATGTCCCTAATCCTTTCATATTGTGGCTTCTGCAACACAGAAAGTACCAGATTCAAATCCCACGGTGCCAAAGGCGACCGTATTCGAGGAGCCACATGACGTACTCCCTGTACAAATGTACGGATCAATGAATGAGACGCCAAGGGCCGTTGAAAAAGAACCGCCAGGGCCGAAATCTGCCCCTTAAGCGTACTTAACGCCAGGTTCTTGTCCAGTCCTTGCTGCTGAAATGACAGTACTCTGGACACTCTATAAGAGCGGGGGTTCCAACCCCCTGCCTCTCACCAGGTAACATAGGCCTTCCAGGTCCTATGATAAATCTTACGTGAGGAACTCTTACGTGCTTTAATCATAGTAGGGATTACGGAGTCAGCGACACCCCTATCCCTCAATACCTGGAACTCAATAGCCAAGCTGTCAAAGCCAGCGAGGGTAAAGCATGGTGCCAGATGGGCCCCTGAGACAGTAGGTCTTCGCGAAGTGGAAGATGCCACGGAACCTCTGCCACCATCCGCACTACGTCGGTGTACCAAGGACGCCGGGCCAATCGGGAGCTACCAGGATTGTCGGGATTCCCCCCGCCTCTACCCCGCGTACAACCCGCGGTAGAGCCTTTAGAGGAGGAAAAATGTACAGCAGCCGATACTGACCCCGAGGCCTGTGAAGCACTGCCCCCCGAAGGACCAGAGCCGCCTCCGTGGCTGTTGCTGTGCTTCTTGTTCCACCCTGATGGCTTACCTACGCCACCTCCGTGGCATTGACCGACTGAACCAGAACCGGGCGGTGTAGCCTTACTGTCCAACGGGACAGGCAAAGCCTGATCGCTCTCAGTTCCGGTACCTACATCGACCAATTGAGGGGAGGAAAACTTCTCCCCCCCCTTTAGGGCCAGAACCTGAATCCCCCAAACCAAGGGTTCCCGGAACTGACGCACCGACCTGATCGGCCTGTCCAGGGATAGAGGAGATTTGTCCCGCCGCGACAAAATTGCCCTCCGCAGGAGCCGCGTGCTCTGGGCGTAAGGTATCGCTTCACAAGTCGACACCCTGAGGCCCAACACCCGTATACAGAACCGTAAGGAGCACCACTGGTGCGGTCACAGGGTTCGCCCTACCTGAAGCGTTAGAAGCTTGCTCGGTGTTAGAAACACCCCTGTCTGTACCGTGTCCGGAATCAGACCCAGGTACTCCAGCTGGCAAGCCAGCTTTAATGATGACTTCTGTCTGCTGAGCGCCTGACCGGCGCCTAGAAGCGCCTCCCAACGCTCCTGCGGGAGCCTCAAGTTTGAGGGGAAGGACTTTTCTGGGGGCAAAGAGCTGCTTGAAACCCCCAGAAACCCACGGGTGGGGGCAACCCATCATGCGGAGGCAGGCTTGTCCTCAGCTTTTTCGGACTTACGCTGCCAGGGCCTCTTGCTGTGGCCCGTGAACGCCTTCCCGGCCTAGCCCGCTGGGCCAGGCGCCCGAAAAACTTCTTCTGACCAGAAGAGACAGGACCCTGCCTACGACGACGATCTCGTCGCTTCAGCTCTGGAAGGAAAGTACTCTTCCCTCCCGTGAAATCCTTAATAATTTTATCCAACTGTGGGCCAAACAGATGCCCTCCCTGAAAGAGCAGGTCTGCCAGAGCTTTCTTTGAAGCCTGGTCGCCCGACCAAGAACGGAGCCACAGAACCCGCCTGATAACAATTGAAAAAACAGACATTTTTGACAATATGGGGAGAAGATCCAAAGCAGCATGGCATATGTAGCGGAGACCTTCTTCCAAATGTTGCACCCGCTGTACTTCAGCCTGTGCAGATTCACTAGACAAACTAGTGCGCAGTGCGGCAGCGTGCTCACGAAGAGACTGTGCCGCCATAGCCGTTGCTAGCGCCGGCCGCATGGCTGACCCAGCCAACAAGAATAGTGCTTTAGACACTGTCTCTATGCGGCGATCGGCCGCCTCCTTAAAGGATGGTGACCCCTCCAAGGGGATGGTGGTTGCCTTATTCACACGAGCCACGGCAGGGTCCACTACCGCGGAAGCCCATCTCTTAGTAAAGCTTTCCTCAAAAGGGTAGCGAACAGCAAAGCTTTTAGGCAAAGCCAAGAAACTTGGTGGCCTACGCCATTCCTTGAACACTGCCTGTTCAAACACCTGATCATAAGGGTAAGCCCTAGGTGACCTAGGGGGTCTAAGCGGTCCACAAACATATGCGGACTCATGCAACTCCCCTGTTTGGTCCAGTTGCAGTCGCGAATATCAGTGATCAGTGCTTCCACTATCGCTTTATCCCACGAACTAGGAGCCTCCTGATCCTCTTCGCCCTCTGAGGGCGGCTCACCCTTTGAAAGATCCACAGGTGTGACCACTGAGGTGCTTTCTGGATCTGAATCCTCCCCTGAGGAAAGAGGGGGTGGGCGCTTCTGGGGGCCCCTCGGAACAGGCCCCCCTGCCCGGGGAAAGAACTCCCCAAACACCGCCCTCAGCTGTTCCAAGGACACAAATGTTCCTGGGGTGGACTGTAGATCTGCAGGTACCCCTGCCATAGTATTGCCGGCCTCTGACATCTCAGCCCGGCACCCCCGCTGTGTAACCACCACCTCTACCCCACAAATCAGCCAGGGAGACCCGGGCGGATTACACCCACCGCTACCGGCACCCAGGAAGCGCCAGCTATACTTGCTGTTTGATGCCTCAGCACTCCAACCAAAAGAGCAATGCCCACGAATTACTGCACGCCAGGAGCTTGTTACTGTGTGTCAGCCACGCTGTCCAAGCGCAAACCGGAAGCCCACTTCCTGCACAAGGACTGCAAATCTCCCAACCGACCACTGGGGGCCGCCAGAGAGCAGGCTGGAAACCATATGTGTCGGCCGGACTGGGGAGAGATTAGGATTCAAGATATCCTCTATACCACCAGCCAGCTTCTTGATAGCAGTCTTCCCTAGATGAATCTTCAGGAGACCGCAGATCCCATAGGGAACCAGGTCTACTCCTTGCACTAGGCAAATAAAAACTGATGTGCTGTACAGAGCAGGGGGATTATATGCTAAGGTGAGGACGGCCCCCTGGGAGGGGCCAACCTACACTTTTGTTTGTTTTGCCTAGGCTACTCCTAGTAGGATGAGCATAACCCCATGTGTCATAAGAAGGCTGTGTCTGTCAGTGAACGGAAGAGAAAGTGGTGTTACTCCTTAAAGCAGAGGTCCGGTTTCCACCGCCGCCCCTTTAAAGATTAAAAGTCAGCAGCTACACATACAGTAGCTGCTGACTTTTAACATTAGGACACTTACTTGTCCTGGAGTCCAGCGATATCGGCACCACCGCCGATCTTCGGATCGGCTGGTCTAGTGCTGCCGCCGCCATTGAGGGTAGGAGATCCCAGAAGTGTAGCTGTTCAGCTTCAGGGTCGGACCCTACTGCCACCGCTGTGCTTTCTCTCTGGCCCGGTGCCAGGGGAGGAGGGAGCCGGGCTGCTGACGTCAGCGGCCATGGCCCCGGCTCCCGTATGTGGAGAAAAGGACACCTGTCAAAAACAGGTATCCTCTCCCACCTCCCCCCGAAAGGTGCCAAATGTGACACCTGAGGGGGGAGAAATCTGACGAGCGGAAGGTCCACTTTTGGGTGGAACTCCGCTTTAAAGTGATTCTAAAGTTTTTTTTCCTAAAATAACATACATGTTATGCTTATCTGCTCTGTGCAACGGTATTGCACAGAGCGGCCCTTAACCTCCTCTTCTGGGGTCTCCCACCGGCCCTCTAAGCTCCTCCTCTTCTGTCTCTGCCTCCAAAGCAAGCGCTTGTTATGGAGGCAGATGTGCAAGCTTGATTCCAAGGCAGGCTGTGTGCATCTATTGACACATGCAACATGACCTGGCCCCACCCTTGCTCACCGAATTTGACTGACAGCAGTAGGAGCCAATTGCTCCTTCTGCTGTCTATCAGTCCCTATGTGAGGAGAGGAAGAGAGAAGGGAAGGCTACAGCCGGACACAGCGCTGAATCAATCCAGGAGTAAGGTCACTGTTTAGAGAAGGAGAGGGGCACAGCAAGTTCTAAACCTTTTTTTTACCTTAATGCAGAGAATGCATTAAGGTAGAAAATGTTTTAGCTTTAGAACTACTTAGCATTCAATTCAGCTTGTTAAGTATGAGAAGAAATCAGGAGTGCTCTGGAAGCAAAGATACCAAATTTATACAGTACATGTCCATATCTTTCTATAATCAGACTGTAGTTAAAAATAAGTAACGTCATCAGAGAGTGGCTGAGCCTGAATTGTAAAAAAGATGTAAGTGTCTACCATAACTATAGGAATAAAATGAGGAGGCAAGCAATGTTATAACAATTCTTATGTGTTACACTTATAAATCACATTCCATAAAGAGTCACTTATATCCAACAAGTAAATATCGGCGGCCATCTTGCTCCACCCGAGGCCTACTTACACCCATTATATTGCACTGGGACTCTGCCTAAGCATTGAGATACCCCTTGGGAGAACTTTACTACTAATCTATCTACCCTTAAAAGCGGCCCTTGATCCCTTCTCCTATTTTCAGCTGGCTTCTCTGCCCCCACTCACATCATTGGCTGCCCTACATATCTAATTGTTTCTACAAGCACTGTTCTTGTCGCAACCTTCAAAGGGGTTAATCAAACTACTGCACATCAGTGGCGGGGGGGGGGGGGGGGGGGGGGGGGGGGGGGGGGGGGGGGGGGGGGGGGGGGGGGGGGGGGGGGGGGGGGGG
>BLSH010470933.1:100528-132817 GCA_018402905.1 Glandirana rugosa
ATTAAAAATAAGTAACGTCATCAGAGAGTGGCTGAGCCTGAATTGTAAAAAAGATGTAAGTGTCTACCATAACTATAGGAATAAAATGAGGAGGCAAGCAATGTTATAACAATTCTTATGTGTTACACTTATAAATCACATTCCATAAAGAGTCACTTATATCCAACAAGTAAATATCGGCGGCCATCTTGCTCCACCCGAGGCCTACTTACACCCATTATATTGCACTGGGACTCTGCCTAAGCATTGAGATACCCCTTGGGAGAACTTTACTACTAATCTATCTACCCTTAAAAGCGGCCCTTGATCCCTTCTCCTATTTTCAGCTGGCTTCTCTGCCCCCACTCACATCATTGGCTGCCCTACATATCTAATTGTTTCTACAAGCACTGTTCTTGTCGCAACCTTCAAAGGGGTTAATCAAACTACTGCACATCAGTGGCGGACCCCCCCCCCCTCCTCTTTCCCCCCCCCTTTTTTTTTTTTTTTTAGCATATCGGGACCTGGCTGGTCGCATGGAGATGTAAGCTATCGGCTCCCGATCCCCGCAACATCACAGGACTTTAAGACTTGGCTAATCAGACCTACTCAACTGATATGGGGAAAGATAAACCTAAGGAACAGTAGAGCTCTGGTGGAGCGCGCCAGAAGGGCGATCTGGGACAATTCTTTACCCGCTCAGCTGCTGCAGCACATCGCCAACCGAGCTCTAAAATGGTGTCAGCCCCTCCATCCCCCTCACGCTCTGACTTGGCCATGGATACACACTCACCTCCACAGAGGGCTCCAGACGTTCCAGGAGCCACTCTAATGCCTCTTTGGGCTCAGGAGAAGGATGGGATCTAGAAACCCAAATAAGATCTCTACACAGCTACATCCGATCTCTCCCGACCAAAAATGACTTTGAACACTGTCAAGAGAATCGAAAAAACTATATATAGACAAGAGATTTCAGACTTAAAAAAAGACATTGGGGTTTGCTTCAATGACATAGAGGCCACTACTGAGGAACTACAAACCTCCGTCCAATCTCACGAAGAAACCCTCAATATCCACACCGTGATGTTACAACACCTGCCACCAGGATGATATAGAAAAATGCAATCGCCGCAATAATATTCGCATCCGTGGCATTCCTGAGTCAGTGGAACCAAAAGATCTAGCGGCAGCTGTGACAGCCATTTTCAACCAACTTTTGGGCAACAACCCACAGGGACGGAAATTGAACTCGACCGGGTCCACAGGACTTCTGGCCCCAATTCTCCAAGTCTCCTGTGTAAGGGACACATTATGCAGAGTTCACTTTTTCAAAGTCAAAGAGGCAATTATGAGGGCTGCCAGCACCCAAGATACCATTCTCTTCAATGATACTCCTGTGATGCTTCTTCCAGACCTCTCACGCCAAACCCTGGTGATGCGGAAAGCCCTCAAACCCCTGACACAACTCCTACAGTCGCGTCATATTAAATACCAATGGCGCTTTCCCTTCTATCTTAGAGTCCACCACAAAGGGAAAACAGCTATTTTCCGCACTTTGGGCGACCTTCCCACTTTTCTGAGTACCCTAGAGCTTCCTCAAGTGTCTTTACACGACTGGCCATTTAAACCGACCACTCCTGGCCTTCCATTTCTCTCACAATGGCAACCCCAAGGCAGCAAACGCCGCACACAATAATCCTCTCGCAAGGGCCCTAACGACTGAACAGAGCATGGACCCTCTGTTTATTTACCTACTTTTGAAATGGCTGCCCTACATTAAAGGCAGCGGGGCCTTGTCCCCATTACTTCTGGATGTTTTTATTTTTTTTTTTTTCCTTTTTTCCCTTTTCTTGTTGCCATGTTTGTTTTACAATTTTTTTTCTAGACAACACAAAGTTACCTTCCTGACAGAGTTGGGTACCCCACTTCGCCTTGCTTTCCATACACCACAGATATCAGGGTCCTGTTCCACCTATTTCATGGCCCCTACATGCTGGAGCTGGATGATTTGGGTGCTCATCCTCTCCAGGGAAGGATATTCCCATTACTCCCCTCATCTAGTATTTAGATTCAATTTTTTTGTTACCTGATTTAGCCTACTCACCATTTTGTAGTAGATTATTATCCTGTGGTGCGGGGCTCCGGGGGCCACTCTGTCCGACCCCCGCTAGATCGATTTAAGGCACGTACCGTTGTTTTAAAATGTTTTCTTTACAACATATTGTAATGTTATTTCTGTTATTATGGGGCCACCTAGTGGCCGTTCCACTCCATTGTCTTACAAGTGTTCTGTGGTCCCGATCTCCACTATGCTCACTTATGTTAATCTTTACAATTTTACCTACTAGGATCTTGGCGACCGAGACCCATATATGCTTTCATAAATACTGTTTTCTTCTCTTTTTTAATCTTCCCCTCTCTCACTTCTTTCCCTGCTCTTCCCAATACACTCCCTGATCTGCTGGATCATCTAGAACTGTTAGATACTCCTGTACTGGGCGCCACCCAGTTTGTTACACGCCCCACTACTACACGCTCCATGGCTCCTAAATGTCAGATTAACTTAGCCTCTTTTAACTGTAGGGGCTTTAACATTCCTCAGAAGCGGAGACAGATTTTATACCATTTTCATAAACTGAGATCTAGCATCTTGTTATTACAGGAAACACATTTCCATACTAGCTCTATCCCCAACTTATGGAATAGATTATACCACAAGTGGTTTCATAGTCCTAACCCTCTTGCTAAATCTAAAGGACTGTCCATTGCATACATTCAATCCTGAAATATTGGACTCGCTTATTGACAGGCAGGGAGATTTATATTTCTTAAACTGAAACTAAATGATTTTCTCTTTACAGTAGCGAACATTTATGTTCCCAACTGCAACCAGGCGGGGTTTCTCTCAACCACTCTCACCAGACTGCTCTTTCGTGGGTCCTTGCTTCATTGTTGGGGGGCGACTTCAATGTGACCTTATCTCCACCTCTGGATACTTCAGCGGGTAAGTCCTCCATCTCCACATCCTCCTTAGCACACATTAAACCCAAACTTCATTACGCGTACCTCGTGGACATCTGGCGTATTCAACACCCTGGAGAACGTGACTACACCCACTTCTCCGTAGCACACATTTCCTACAGTAGGCTGGACTATTTCTTGACCTCACAATCATTGTTAGATTCCCCTATACAGTCCTCCATAGGACACATCCTTTGGTCCGATCACGCCCCAGTTCTTCTCTTCCTAGCTCGCCCTCCTAAGTCGCGTATGGGGGCTTCATGGAGGTTGAACGACAACCTATTACGGGATTCAGCGTGCGTATCTGAAATCTCCAAAACCATTAGGAACTTTATAGCTGACCATGCATCGGACACTACTACGCCACTTACACAGTGGGAAGCCTTGAAATGCATCATTCGCGGAATTCTCATACAACATGGTTCCAGATTAAAAAAGATTAGAACTGACGATATACGTAAACTGTTATCCCGTATCGCTGAACTCGAACCACTCCACAAAAGAGATCAAGCACCATCCATATTTGTTGAATTGTCCAACGCTCGTCGGGACCTAGTCCAGATCCTAGATTCCTGATCCCTAATTGAGCGAGATCGGGCACGAACCAACCATTATTCTTTAGCTAATAAATGTGGCCAACACCTCGCCAGACTTCTTCACCCTAGACCTCCCCGCCACTCTATTCCGTTTATAACGCGATCCAATCGAGAGAAGCTACACCATACCAACGGCAATATTATGCTAATCTGCATAATTTACCCCCTCATGACACACGCACCCTTACCTCCCTCCACATGGATGACATGCAGACCTATATTGCCGAGACTGCACTCCCAGAAATTGACACGCAGGAAGCCGCAGATTTAGATGAACCCCTCTCTGCCCCGAGTTTTTAGGCGCGATAAAAGACTTGAAACTGGGTAAATGCCCTGGTCCAGATGGATACACCCCTAGGTTTTATAAAACCTTTGCGCCCCTTTTGGCACCACTTCTGACCAGGGCATTTAATTCCATAGATAATTCTACACTCCCCTCCAAACATCTGCTATCCGCGAATGTCTCAGTCCTTTTGAAACCGGGTAAGGATCCCTCCCAATGTAGTAGCTATCGCCCAATATCCCTATTAAATATAGATATAAAACTCTTTGCCAAAGTTCTGGCCAACCGTCTATCCCCTCGCCTTCCCAAAATTATCCATAAAGATCAGGTGGGCTTTGTCCCTGGCCGAGAGGCCAGAGACAACACGACCAAAACAATTCACCTTATTTCTTACATCCAACGGCATCGCCTGAAGGCATGCCTGTTATCCTTCGACGCAGAGAAGGCATTCGATAGGGTGAATTTGCGCTTTCTTCGCCTTTCCCTGGAACAGGAGGGCCTGGGCCAGAATTTTGTCTCCAAAGTGACGTCACTCTATTCCAGACCCTCGGCCTCGGTGTTGGTCAATAGTTCCTCTTCGGAACCTTTTGACATTTCAAATGGCACGCGCCAGGGGTGCCCTCTATCCCCACTCCTTTTTGTCTTAGTGATCGAGCACCTGGCGAATGCCATCCGCCAGAATGGCTCTATCCAAGGCATTTCCACTCCCTCTTCTCATCATAAAATATCCCTCTAGGCAGACGATCTCCTATTATATGTACAACAACCCCACACAACCTTATTATCCCTTCTCTCGGAATTTGAATGCTTTGGATCCTTCAGTAATTTTAAACTGAATATGTCAAAAACGGAAGCCCTCAACCTATCTTTACCCCACTCTACGCTCTCACTTCTTCGCTTAAACTATTCCTTTCAGTGGCAATCGAAATGCATCTCGTATTTAGGAGTTTCCATACCCGCTCATTTACTCAACCTTTTTGCCCTAAACTACTTACCTATTCTCTCACGCATCAGGAACGATTTAAAGGCCTGGGGGGGACCCTCTTTGCCATGGTTTGGCCGTATCAATACCATTAAAATGGATATCTTAACCAAACTGTTGTACCTCTTCCAAACTATACCGATATTGATACCCAAATCATATTTTGCCTGTCTTCGGTCAATCTCTATTAAATTCATATGGCATTAGGGCCTGTCCCGAGTCAAGTATAAATTGTTGACTCTCTCGAAACTCCAAGGGGGAACAGGGTTTCCAGATTTTGAAATCTATCATAAGGCAACCATGCTAGCTCGTATACTTGAATGGTTTCCCCATCCAGTTATTAAAGCATTGTGCTGGTTGAGCAAGACTTAGCACCTGTGGACCTCAGGGCCTTGTTATGGGGCTACCAGAGTGCCTTAACCCACCTGAATTGTTCCTCGCCCTTAACCTTGGCTGCCTTGCATCTATGGTATAGAAGAGGGCTTAGTTCTACCTTGTCCTCAGATCCATCCCCTCTAACGTCTTTATTTGACAACCCGACCTTCCCTTTAGGGGTGGGGGTCCACTCGGCCCGTGAGTTCATTCATCCTCAAACAGGCTCCCCAGTGGTCCCGTCCAGCCCCCGTAATTGGCTGACATCCATCCATATGGTCTCTTTCACTAAACAACTTTTTTACTCCTTTCATATACATCGTCCCCTCACAGAGTTTGAACGCCTCAGCACCTTACAAGAAACTTCCAGACATGTGATCTCCTCTCTATATAACTTACTTCAGACCCTCACACACACAGGCCTACCTTCTTACACCAAGATATGGTCAAGGGATCTAGGAATAGACGTGTCAAAGGTGGAATGGCTTACTGCTTTTCACTTCACCCATAAATCCTCTATATCCTGCCACTCACAAGAAAAAAAATTCAAATTCCTCTCTTGGTGGTACAGGGATCCCTGGACCCTTCACAGAATCTTCCCAAATACCCCAGCAGACTGCTGGTGCTGTGGAGAAACCCCCTAGGACTTACTACATGTCTACATTGGTGGGAGTGTGAGAGAATACGCCCTTTTTGGAATCAAGTATTTCAGGTATATAACCATTTATATGATGACTCTCTGACTCCTTCACCCAAGATTGTCCTGCTTTCTTTCCTTCCTGGTTCCTTAGTATCTCAAAAGAGATATCTCCTCCGCTTTCTCCTATCAGCTGCCAGACAAATCATCCCGTTGTATTGGAAAAGTACTACTACCCCTCCCTTAGCCCAATGGGTATCCATCATGAATGAAATAATGGAAATAGAGGAGAGACTGGCAATGGACAATACGTATGATAAATACAAGATTCTATGGTCGATATGGCTCCGCTTCTCTACCTCTGATCACCGTCACACGAACGGATAGAAGGCCCTTTGTTGGCCTAGCTGATGATCCTGCAGGGCTGTGACCTTCCAGCAGATCCACCCACCCTCCCCCCTTCCTTTTCTCCTTTTTTTCCCCTATTTCTATCCTCTTTCACTTCTCTCTACTACTCTTCCCCCTATCTTTTACCATGCTTATATTTCTTCCTACCTTACTACCTTTCAGTTTTTCTTAATACCAAAAATACGGCACCAGTTCCTATATTTCAAAATGTTACTTCTTGATCAAGTAAAGTATTTTCTTAATTACTCCTGCTAATTACAATGATGTATTGTTTGTAGTCCCTAGTCCCACTATGAGCGATAGCTATTGAGTGGACTGGTGGACATGTCTCTCTCATTGCTTTACTTATGTAATGTGCCTATTTTTTCGAAAAAAATAATTTCAACTCTAACAGGGAAATACAGTCGATCCGCCCCTTGCTCTGTGAGTGACAAGCAATTTGCTTATCTCCTTCACATAGCAGAGAAAGTTTTACACTCCCCCCTCCCTCCCTCATCAATGTCTCAGTATAGAGGTGGGTGGGGAGGCTTGTGACATCACAACTTCATCCACCAAACTCCAGCAAACACAGACACCCACTGTTTTTAGAGTTTTACAGATCTGCTGGTGCTTACAGGAAGGGCATTTGCAAGGTAGGGATAAATGCAGAAGGCTTGCATATATATATACATTAATACTGTGTCATTAGTTTATACTGGGTGGGTGGCGGGTTTATATCCACTTTAAAAAACACCTCACTACTTCTCCCCATCTCTAAACACTTACCTGACTCCTGTCACCACTCCAGCTTCGGAGGCTCCTGTTGTGGTCAGACAAACTTTTGTGAGGAGGGAGCAGCTGCATAGCTTAGAAAAAAATATATATATGTGTTCCGCACAAACGTATAAAATAATTTATTTATCTTAGAGCTGCTGCCTCCACCGCAAAACTTCACCTAAGTGTAGTTTAAAAATAGATATGATATTTGGTGAGTATGGTGCTGCTCTTTGATTGCAGGTGAAGGATGCTATAATTAGTTCATTGATTGATTAATTCATGTATGGTATTTCCCTATATGTGTAGAATAGGAATGCTTGATTTGGGGTGTGGTTGTATACCCCTAATGCCAGAATATTCTAATTCATCTAAATGCCTTCATAGATAAATAAAGTGCAAGAAATAGTGCAAACCAACGCTAGTGATTTCTAGATATAAAAATGGCAAAAATGTTTAAAAAATCTTTCATAAATAAATAAAATAGGTGCAAACTGAAATAAAAAAGGATGAAAAAATCCACATAAAATATAGTGATGTGTGCTCTAAAACTACAGTCAATAAATACAGTCTTATCCAAAAATATATGTAAATTAATATATATCAGAAATGAGAGAAATAGTATTAATTAATTAGTTAATAATTGTTATTAAAAATGGTTGTATTAGTCCAGGTAAATTCATAAATAATAAAGTGCAAAATCGGTGCAATAGGCAATAAATAGTGCTAAGAATGGTATTCCAAATTATAATACACATATAAGAGATCAAATTATGATGAATAGATAGTGTGGTCAAACCCGTGACAAAACTGTGCCAGAAAACTATCTCTTTACAAAATGTGCTTCAAACAGTCCACTGAATATCCTGCTAGGTTACTATATTGAATGGTGACATCAATTCACTCCACTCATGGGTGTGAGGTGATACACGCCGTGCTCCCCAATGGTCAAATCACTCACCAGACCGCGGTCCCCACCAGGGGGTGCTTGCTTAGCTGTCAGGCTATTCTTATAATCCTTAATGGAGCTGTTCATCTCCCCCGGTAGTCAAGGCATGTAAGAAAGGAAGCGGTATCTCGTACAGTATGTTTAAGATATTTAATAGCTCATATAAAAACTCTTACACTCACATTTATGAGGAAAACATCAGGCGTTGTATTAGATCAGAACTGGCTTACTGGCTTGCATGGCTTACTGGCTCTGAGTATGTCTATGGATGCAAACAGCCTGGCTCGGGAGCATGCACATATAGGTGCATCCTTAGCACTTGGCTTGCTAAGAAAGCACCTGAAGGAGAGAGGAGTGGACAGCTCTAGTATGGGATTGCCAATGAGGAGGTAAGGACAACAATATTGCACAGAGTTGGTACGTATAACCTCTTTAATTGTAAGTGGTTTAAGTGGTTAATATCACTTTAACCACTTGCCGACCAGCCGCCGTTGTTATACCGCGGTAGGTCAGCTCTCCTGTGCGAATCGCCGTAGCTGTACTGCGGCTCATGCAGGCGCGGTTGCAGGCGGGAGTGTGCCCACGGATCAGGCAGACTTGGTGTCCCCCAGCAACCCGCGAATGCCTAGTACAGAGGCAGAATGGGATCTGCCTATGTAAACAAGGTGGATCCCCATTCTGACAGGGGACATGACAGAGATCTACTGTTCCCAGTCATCCAAAACAGTGGTCTCTGTCATGTTGCTGGCAGCCCATTCCCCCTACAGTTAGAACACACCTAGGGAACACAGTTAACCCCTTGATCGCCCCCTAGTGTTTAACCCCTACCCTACCAGTGTAATTTTTACATTGATTAGTGCATTTCTATAGCACTGATCAATGTAATAATGTCACTGGTCCCCAAGAAGTGTCAATGTCGCAGTCCCGCTAAAAATCGCAGATCATCGCCATTACTAGTAAAAACAATTAAAAAAATTAAAAGTCCCTAAATCTATCCCATAGATTGTAGACGCAATAACTTTTGCACAACCCAATCAATATACATCTATTGCAATTTTTTTTTACCAAGAATATGTAGAAGAATATATATCAGCCTAAACTGTTGAATA
This sequence comes from Glandirana rugosa, assembly GCA_018402905.1. Taxonomy (NCBI): domain Eukaryota; kingdom Metazoa; phylum Chordata; class Amphibia; order Anura; family Ranidae; genus Glandirana; species Glandirana rugosa. The sequence continues at coordinate 109,618 of BLSH010470933.1, forward strand.
ATTTTTTTTTTTTTTGAATATGTATTATAGCAAAAAGTAAAAAAAATATAGTTTTTTTCAAAATTGTCGCTCTTTGTTTGTTTATAGCACAAAAAATAAAACCGCAGAGGTGATCAAATACCCCCCCAAAAAAGCTCTATTTGAGGGGAAAAAAAGGACGTCAATTTTGTTTGGGTAAAGCATCGCATGACCGCGCAGTTGTCAGTTAAAGCGACGCAGTGCTGTATCGCAAAATATGGCCTGGTCATTAAGGGGGCAAATCCTTCCGGGGCTGAAGTGGTTAATATACAGGCCACATAGAGAATCAGTGTGGATATCAGATTTGTAATAGAAGAAGGGGGTGAAAAGATTCAATTTTGCTTAAATGTGCTGGTGTCACAATCTCTACATTACTAGTAAATGTGCTACGTGACTCTCGCGCTCCCACTTGTTACTATACAAAAATTATAGTGAAAGTGTTGTGGCAGCTGCTGTTGCTTAAATACTGTAGTTATCCGTGACTATTAAGTGAAATGATTCATGTGATTGTTTTCTCAGTGCTACCAAAAAATCTTGTAGTGAATACAATTATTATATTAAACGTGTGTCATTTAACTATATGCATTCTTGACTTTACATGCATTTAGCTAAAATCAAATGCTTCCAATAGAGACATATAACATCATATCCTTAATATCATATTTTGTGTCTCAAGGCTGGACACAGACATTTACCATATGCATGTCTTATTACAGTCTCTGTAAATATAGAATAATCCACTTAAATATTGAAAACAATAAATGTGCCAATTGTACACCAAAAGCAATAATTGTGAAATTTCGTTCAATCTTCAATCATTCTAGTGTCTCTTTCTTGTGTTTTTGTGAATAAACCATCCTTCCAATGTTATCAGGTGCTCTTGTGATAAATACAGATGGATTTGTGACTTTTTCTTATCTGTGTCTCCTATAGGTGCTCTAGCCTCTCACCTGAGTCTGCTAGGGCGATTTCTCCATGTCTCCCCAGTTGTGACGTTAGCATCCCCATGAAGACGTCACGTGATGCGTGACGTAATGCGTAGAGCGTGAGTGGAGGTGACCGGAAGTGACGTTGCAAACAAACGAGATCGCAGCTCATGGAGATATGCCCATAGGGGGCTTTTAAATGTAAGTGTATACACATTTTTTAACAATAAAATTTTAAGAAACAATATTACATTACGAGGTCTATTGTACCCTTCTTCTATATATGCTAACATCACAACTGGGGAGACGTGGAGAAATCGGATGAAGCAGGAGGGCCCCATAGGAAAATAGGGAGACCCCCAGTGGCGGGAGATTGATATCACACCACCCCACCAAAAGAAACCCTTATGTGAAAAAGCCCTAGCACACTCAGATGAGAGGCTAGAGGCTATTTAATTTGACTTTAAGGGGGACAAGGAAAAAACACCAATCATTTAAATTACATGTTTGAGAGATGCCTTTAAGCTGTATGTTGTGTTCCAGAACAGTACAATTTTCACAGACAGTGACACTGCATTCTGGCATCACATATTTTGGATGTATCATTTTTTTTTTACTTTCATATTTAGCTTGGCTTGAATACAGAAGCAGCATATCCTTAATAATTTCACCTTCAAAAAATGTAAGGTAGTTTTGTCTGCAACACCTGATCTTTTATTAACCACTAATAGACCTGAATTCAATGGTGAAAGTTGTAGCCAGAACTGGAAGCTAGAGGTAAGTTTACTTGAAAAACAAACAAAACTAAAAATGGGCCACACGATCTATAAAATATTTGGGGACCAAAATCCCTGCAAACTTGAACACGGTTTTCTTTCTGAACTTCCAACCTATCCTGACCACCTTATCTGCTGACTTCAAAAAATGGGACTCCCTTGCCTTGTCATGGTTTGGCCATTGCAATGTACTGAAAATGAATGTTATGCCCAGGCTGTTATATTTACTACAGGCCCTACCAGTCAAGCTGCCTGGTGCTTTCTTTCACTCGATCAGCTTTCATTAAATTTGTTTGGCATAAGAAGCATCCCCGCCTCAGTAAAAATCTGTTACTTAGGCCCAAACTATCAGGAGCATTATACTACACACCAGTTCAAATGATCAGAGTGGTAGTCTGGTGTAGGCACCAGGACCACTAACTTTGGGTCACATTGGAACTGGATGCAACGTTTGAACCACTCACTGGGCTACCATAGGCAGGTAAACAAAATATATCACACCTTGCAATCCATTCATTAATAGGTCTGGTGCTGGCCGAAATAGACATATTTAAAAAATGGCTTTCTTTGAGAGTCTCCCCTCCCCCCCTGATGCCAATAATAGGCAATCTGGGGGTTCTTACCTGGGCTTACTGACAGGCACCTATGTTCCTTGTCACCTCAAGGTTTACTGCCTGCCCCACTTTTCTTGCGTTCCAATGGCTGGCTTGCAATGGACGCTTTGCTCCCTAGTTCATCTAACCTTTCTCTGGATCCTTGGAGGGCTCTTCAGCTATCTCATTTCCTCCATTCCCTGCCCAAACATGTACCTTTTCCTCGGATATTGCATTTATTCAAAGTGTTATCCCTTTCCACCTCTTACAAGTCTCTTTTGGAACTTCATGCTCAGTCCTATCCCCCCTTCCCTTACTAAATGGGAAAGAGATTTACGGGTAACTTTTTCTGACCCTCAAAAGGAGCGTATACTCTTTTTTGCACACAAATCTTCCTTGTGTAGCAGGTACCTGGAGATCACTTACAAAATAGTGACTCGTTGGTACAGGACTCCGTCATTCCTTGCCAAATTATTGCCTCAACAGAGTGATCGCTGCTGGAGAGGTGATTCCTCTGAAGGCACTCTCTTACATATTTTTTGGGAGTGCCCTGAACTATGCACTTTTTGGCAAACCGTACTTCAGCTGATCCACAAATTTACAGACATTTCTTTGCAGGACAACCCAGCTACGATATTACTTAATCTCACTCCGCTATCAAAGAAACGATACAATAAATCTCTACTTAAGCACCTATTAAACGCTGTACAAGCTTGTATCCCTAACATGTGGAAACAGCAAACTGCTCCAACAGTTGCACAATGGCTCGCAAGGGTGAATGATATCAAACAATTGGAAGACCTGACCTCAGCTCTTAAAGCAAAAGAACATAAGATCAAGTGGTTCTACTGGATTATTTTCCGTGTCTTTGAGAAATACTTGCAATATGTATTGATTCCTGTCTTTCTGACTCCCTCAGTGGTGACATCCTTTTCCCTCCCCATTCCACCTGCCCCGCCCACTCCCTCTTTTTTTTTTTGCCCCCCCCCCCCTTCTTTCTCTCTCTTTGTTCTTCTCCCTTCTCTGTTTTTCCTTACAACCCTCTTTCTATAATATATGTAAAAATCTGTTGGATATGCATGGATTCAGGCAAGCCTGGGTATGGTTGACTTTTGTACATTTGTGTTCACTATGCATTGAGGTTTTATGGGCATAGGTTCCTTTCCTGCACCCACTTTCAGAATCCAAGAGGTCTCTTCATACCCATTATACCGAGTCCTTTCTTTTTGTTTAGTAAAACTTTTGACATTTCCGGACATGGATTCTGGTTGATTTATGTGTTATTATATGTTATACTGTACACCTCTGTGTTGGAAATATGCATGAAGTCAGTATTTTCTCGTGTTATCTCTTATTACAATCCTCTAAATAAAAAATGTAAAAAAAATATAATAAAAAAAAAACTAAAGACTTTAAACTTTGTACAAACTGGCCAGAAGCACAACAGCAACATCTCTTCTCCAAGACCCATCCATTTTATAAAATGTTTTACCATGTGACAGAAGCTAATACGGTACATAAATGCATAAATAATAATAGTAGTATTTGAAACCAGAGCTGTACTTGCATGTTTTGCTCAACAGATTGAAAGAGTACATATATTGTTCAATGCTTCCTTCTCCATAATGAGCAATGGGAATCTGTATGCTCAGTCATAGTTCTTTAAAACAATTATTTCTAACAGCAAGATGTACTTATAAAGGCCTTACTATTCTTTGAACGCCATTGGATCAAGATAAAATAAGGTTTTTTTATGACCGGTAACAAAGGAAAAAAAAAAAATGTTCCTCATCCTATCATTGCCAAAATTAAGATACATCAGGGCAGACCATGTGTAGTCTATGGGAAATTGCTATTTTTAACAGAAAAATAGAACACGTTTCTACTAATAAAAAACAAAATAAAATGCACACATTTTTAAACCAAGATTAAAAAAGTCTTTACGTAAAGTCACATAACAGTAGATCTCAGGGCAATATCAACCTCATTTGTAGAAGACAAAAACAGCACACTGGTATATAAACTTAAATCTTTTTTCCATCTATGCATTAATTATGCAGAAATACAGTGAAACACAGAAAAGTAGATGCTAATGGTATTGGTGCCTTTCATGCCTCTTGGCGCCTTATCAAGAAAATGTTATCAAATTATATAAAAACACCTTTATACCCCACCAAATAATATTAAACCCCCATAACACACTGCTTTACAAGCAAGCATAAACTTGCAACACAATGCACAGTGGAGTAATTTGCCTGGATTGGTGGTTATAAATGAGGATTTTTATTTTTTTAAACAGCATATGCTTAGGTTTTGACAATGTTCAGGCACATCCATAGACTATCTGCTCCTATTCCTTTGTGTCATACTATGTTTTTCCATGTTCGGTACTGAGAGTATTACATAGTTATCACAGATATTATTTTTTTCATGGCTATATTCTAGGATGTGCCAGGCGTGTCTTTTGTATATTGTGACGTTATGCATGGCGAGGTGTGGGATGGACGCTATCTGTCACCTCGCATACAGTCACTTGGATTGGACTAAAGCGAAGCCCGGGTTTTTGCAGTCACTGTGGCAGGGCTGGTTCCGGAATGGATTTTTGGGTCCACTAAGTCCATGCTCAGGTTCTGTTTAAATAGACCAGGAAGAGAGCAAGGCTTGGCTCTACCCTGGGACTTGGAGAGTGTTCAGCTGAGAGAGCTGACACAGAGAGCTTTGTGCTGAGGACTGAAAGAAAAGTTTGCACTTACTGTGTTTTGTGGGTGTCTGGGACAAGCCCGGCACCGCTTAGAGAGGTATGCTGAAATGTTCAGTTAGAGCCTGGATAGCAAGGATTTACTTTACGTTTTGTTTATATTGAAATGCAACCTTTTTCCCAATAAACCTGCGAGCCAGATTTTAAGAAAACTGCCTTTTTCCCAGGAAAGGTGACCCCCACACAAGCTAATCCCTCACACGTGGTGGACTCAGTGGGCAGTTGCCTAAAAATGAAGGAGATGTTAAAGGCCCTGCTACAGGCCACTGCCGCTCAGCGAGAAACCAACCTCCAGGTTGCACAGGCCACTGCGGCTCAGCAGGAGGAGAGTCGCCGACAGCATGAGGCTCAGCGGGATGAGAGTCGCCGACAGCATGAGGCCCAGCAGGAGATAAACCATCAGCTGGTGGAGTTCTGGTCGAGTTAAAAAAGGGGTCTGCGCCTCCTGTGCCAGTCGAACAAAAGTTGATATGTGCCAGCTACCATCTGCAGAAGATGACACCTGCGGAAGATGTGGAGGCATATCTCACCACTTTTAACCTCCCTGGCGATACGATTTTTTCAGATTTTTGGTGCTGAAACCGGTACGATTATTTTGCCTGGAAATTTGGCGTTTTATATTGTAAGTCTGTAATTCTTAGGAATAATTCACTTAAATCTGTCCAAACAAGAGTCTAGTAGACATCCCGGGTATGAAAAAGTTTGAAACATGAAATCATAAATTATAATATAATAAATAACTATAAATAATTATCAGAAATAATAACGTAATAGTAATAAAATGTATTCAATAATGTAATCAAACCAAAAACACTGAAATTTGCTCAATTGCATAATTGTCGCTGTTGTCACTTTCAGTTTCTGATGATAAATTTCCCCAAAGATCAGTATCACTCAATTCTGCAAATCATTCTTATTTACTATCGGTGTTTTCTAGCTGATCAAAAACCACTTTTGACGTAAAGGGATACTTTTCGGTTGCTATGGACATTCTCATGTTTCCAGGCAGAAAGAATGACAAATATAATATAAAAGTGCATGCAGGGCTCTCGGCAAACCACTAGGGACAAAGGGGATGAGAAATTATTTCATACAGCAATGTAATCTGTAAGATTACAGTGTACTGTATGTGTACTGTGTGTTTCACTATTTGATTTTCCCGCCGGTCTCCATCCCCGTGCGATGCGATGCTCGCAGGGAACGGAGCCCGGCACACAGAGGCATCGGGCGGAGGGACAGACACACTGACACCGTGGGAGGACATCGCTGGATCCAGGGGACAAGGTGAGTAACCCAGCCTGGATCCAGCAATGCAATCCCGAGTGTGGCTCGGGGTTACCGCTAATGGTACTGAAATTCCACCCCGAGCCACACTCGGGATTACCGCCAGGGAGGTTAAGAGAGTCGCTGTGCAGGAAGGTTGTCAAAATGGACAGTGGTCGGGACTGCTAGCACCTTTTCTGACAGGTGAGTCCCAAAAGGCATATTTTGATTTGGAAACCGATAAGGCCCAGGACTATGAGTAGACAGAACGTGGGACCTGACTTAGAGGTCAGGAGAGAGGATTTTTGTAAAGAGCAATTACGAGATGTCACCCTTAGAGCCAGAGAAAATGTTAAGATGATGGATGGGGAACCTGTGGATCCTAATTGGGGGATGTATTTTCCTTACATGGCTATTAAAAACAACTTGTTGTATCAGGTGGTTCCCAAACCCTATCGCAGGATGGTGCTAGACTTGGCCCATGGTCAAATAATAGGGGGACACCTGGGTATGGAGAAGACCAGGGAGAGAATAACCCAGAGATTCTTCTGGCCCGGGATGTATGCAGATGTCAGAGAATACTGTGAACCCTGCTCCGAGTGTCAAATGTCTGCACCATTGCCCCATTTTCGCAGTCTGCTTGTCCCACTCCCCATAATTGAAGTGCCTTTTGAAAGAATTGGCATGGATTTGGTGGGGCCAGTAGTAAAGTTTGCCTGGGGCCAGCAGCACATTCTGGTAATCCTTGACTATGCAATATGCTATCCTGAAGCCATCCCCTTGCGGAATACCTCAGCTAAGACTATCGCCAAGGAGTTAGTCCAGGTGTTTACTCAGGTGGGAATCCCAAAGAAGAGCATCTGAAGATCGGTATGGCCCTCGCTTGGGTGGGAGGGATTATAATGTATATATGTTGTAAATATGTATGGTGTACATTGAAGTTCGTCCTGGTGAAGTTTAAGCCAGTATGTCCTGTTACAAGTGCTCCATGTAATAGTAGGCATGTCCCCGGTGAGGGTGGCGTGGTAGATAAGTAGGTTATTGGTCTTGGAGGACGGGCGAAAAAAAAAAAAAAGTAAAGTAAAGTGGTAGGATGCTAAAATGTATGTATGTATATAAATATTGACTGCTGTGGGGAAGGGTGTTTATGGGTAATGTGTATATGAATACGGCAACAATGGACAGAAATTGGACACTATGGGAAGGGATAAAAAGTGAATGTTGGCATGAATATGTAATGCTGATTTACTGTCTGTACACTTTGTAAGATGTGAAGCAGTTTTAAATGAATAAAAACTCCAAAGAAGAGCTCAACAGATCAGGGCACCTCGTTTATGTCTAGAGTTACTAAGGAATTGTGCAAGTTGCACAAAATCTCCCATCTCCGTATCTCTGTCTTCCACCCCAAATGGATGGACTTGTGGAGAGATAATAATAATACCCTCAAAAGTATGCTGAAAAAGGTGGTTGACAAAGATGGGAAAAATTGTGATTTTTTGCTGCCATATCTCATGTTTGCCATATGAAAGGTTCTGCAGGCGTCTACAGGTTTTTTTCCCCCTTTGAACTCTTGTATGTGTGTTAGACATCCCAGGGGGCTGTTAGATGTCGCAAAAGAAACGTGGGAAGGAGATGCCACCCCATATTGAAGCGTCATAGAGCATATCTCCTTGATGCAGGATCGAATCGTAGCTGTTCTGCCCCTTGTACGGGAACATATGGAGCGAGTCCAGGAAGCCCAGAGGAGGGTTTATAATCGGGGTGCCAACACCCAAAATTTCAACCCCAGGTACAGGGTCTTGGTACTGGTCCCCACTGTTGAAAGCAAATTTCTGGCAGGTTAACTTTTGAGGTTAGGGAAAGAGTAGGGGAGGTAAACTACAAAATTTACCAGCTAGGGAAAAAGGAAAACAGAGCAAATTTATCATGTTAATCTCTTGAAACCGTGGAAGGACAGAGAGACTTTACTGACCACGTCCCCTCCTCAAAAGGACAACGTACCGGTGACACCTGATGTCCCCATAACTGAGTTCTTGTCTGTAGAGCAACAAAGACGTTAAGGTTTGTGAGTAAAAATAGAGACTTTTTCTCCCCTTTACCGGGACTGACCTTAGTGATCCAGCATGACATAATTACGGAACCAGGTGTTCGCATAAATGTGGAGCCCTATAGGATCCCTGAGGCTAGGCGCGACGCAGTGGCAAAATAATTCAAAACCATGTTAGAGTTGGACGTGATAGAGTCCCACAGTGTCTGGTCAAGCCCCATAGTGCTGGTCCTGAAGCCCGATGGCACTATCAGGTTCTGTAATGACTTTAGAAAGTTGAATACCGTCTCCAAGTTTGCCTCGGGTTGACAAACTTATAGACCGGTTGGGAGGTGCCCGGTACATAACATCCCTAGACCTAACTAAGGGTTATTGGCAGATACCCCTAACGGAGTCAGCAAAGGAGAAGATGGCCTCTTCTACCCCTAAAGGGTCGTTTCAGTACAAGCGGATGCATTTGGTTTGCACGGTGCCCTGGCATCATTCCAGAGAATGATGGATAAAACACTAAGACCACATCGCCCTTATGCAGCAGCCCATTTGGATGATGTTATCATCCACAGCCCCGATTGGGAGTCCCATTTGCCCCAGATACAAGCTGTGGTGGATTCCCTTCGGAGAGTGGGACTCACGACCAACCCAGAGGCACACATTATTGGTCATGGACTAGTGATGGACTAGTTAAGCCGCAATAAAATTGAGGCAATCCAAAAATGGCCCCAACTACTAACTAAAAAGCAAGTGCGTGCCTACCTGGGGATCACTGGGTACTACAGGCTGTTCATACCCGACTTTGCCACCATTGCAATCCCTCTAACATGTTTGACGAAAGATAGAGGGTCGGTCATGGTGAAGTAGAATCCTGAGGCCGAAAAGGCATTCCAGAGGTTGAAGCAAGACTTGTGCTTGTGACCCCGGATTTCTCAAGCGAGTTTGTTGTGCAAACCGACACCTCTGATGTGGGACTAGGTGCTGTACTCTCCCAGATAAGAGAAGGTGAGGAGCACCCAGTTGTTTACCTAAGCAGAAAACTGAACAGGCATGAGAGAAATTATGCCATTGTTGAAAAAGAGTGCTTAACTATCAAAGGGGCCTTAGACGCCCTGAAATATTATCTGTTGGGGAGACCGTTCAGGCTAGTCACCGACCATGCCTCCCTGAAGTGGATGTGTGACAACAGGTGACAAGGTGGTTCCTTGGCTTTACAGCCAGTTAAGTTCACAGTGCAGCATAGGGCGGGAAAGCTCCAAACCAATGTAGATGCCCTTTCCTGGCACCACTGTATGGTTGGGACGGTTGCTCAACCCCAGGGATTTGAGCAGAGAGGGACTATGTGACGTTATGCGAGGCAAGGTGATAGATGGACGCCATCTATCTACGGTCACTTGGATTGGACTAAAGCGAAGTCCGGCTCGGGTTTTTCCAGCCATCGTGGCAGGGTTGGATCCGGACTTGATTTTCGGGTCCACTAAGTCAGGTGCTGTTTAACCACTTCAGCCCTGGGAGGATTTCCCATGTTAGGACCAGAGCACTTTTTGCGATTCGGTACTGCGTCTCTTTAAGTGGCAATTGCGCAGTCATGCGACGTTGTACCCAAACGAACTTTGCGTCCTTTTTTTCCCACAAGTAGAACTTTCTTTTGGTGGTATTTGATCACCTCTGCATCATTTACTGCTATAAACAAAAAAGAGCGACAATTTTGAAAAAAAAAATATATTTCTTACTTTTTGCTAAAATACAAATCCAAAAAAAAATATATAAAAAAACAAATTTATTCATTTATATTCTTCCTCATATTTTTGGTAAAAAAAAATCGCAATCTGCGTCTATTGATTGGTTTGCGCAAAAGTTGCCGCATTTACAAACCATGAGAATTAATTTCTGGCGTTTTTTTACTAGTAATGGCGGTGATCTGCGATTTTTACTGCGACATCGGGGCGGACATGTCGGACATTTTTGACACTTTTTTGGGACCATTAACATTTATACAACGATCGGAAATTTAAATATTCACTGATTACTGTGTAAATGTCACTGGCAGTGAAGGGGTTAACCTGCAGGGGGAGATCTAGGGGTTAACAGTGTTCCTTGGCATGTTCTAACTGTGAGGAGGCTGGGCTACCATGGGCACCAGAGATCTAACTGATCCCAGTTACCGGGATCAGTAGATCTCTTAGATGCCGCCTGTCAGAACGAGGAACCGCCGTGTTTACTTCGGTGGTTCCCCGTTCTTTCCCTCTGGCAGCTCATCGTGGCTCGCCGGCGGACATGGGTCCGCCCGAGCCGCAGGCACACTCCTCCAGAGTGCGGACTCGCCCCCTAGCTGCCTGTCTGTAAATCGCCGTCTATTTACGGCGATTCACGAGACAGCACCACACTGCCGCAGTAAATATACTGCGCGCAGTGTGGAAATGGTTAAATAGACCAGGAAGAGAGTAAGGCTTGGCTCTACCCTGGGACTTGGAGAGCGTTCAGCTGAGAGAGCTGACACACAGCTTTGTGCTGAGGACTGAAAGAAAGGTTTGCACTTACTGTGTTTTGTGGGTGTCTCGGACAAGCCCGGCACCGCTTAGAGAGGTATGTTGAAGTAGAGCATGGATGGCAAGGATTTACTTTATGTTTTGTTTATTTTGAAATGCAACATTTTTCCCAATAAACCTGGTTGCAAGCCAGATTTTAAGAAAACTGCTGTTCCAACTGCCTTTTTCCCAGGAAAGGTGATCTCTACAAGACCTTTTTGTCCTTCACACTTTAGGAGGGCCGGATTGTGGCCAGCGAGGGCAGAAAATGTCCCAGGCCTGGCATCAGTAAGAATAAATATGGCCTCAGGGTTGGTGGTCAATAGGAATATTAGTAGAAGGAATAGCATCCAATCATTGGTACCGGTGGAAGAAATAGTGCCCTATTGTTGGTCTCAGTGGGAGGCTTAGACTATTTGCCTTCCCGAAGACAAGGACACCAGGCAAGCCTAGTTGGCTGTACATTGCAGATTTACCAGATATTCTGTTGAGTGCCTTGGCTTGCTTATGTTTTCTTTTTAACTGGTTTTACTCCATTTAGGCCTATTCCTTCAAAAGTCTGTTTATGTTGGTCTGTTGCAACATTGTCATGATGGATATGGGGGCTAAAAGTTCATGTATTTTTGTTCTCGTCAAATCGTCTGTAACATGTATGGCTATGGATAAATATGGAAGTTTAAATAAATGGAATGGAACAAAACAACCCCCACTGCTAGTCCTTGAAAATTTAATTAACTAAAATGTTTCTACTAAATGTGTTGTACATGATAGTTACATAGATTTTAAAGTGTAGATAAATGGCACAACTAAATAAAGTTATAAACAGAATTTAAAGAGGAAGTAAACCCAGATGGGGTTTACTTCCTCCACATTCCCCTGCAGAGTAGATGCATAATGGGCTACTATGCATCGCATAGTAGCCCATTATGTGCCACTTACCTGCAAACGAAGCCTGCGACATCCAGCGATATACCCTGTGCTGGCAGCGTCCTTCTTCAGCCCCTCTTCCTTCCGGGGCCACGACTCCAGCTCTGTGACTGGCCAGAGTCGCGTGACGTCACTCCCGCACATGCGTGCGGGAGCCGCCAGTCATGGCACAATCACAGTGAAAAATGGCATGGAGGCCATTTCTTCGCTGCACATGTGCCAAAATGACTTCGGCAATGCTAGTAAACTGCATATCTCCTGAATCGTGCAGGTTTTGGAGATATGCAGGGCACCTACAGGTAAGCCTTATTATAGGCTTACCTGTAGGTTAAAGCAGTTGTCACGAGTTGACAACCACTTTAAGACTTTCTTCAGGGGTCTCATGATCCACTGAATAGATGTATAGTTTCAAAAATGATTTCAGAGGTGAAACAAATATTAGCAAAATTTTTACAAATTTTAATCTAACACTAACAAATGAGTATTACACTACTAGTCACTTCTAAACTATTCAGACACTACGCATTAGATTAACAAATAGAATTAATCAAAAGAGCAATGACAAATGAAAGCAATTTGCCCCTGGTGTTTTTTTGACAAGTGGGAAGATTAGAGGAAAGCCCCGGTGGTTACATTATATATATATATATATATAAATAAAATAAAAATACATGAAAAATAGCATGTTGTTTTCTGTAGGGGTTTGTAACACAAGCCTAATTTATTTTTTGGGAGAATCGGTGAGATCATTCTAAAAACAAACATAGGCCAGTCAAATACAAGCAACTTGTATAGGTTTACACATAAGCATTTATACCCTCTCTACAAGAGGCTTTTAATGATTCATCATTTGACTTTAATACTTCACATTTTGCCAAAAATTACTTAAAATTAGATCAATTATGGCTAGACTTGAGTAAATTAAAAATAACTGGAAAAACAAATGTTATTTTATAGTAGGGCCTTAATTAACTTAGAATACAAATTACACATCAGGTACTCTAGGGTGGCAGTGGATGGCCCTGAAAATAGCATGTAAAATAATAAACAGAATGAGCACATTTAAATGTAACATCTATCATGATCCAGTTTTCAGCCACATTAAGGACAGGAGCACTCCACATTAATGCATAGGCTGGGTTGGTTATAGCTAAATGAGTAAGCAACACACTGTGAAACCTGGGCTGAATTTCAAATCTGCTTGAAAACTTCATCTTTCCTATGATCACAATATTTGCAGGACACGCAGTTTCTACATTTTGAACATGTGCATGTATACAGAGTATAATAATTTGATAAGAAAAAGAAAAAGGATCAGCTAACCACTCCTTGAAACTGAGACACTGTAGGCTGTAGCTTATGTGGCCATTAACTTGAAATGACATAATAAAAATTAGTTTGTATTTAGCATACACAAGGCAAACGGCTAAATGGGCCATTGGAATACATATATGTGAATTGTGATATCTGCCAAAGCATTGCAATTTTTCTCTGCCAGTCTTTCAATCTAGGCATGTCTGCTAGATAGCATAGTCTGGTCCAGGACTTATACTGCATTTGTGTAACACAACTTTGTTCAGGACTCACAACAGTCCGAGGAGTTCATCCCTGTGTTTTTGCTCCTATACAGTATCTCACAAAAGTGAGTACACCCCTCACATTTTTGTAAATATTTTATTATCTCTTTTCTTCTAACCTCTGGATATGACGCTGAGCATGTGCACTCAACTTCTTTGGTCGACTATGGCGAGGCCTGTTCTGAGTGGAACCTGTCCTGCTAAACCGCTGTATGGTCTTAGCCACCGTGCTGCAGCTCAGTTTCAGGGTCTTGGCAATCTTCTTATAGCCTAAGCCAGTGGTTCTCAACTCCGGTCCTCGGGACCCCTCAACAGGCCAGGTTTGCAGGATAACTGAAATACATCACAGGTGATATAATTTGCTGCTCAGTGATTGCAGTGTTCTATTCTGCATCTCCCCAAGGTAATACTTAAAATCTGGCCTGTTGGTGGGTCCCGAGGACCGGAGTTGAGAACCACTGGCCTAAGCCATCTTTATGTAGAGCAACAAGTCTTATTTTCAGATCCTGAACAGTATGAGAGAGTGAGAGCGATAACACCAAATCGAACACACCTGCTCCCCATTCACACCTAATACCTTGTAACACTAACCAGTCACATGACACCGGGGAGGGAAAATGGCTAATTGGGCCCAATTTGGACATTTTCACTTAGGGGTGTGCTCACCTTTGTTGCCAGTGGTTTAGACATTAATGGCTGTGTGTTGAGTTATTTTGAGGGGACAGCAAATTTACACTGTTATACATGCTGTACACTCACTACTTTACACTGTAGCAAAGTGCCATTTCTTCAGTGTCATCACATGAAAAGGTATAATAAAATATTTAAAAAATGTGAGGGGTGTACTCACTCTTGTGAGATACTGAATCTATGTTCCTATGTACACTGTGCAAAGCAATACAGCCCTGATTGACTCATACTGCTCCTATTCCCAGAAGTTTTATAGGTGGCCAATATCAAAATAGAGTCAGATATTGACTTTCGCTGTAAACATTTTGTCATTAAAGAACTTTGACTAGCGTATCTAATTTTTTTATACCCCATGCTTTTAAAAAGAATTGAGTAAAAGTTTGTTCAGTAACATTTTGGTACATATTTTGTCCTACCCTTATATCAAAGAATCTAGATTAAAGTGGGCACCACAGTGGCTAAGTGGTTAGCACTTAAAGTGTTTGTAAACGATCGCCTTGTAAAACAACCCTTTCAGTTTAAAATAGAAATGAAAGGCAAAACATTTGTATTTGTAAGGCTACATGTACATGGGACGTTTTTCAACCTCCCCTGAACGTCTCAACTTGACAGCTAGAAACTGATGTTTAACAACGTCCGTTTAGCCGCATTGCATGGAGGCATTTTTTTCTAATGAAAAACATCTTCAACCAGTTGCCGTGGATTGACAGCGGCTACTTGGCTCGACATCGCATATCACCGTCACCTGACGGCGGCCGCGAGATTGCGGATTGTGGGCACGCTCGTGCACTCACTGAGTATCGGGGGAGCCAGGGAGCGAGTAGGGCGGACTCGATGTCTGCTGGGTACCCGCGATCCCCCCCCCACAGCGACTTAACGGGGATCCATGTGTGTAAACACACGGATCTCTGTTCTGACAGGGGAGATGAGTGTGATCGTATGCTTCCTGGGAGCAACGATCACTCTCCTGCCCCAGTCAGCCCAGCCCCCACACAGTTAGAAACACAAAGGAGAGGGGGAGAGGCTGGTGACTCGCAGGCAGTGACACCTCTTGGTTATCTCCTCTTTGCTTCTAGAGGGTTCTAGAAGAAAGGGTGGAGAAAAGAGGTGGAGCTGCCTGGCGTGTTTGAGGAGCTCTGACCAGTCCCCAATCTGGATTGGCACTCATTAAATACTTGGGGTCAGCCAAGCCTGGGAGGAGAGTGCAGGTGGAAGAACTGGGAGATTGAGCATTAGTTGCGGAGACCTTTGAGGGAGCCCCTAGTCCATCCCATGGGGAGTCCTGACCAAGGAGCACTAGAGAGCAATGGAGTGGTGCTGCCGGGCAAGTCTCCAGGAGGGATCCACCAGGTGTCGGTGATTAACACACACCCAGGAATGCTGGAAGAGGCACCAGAGAAGATTGGGAAGTGAGAGAGGCAGTCTGAGAAGGGTGCAAGAGCCAATTGGGACTGTGGTGTCACTGGACTGTGGAGTTGGGTCGCTGCAGCCAGGAGGGTTGGCAGGGCGTGAAGAAGGGACTGGCTGGGAGCAGTAGTCCACCGAGGCTAGCTAGCACATTTGTACTTTTGCTACACCTGAGGGGTCTGCAAACCCCTGGCTGTAACGGGCAGTTCACTGAGGCCTGATTAGAGTCAGAGGCAGGTCTCACCGCTTGCTAGCTAGGCCTGGAGAAGTGTTGTGCAGGAGAGAGAAAGTAACTGCAAGCAAGATTGTGCTGGAGGAGGAAGGTTGTGTATATACAGGGTTGTATATAGAGTTCTTCTTGACTCTGGATGTGAGGAAACAGTGTGACTGAGGGCAGAGTGATAGGTGAACCGCTACTTCCAGCAACCCCTTCGGGGTCATGGCAACACGTGTAGTATAAAATAAATGAAGTGGTTTATTTTAGCACTCAAGGTATAAAACAAACATATTTAAAACAGCTTACAAATAACTAAAACATATATTGTAAAAAATCACAAATTGACTATATCCAATGCATTTTGTTAAACAAGTGGCTTTTTCAGGGGCTCCAATTAAACTCTTGGTTTTGATTAATGAAGAGCACGGGTTGTTTTTTTCAGAGATAGCATCCCTAAATGGCAGGAGGAGAGAGGTGTGGTACAGTGAGTCACGTGATGGGAGTTTAACATAGAATATGGCCTAGCAGAAAGGAAAGCTGCAATATGTACTTTAGAGATCTTACCTTAGGTGTGGGGAAATCCGGTGTGGTCAAAGTTGTTAAAAGTCACTTGTGAATGCTGATATCATTATCAGTAATAATCACCTGTAAATGCTGATATCATATCGATAAAAACATAAAAAAGTATTTTATTAACTTAAAGAGATATTAAACCCAAAAATCTTAGATGTGGCAGTTGCATCCGTTTTCCTTTTTCTAGGTTTTTTTTTTTTACCTGGTGACCCTATCAGTAAGTCTGTTATTTGTCAACTTAATTTGACAAACCAAGCTGTCCAGATGAAGGCATTAAAGGACTGAAACAAACCATTTACCACTGATAGAGTTGCTTACAATAGTAAGCTTTTATTAATTTATGTAATACCCCCCCCCCTCCGCCCCAAAAAAAAAACTGTTTGCTATAACTGCTTAAAAAGTGTTAGCTGAAGTTCAGCTTCAATTTGTTAGACAAGTTTATCTAAGTTTGCTAGTCTAACACTACCCTCTCCCAAGACTGGCAATTCTTTGATATTTTCAAAGTATGCCTTAACTGGGCTAAAAAGTGGTAACATAGTTGAAGGTTTCTTTCAGTGTCATATTTATGAACAACTGGAGCAACCGTTTCAGGCTGAATACCTCTATTACAGATGAAAGCACATTGCCTTTTGAAGCTTATTTAAGAGAACCGGAAAACCAAAATACAACACTGAGGAAAATAGATAACCTTAAAAAGAGTATCTTGCTCACTAAGCAGACAGTTAAGGGAAATGCAGGTGATCTCAGGAAACGAAGTTCAGTCTTATAAATATATAAATAAATAAAATTTCCAAGTAGAGTTAAACTTTGAGAGTGAGAAACCCAATGTTACCACCCTCACAAACACACGGAAGAGCAACCAATTTAGTAGGAGTGGATCATAAACCACAAAAGCATTTCTTCAGTCAAATGGTTTGTTGCCTTCAGAAGGTTTGGGTTTTTGGTGGACAGGCAGTTGTTTTTGCACATATTGGGACCATGGCCATAATGCATAGTTGGTAGAGGTTGCTTAATCAATTTAGAGAACTAGGCTGTAAGTTGAAAGGAAGGACATCCAGTTTATGCTCTCTAAAAAAAATGCCTCTGTCATGTGCAGCAATGGAAAGACAGCAGGAGCTTACAGAAGTAATTGTGTGGCTAAAGTCTTGCTGTAAGAGGGAAAGATCTGGGTTTCAAGAGCATTGGGCTACTTTTTTTGGGGGTAAAATGTATAGGCTAATGATTGTTTGCACCCAAATTAAGCAAAGAGGGGGGACAAAATGTGGGACTTTAGATGAGACACCTGGGGGAAAGGTGGGTGCCTCCATCCCTGTATTGCGTAGAAAAAGGAAAATTTGGGACTTTGAATAAGGCACAAGGGTGGGACGAGATGCTGGTCAACAATACAATATTTTATTCATGATCCACATATATCGGTCAAGAAAGTGCAGATAATATCATACCATCATAATAGCGATTTTGTACATAAAAAAGAGATATATATATAAGCCAATGTTGAAATAAAATATTGTATTGTTGACCAGCATCTCGTCCCACCCTTGTGCCTCATTCAAAGTCCCAAATTTTCCCTTTTCTACAAATTAAAGCAATGTAGTGTGCCAAGGGAGTGGTTTACTTGGAAGGATAGCAAAGCATTTAAAAAGTAATTCCACTTTTGTTGAGAAAAGAAAACAATCCCCTCTGTATAGTCAATGTAAATTGCCGGGATTTTAACCAACTCTGTTGCAGAGTCCTACCTGTTTCTGCTCTGAAGAAAAGGCAGTTTGTTCCACTATGTCCTTTGGATACTAATTCTGAATAGGGGGGTTTTGGTTCGGTAGAATCAGCTGGTGTTCTGATGAGAAAAGCAGTGTCAGCACCCCTTTAGAAGTATTTAATCCTTGTAGAGTATCTCAGCAAAACTAAAGTTTTTTTATAGCAGGGGATGCCTGAAATTTGACTTGTATTTTAGTGCAGACTCTAGGGCAAACCAGTGTTCCCATCGCACATGCAGGAAATTGCATTTCTAGAGGTAGCCCATACACCAACAATGTAAGAGAACACATCCAGGTTTCCGTATTGTATTGAATTTTACAGAAAATGACAATGCTAGTTTACGTACAACGTAAAAATGAAAATGTAATTAAATAGTCTAATGCAAAGGATATAGTGCATTCAAACGTTTGTTTAGAAATATCAGAAGTCTGCTAAGCAACTTAAATGAAAGAATATGAAGGATGATCTTTATGGATCAATGAAATTAAATAGCAAATCTTTAATATGTGTCTGTTCACAGTTTTAGAACATACAACCATTACTGATTTGTTGTCATTTAAAATTATAAGGCATGCGACAGCCATTGTAGCATCTATGCATAAAGACCTACTACATTCTTACAAATTATCAAAAATCATAATAATTGAACCTGCCCATTTTTCGCCAAAGCCCTTTCGCTATTACACTTTTAAAAAATGAATCTCTGGATTAGCACTGTGTATGACACTTTACCCCATGATAGTAACATTGAGTATATCATTTTGATAGTGGAGATGGATCCTGGTGACTTTTATACAAGTAAAACGGTGCAACCTGATTAAGTCCATTTGTTTATGAAAAACTAGAAAACAGTAATAGATCTGGCGCTTGTTGTCCGGATGTGTATTGTCAATGACAGGTGATGTCTCAGCAGCCAAGATTCGCTCTGGGGGAAGAGCTAGGAACTGGAGGTGAACATGAATCGGTGGAGGCGCTTGAGAACAATAATCGTAACATGTGCCCCAATGGGATAATAAATAGCAAGTAAGATGCAGCAACGTGGTTGTAAAAAGATAAAATAAGTGTTTATTAAAGTACTTACAAACAGTAGTGTTCCATATGGCTCCCAAAATGTGGCTGCAGTAGCCCTACTAGTTGTCCAAAAAAGCCTGGGTGCACCCCTCCCCCACAGTGCGAGCTCTGACTGCACGGCTCGTGCCAGGAAGTTACTCACTTAGGAGCCTTCGCTTCTCTTCCCCCCCTTGCTTATCCACCACCCTGCAAGCCTCCCACCACACCGCTGGTCCCACCCTCCATCTGGGGCACCCAGGCTTTTTTGGACAACTAGTAGGGCTACTGCAGCCACATTTTGGGAGCCATATGGAACACTACTGTTTGTAAGTACTTTAATAAACACTTATTTTATCTTTTTACAACCACGTTGCTGCATCTTACTTGCTATTTATTATCCCATTGGGGCACATGTTACGATTATTGTTCTCAAGCGCCTCCACCGATTCATGTTCACCTCCATTTGTTTATGAACTGAGCATATGCATATGTAACAATCTGCTTTATTCTATATAATTCTGTTTTTTTTTAAACATATATAGGAGGTATAGGTTTTAGATTTCAAGTAAAAATGATGTTTTAATGATTTCTTTACCCATGGTTCTAACTTTTCAAATCTTTTTGAAATCTCTCTTTTATTATTGAAGGTGAAAGTCACAACCATTGTATGTTTGTAATGGGTATTGTATGTTGTTTTCCACATGGTGTTAGTAGTAGAAATAAGCTAGTAGTAGAAATAAAAATAAGAAAAAAGTTAGTAGTAGAAATAAAAATCTGTCTGGGGTTCTAGCCTCCTGCTAGCCTACTAAAGAAAAACATTTCTAGTTATGTCTGTATTGCTATTGGAAAATTACCATCACTTCTTGTGTGGCAAAACTTTGTCGGCAGGACAGGAAGTAAAGGTAAATTTTGCTAATGAAGCCCTGGATAAACAGCAGTTTTAACCCTTCCACAAGCAATCATAAACAAAGATAAACCATTTTGGCTACACATACCCCCTCATTTTTGGAGTACTTTACAAGCCTATCAGAGTTAGATACTCTTTACACAAATAACTATGTGACATTTTAACTGCTTTGAAATTCACTGTTGTAATGGCACTGCTGGAGCAGAAAAAAAGCATATATATATAAACTTAGTATATGACAGTTTTAGAGGAAAGTTATGGAAAAGCTCCAATTAGAAATGAAGCTTTGCTGGACCCATTGTTCTGAATATAGGGCTTTTTCAAATGTTCGTATGGGAAAGTTATGGGAAAGCTCCAATTAGAAATGATGCTTTGCTGGACCTATTATTCTCAATATGGGGCTTTTTATCAATGCAATTTCAAATGCACCACAATGGCAAACATTGATTTGGTCTAGAAACAAATTTACAAAAAATAAATTAATAAAGCACCCAGACCAGATGGCTTACAATCACGAGTCTTCAAAGAGATGAGCTACTAAAAAAATGTATATATTTTAAGAGACTTTTTCATCACTGGTGAATATTGTAAAATGTATTTACACACAAAATACTCTTTACAGTAATAGCTGTAAAAATGTGGAATAGGAGCTTGTTCTAGCCCGTTTATTAAACTGCTTCAAATCTAAACACACAAAATATAACTGTCTATCAATATTTATAAGAATACAGAAAAAGAACATGATTTTCTTTTTTTTGTTTTACCAACTTAAGATTTTTATTTAAAGTACATTTACCAGCATTCTTGTTATAGTTATGCATTTTCAGTTTGTTGCCTAATATATGTAATTTTTTCTTCCTGTTTTTAGTTCTGATCAATGATGGTACATATAATATCCCATTGAACTATACGTTTTCCCAATAAAAATTTAATTAGGATTTATTTTTTCCACAAACCATTGTGTTACATGTCAACAATGTAATACTTACACTATCTTTTGAACTGCATATATATGTAAATTTGTCAGGATGCTTGCAGATGTGGACATTCAGTAACCAGCCAAGCATAGCGTAATTTTTTGGTGCTATTAATTAGGCCTCGTATTGCATACTGAATCTTTTGCTACAGATATAATGTGCACACAAAATACTGAAAAGCACAGATACAGTACACTGAAAACTTAACTTTTAAATTAAAGCCTTAAATTAACCAAAATGAGCAGCTTAACCCTTAACCTCACACCATAAACCTAATGCTTAGCATAAAGCTAATGTGTATCTAAACCCAGCCATTCAAATTTGTTGTTGAACATGTTCCTGTAATCTCAAAAACTGTCTCTCTTTTTTTTCCACATCATATTTTTTGTTTTAATACACCACATACAGTTAATTTCGCCTTTAGGCCCATTCACAATTCGCATAGCAGGAACTCGCATTACCCTTTGTGATTTTATTTGAGCAGTTTTCATGCGATTCCACGTCATTCCTATGGCAGCCCATTAACTTGAATGGGTTGCCCTATGCACATTTGTCTTGGCCCTGAGCCAGGCATATATGCGTAGTTTGCCATTATTCTTGCTTCTTTTGTCACACAACAATCGCAGAAAATTTGCATCACATTTGGGGCGCCAACCTGAATGGCCTCCCAGCGAAGCATGCATTTTGCCATGATTTGAAATCATGGGCAGAATTGCACCAAAACCGTCCGCAAATTCCTAATCTCCCAAGTGTGAACAGGGCCTTACTTTGGTTCTCCCTTGCTTAATTTTATTCCCTCCACACAGCTGTTGATCAATTTGAGCAAACATTCACATTATTAGAAAAAAAAAAATCATGTAATGATAGGAGTGTCAGACCAAATGACAAGCGAGTCCAAACTGATTTATTTGTACCCACTAAAAAAAAATCCTCCTTTATCAGTGCTTCATTTAAAGCGGAGTTCTGAGCAAAATTTGACTTTAAGGCCTCATACACACGGGCGTTTTGGCCGCCGGCGTTTGTAGGCGTTTTTTTCCAGCTCTCCATGTTATTCAATGGC
The DNA here is from genome assembly GCA_018402905.1 of Glandirana rugosa. Classification (NCBI taxonomy): domain Eukaryota; kingdom Metazoa; phylum Chordata; class Amphibia; order Anura; family Ranidae; genus Glandirana; species Glandirana rugosa. The sequence goes on from BLSH010470933.1 coordinate 131,658, forward strand.
CCTCTAAAAACGCCGGCGTTTGTGGGCAGTAGAGGGCGTCGGCGTTAGTGAGCTTTAGCTAGAACGCGGGACCAGTGCGTTCTGAAGCTGCAGCGTCATGGCGTTTCTTGACGCCGGGCAGGCAAAACGCTCAATAACGTTGCTTAACGTTATATACACAGCGTTAAGCCTCGTCAGGCGTTCTATTCAAAATCAATGGTTTCCTATGGGAGCCCATTGATTTGAATAGAAGCCGCACCAGAAGTCGGATCGCGGTGATCCGACTTGCGGCGCGACTTGTGTGCTAGGTGTCTTAAAGGGAAAGCCCCGCAAAAAATTTGCGTGGGGTCCCCCCCCCAGAGCATACCAGGCTCTTCGATCTGGCAGGGATTTAAGAGGAGCCCCCATGCCGAAAAAAACGGCGTAGGGTTCCCCCAAAATCCATACCAGACCCTTATCCGAGCACGCAGCCTGGCAGGCCAGGAAAGGGGGTGGGGACGAGCAAGCGCCCCCCCCCCCTCCTGGACCGTACCAGGCCGCATGCCCTCAACATGGGGAGTATGGGTGCTTTGGGGCAGGGGGGGCTCTGCACCCCCCACCCCAAAGCACCTTGTCCCCATGTTGATGGGGACAAGAGCCTCTTCCCGACAACCCTGGCCGTTGGTTGTCGGGGTCTGCGGGCGGGGGCTTATCGGAATCTGGAAGCCCCCTTTAACAAGGGGGCCCCCAGATGCCGGGCCCCCCACCCTATGTAAATGAGTATGGGGTACATCGTACCCCTACCCATCTACCTGGGGGGGAAAAAAGTGTACAAAAAAAAACACGACACAGCTTTTTAAAATATTTTATTAAATCCGCTCCGGCATCTTCTCCCCTCTCTTCTTTCTTCGGCTCTTTTGCGGGGTCTTCTGAGGGGTCTTCTGAGGAGTTCTTCTGCGGGGTTCTTCAGCTCTTTTGCTGCTGTCTCCCCGGCTTCCTTCTCCCTCTTCTCCCTCTTCTCCTTCTTCTTCTTCTTCCCCTTCTTCTGGAGCTGTTGACTCGTCGCTCTCTTCCACTCGAATACCGGGTCCGTGCTGCGCGGTTGCCTTATATTGGAGGCGTCTTCTTGAGGAGTCTTCTGGGGAGTCTTCTGGGGCGTTTTCTCGGCTTCTTTCTTCTCTCCCCTCTTCTACGGCCTCGCC
>BLSH010470933.1:133347-159743 GCA_018402905.1 Glandirana rugosa
AAGGGTCTGGTATGGATTTTGGGGGGACCCTACGCCGAAAAAAAACGGCGTGGGGGCTCCTCTTAAAATCCCTGCCAGATCGAAGAGCCTGGTATGCTCTGGGGGGGGGGACCCCACGCAAATTTTTTTGCGGGGGTTCCCCTTTAAGACACCTAGCACACAAGTCGCGCCGCAAGTCGGATCGCCGCGATCCGACTTCTGGTGCGGCTTCTATTCAAATCAATGGGCTCCCATAGGGAACCATTGATTTTGAATAGAGGCAGAAAACGCCGCAAAAAGCTGGCGTGAAAAAACGTCCATTGACGTCAATGCAAAACGCCAAGCAAAACGTCAGTTTTTTCCCCTGACGTCAGGCCTGGCGTTTTGCTTATTTTTCTGCAAACGCCCGTGTGTATGAGGCCTTAAGATAAAAATACCCCTAGAATACTCATGCCTCATGCAATGTATCAAAAGTATGCTGTAAACTATGCCCAGTTTTCTATTTGTGCAGCATCATTTTCTTACTTTGTGAAGTACCTGCACAGCGTTGCCATCTGAAGCCGCAGTGTCCTCCTTCCTGGATTTCCCACATGCTGGCAACCCAGCATGCACCTGCTGATCGCGCACATATGCAGTGCAGTGCAATCTTGACCAGCTTGACATGGCACGGCTTCAGTAACATTTAACATTGTCTTCTATGGTGCCAATGCCATGTCAAGCTGAACAAGATTTCCCATAGATGTCAATGTTAATTGTTACTGGAGCTGTGCCATGTCAAGCTGACCAAGATTTTTCATAGACGCCAATGTTAAATGTTACAGGAGCAGTGACATGTAAAGTTGACCAAGATCTCCCAGGAGCCAATGCAAAGCCGGAAATGACATAAGGCGCCGTGGCCCCTAAAGGAGGAAGTGAAATTAGATATAGGCATAAATCAGGTAAGTGGACAGAAAAAAATGATAAATTGCCAATTTATTTTAAGGATGGACATTAGTGCTGCATGGTGAGGATTGAAAAATGTGGGTGGAACTCTGCTTTAAAGGAAAAAATGCCTAACCTGAATGCCTGACTCAAAATAGGGCTTTAATGTGTAAATATGCAGTGTTATATTTAAAAATGGCCACATTTCACAGATCTGCAAGTGCTCAATCTTGTGACTTGGTGTACATCAGCCACTAGAATCAGTACTTTTGTCATGTGACTGTGTATACGGTATATTCCTTAAGCCCCTTATAATGTCTCCCACCGATAGGTCTATGAATGCTTCATATCCTCACAAAAAAGAATGTCTAGGGCTGGTGAAAACATAGAAAGGTGTGTGTACCGCAAGCAGCTCTCCACACATCTGAGGGGAACAAAGATTAATGGCATTCTGATGGGCGGCTCACTTCCTCCGTTCTTATCAAGCAATTATTTCCACTGTCTGATATCTTGCTATAGAGAAGATCTGGTTCATAATCTGGTTTGTACTGAGCAGTAAAACAAAAGTGTGCACAAGCAGATTGGGTAGATTGCAGTAAATTCTAGACTACAATGGGTCATAATACTAATAATAAACTTTAGTTCTATGAAATAAGGCAACGTGCAATGGTCATTCTTTACTATCATTGGCTGTTGATATATATCATTTGATTTAATTACGTGCAGTGCAGCCATAAATGGTCATGTATCACTTGTGATTATTAATCTGTTCTTAACCACCTTGAAATCGGTAGGGGCCTCCAATGGCTAAAGAAGTAATTATTGTACAGAGAGATGCTCCATCCTGTTTTCCTTTAGAGTTGGTTCAATACATTCCCTGCTAAGCAGCAGAAGAACACAAGAAAGAAAGATTGATGTTCCCCACATGCACAGCAAGTCAGATAGGTTTTCTGGGGATCTACAGGGTGGGCCATTTATATGGATACACCTTAATAAAATGGGAATGGTTGGTGATATTAACTTCCTGTTTGTGGCACATTAGTATATGTGAGGGGGGAAACTTTTCAAAATAGCCACCATGGTCACCACCCATCTTGAAAAGTTTCCCCCCTCACATATACTAATGTGCCACAAACAGGAAGTTAATATCACCAACCATTCCCATTTTATTAAGGTGTATCCATAGAAATGGCCCACCCTGTAGAAAGCTGTAGCACAGATGAAGAGAAAGCAAGGATGTGGCATATGTGTGAAACAGTGGCCCTGGAACAGGAACGCCTACAGACTGTGACACAGAGGTGGCTGTGGACTGTCTGAAAGGAGGATGAGGGTGTTCATTGTAATAATAGAAATCTTCTGGTGCATGGAGACTGAGTGACTAGCTTTAGTACATAACCCACTGGTAAAGACTGGGGATGAAAAAAAGTCTACAAAGTCCATAAAATTCAATAATACATAGCTATTAGAAAGCATTATATTGTTCACTGGTGACTGTCATCCTCAGGCTATTGGCCAACTCTGTATCAAGATATAAGAAGAGAACAGAGAAGAGCCACCTAAGTGCAGTGTTAAAATAAACACTTTATTTTTAATGATTAAGAACACTTACAGAATATAGAGAAATAGATCACTTATCATGTACTGTATATCATCAGCATCGGCCTCTCATCATCACCAGAGATCCTGTCAGCTGCAGATGGTGTGGAGACAGCATAGCCTGTCTTCTTTCCAGGCCTGTAGAAGGAGCTGCCAGCTCCAAGAGCATAGTGTGCCTTCCTTCCGGTCTTCTCTCTCTCCTGGTGACATCACTTCTGCCCATGTGTTCATTGCTGGTTTGTTTGAACTTCCTGGCTTCCACAAGGCATCCATGCTGTCTCCACACCATCTACAGATGACAGGATCCCTGGTGGTTCCTGTGGGGCGGCAATGAGAGGCAGATGCTGCTGATATACATGAGAAGCACTCTTTTACTGCATATTCTGTGAGTATTCTTAATCCCTTAGAATAAAGTGTTTATTTTCTCTTCTAATATGAGGATGTCCATTGCCAGAAGTGAAACAGAGTCTTGATTTAGGGAAGTTCGCAGGAAACAGCAATAAGACACTGCAATAACACTAGCATGGATCCATCTGGGGATGCTAGGTGAACTTTTTAGAGGTTGATCTCAACTGTGTAACTTTTTACCTCCCTTGTAATGATATCACGTGCTGGACACATGAAAACTGGCAGGCATTTTGTGCAGGGTCAGCCAAGATGGTTTTAGCTTAAAGAAGACAGTCACACTACTTGACCACACTCCTCTTCCCCCTCCCTTCAGGTTAGGAATTCCTGGGTCAGCTTAGAAATTCACCCGTCTCATAACTACATACAGGAATGTGGCATCTTAACCGGTTCCCGACCGCGCGCCATCTTTTCACGGCGGCAGTCGGGGAGCCCTGCGCGAATCTCCGTAAATAAGCGGCGATTCGCATTTGGCCACCAGGGGGCGCGCGCCGCACTCCTGGGGAGTGTGCCCGCGGCTCGGGCGGACCCGATGTCCGCCGGCAAGCCGCGATGAGCGGCTACAGGGAAAAGAACGGGGAACCGCCGATGTAAACACGGCAGTTCCCCGCCCTGTCAGTGGGGCATGGAAAATCTACTGATCCCTGTCACTGGGATCAGTTAGATCTCTCATGCCCATGTTAGCCCAACCCCCCCCCACAGTTAGAACACACCCAGGGAACACACTTAACCCCTAGCTCTCCCCCTGCAGGTTAACCCCTTCACTGCCAATGACATTTATACAGTAATCAGTGGACATTTAGATTTCTGATCGCTGAATAAATGTCATTGGTCCCAAAAAAGTGTCAAAATGTTCCGACATGTCCCCCCCAATATCGCATTACCGCTGAATTCTCATCATCCGTAAACGCGGCCACTTTTGCGCAAACCAATCAATAAACACCAATTGCGATTTTTTTTATCGCAAATATGAGGAATTATATAAATCGGCCAAAAACGGTGAAAAAAATGTTTTTTTATATTTTTTTTTGGATTTGAATTTTAGCAAAAAGTAAGAAATTTGGGTTTTTTTGCAAAATGGTCGCTCTTCTTTTGTTTATAGCGGCGATAAGAAATGACCCAGAGGCGATCAAATACCACCAAAAGAAAGCTCTATTTGTGGGAAAAAATAGAAGCAAATTTTGTTTGGGTACAACGTCGCACGACCGCGCAATTGTCAGTTAAAGCGACGCAGCGCCGAATCGCAAAAAGTGCTCTGGTCCTAAAGTGCAAAATTTCTCCGGGGCTGAAGTGGTTAATAAAAAATACAAAGTTGAATGCTGAATTGGACAGGGAACAAATGGAATCCAAACATCAATAAGTCCGGTCATATGGGGGACCCCTGATAGTTTCTGTCCCTCCCAGGGTAATGGAACAGTGACAAACCTGCCATGTTTGAACTTATTTTAATACAACTTTCCTGCTGAGCTCAAATTCCTTAGTGTTGGGTCTGCACTGTGATCATATCTCAAGATATGATTTTGATACAAAAAGTTGCATATCAGGGAGGGTTGTTATTCCACGGTCCACCCTGGACAGCCCACGGGCCCTCCTTACCCATGTGAGTGGCCAGGGGCATATGGTCCCACCCCTTTGCTTCCAGAGAAAAAGGGAATAGACAGGACAGTGCTCAGTTCTCACTTTACCATCAAAGAACCTGTGAATTCATAGAACAATCTCTGATCAATCACAGACATTCCCTGCAAGTATATTCCTTCCCTTCTGCCTTATCTTTTTGCTGCTGTATATTATGTCTCTTATTGCTTTCCAACACCATTTTTCTGTAAATTTTTATCTGCACCAATTTTGACCTTTTTATTATTAAATCTTATTCTGAAAAGTGTTAATCTTGTCCCTAAATGCAAACTATAGCGAACCTGTTCCTTTGAAGAGCACTACTGTTTAGGATAAATCATCTGAATATCCCTGTCTGTGGTGACAGCGTGTGTTACAGGTGATTATTCTAAAATCATAAGTGGTATTGCTAAGATCTGGGTCTTCTGGCCGTTATCCAGAAGAGATGGCAGTGAAAGGGTTAATCGCTTGAATTAGCCTGGTAACAATCGCTCTTAGGCTGCGGGCACTTAGATGGTGGTCCTGCAAGCTGGAAAATCTTAGTGCTGGAAGCAGCTGAGAGTGCCATTGTTACGTGAGTGACAAGTGCGGTGTGAGATTGGGTGGTCCTCTGTCACCAGTTAGTGAGGAGGGCAGTGATCTGATACCCGCGTTAGTCACACCCGAGGAGGTTTTTAGTATTGCTTTTGTAGTGGAATTGTTGGTGATAAGAAGCCCTTACATTCTTTCTTGCAAGTTCAACTGTTACACTTGGTGTGGTGTTCTTTAAGCAGCTGCACCTGAGCTGGGACAGTGCAGTATTCACTTTGTGGTTATGCAATAAGTTTAAGCTTACTGGCAGAGAGATGCTGGGTAGGAACATATGTCATTGGCTTAATGCAAGGGAGCCTGAGGCCATGTCAGCTTGGGTGTTTCTATGGAGTTGATTTATTAAAACTGGAGAGTGTAAAATCTGGTGCAGCTGTGCATGCTAGCCAATCAGCTGCGAACTTCAGTTTGTTCAATTAAGCTTTGACAAAAAACCTGGAAGATGGTTTCTATACACAGCTGCACCAGATTTTGCACTCTCCAGTTTTAGTAAATTAACCGCTATGTGTTTCTTACTAAACAAACTAAAGGCATTTCAGCTTCTTAGTAGAATATGTTGCAATTTTGTTCTCATTAGTAGACCACAGAACTTAAGACTTCAGAGTCTTCCACGTGCCTGCTGGCAAACTGCACATGAGATTTTTAGGTGAGTTTTAGTACTTTTAACCACTCTCCACATCCATATTTAAATAAGAATTCTTATTTGTTCCTTTGATATACATATATTACCAAATGTCTTGGGATGCCTGCCTTTACACGCACATGAACTTTAATGGCATCCCAGTCTTAGTCCATAGGGTTCAACATTGAGTTGGCCCACCCTTTGCAGCTATAACAGCTTCAATTCTTCTGGGAAGGCTGTCCAAAGGGTTTATGAGTGTGTCTATGGCAGGGTTTCTCAGCTCCAGTCCTCAAGGCACTCCAACAGGTCACATTTTCAGGATTTCCCTCAGATTTAACGCCTGTGGTAATTACCAAGGCAGTGTAATTGATCAAATCACCTGTGCAAAATAATGGTGAGCCTGAAAACATGACCTGTTGGGGCGCCTTGAGGACTGGAGTTGAGAAACACTGGTCTATGGGAATGTTTAACCATTCTTCCAGAAGCACATTTATGAGGTCTGGCACTGATGAGAGAAGGCCAGGCTCACAATCTATGCTCCAATTCATCCCAAAGGTGTTCTATCAGGTTGAGGTCAGGATTCTGTGCAGGCCAGTCAAGTTCCTCCACATAAAACTTGCTCATCCATGTCATCATGGACCTTGCCTGACCTCACAAATGCGCTTCTGGAAGAATGGCCAAACACTCCCAAAGACACACTCCTAAACCTTGTGGACAGCCTTTCCAGAAGAGTTGAAGCTGTTATAGCCGCAAAGGGTGGGCCAACTCAATATTGAACCCTATGGACTAAGACTGGGATGCCATTAACCAGTTAATAACCGCCCTATAGACAAAAGACGTCTACAGGGCGGTTGCTTAATTCTGGGAGGATGTCTATTGACGTCCTCCCAGAATCTCGCTTCCCGCGCGCCCCCTGGGGCGCGCACACGGGAACATCCGTGACCGTCGGGTCCGGGGGACACGACTGATCACTGATCGCGGTGAATGGCCGCTGTGAGCGGCCTTTTAGCACGTGATCGCGCCGTCAAACGACGGCGTGATCACATGTAAACAAGCCGGCGGAAGCGGCGGCTTTTCTCTCTCCTCTCCGCACCGATCGGTGCATTGCGAGAGGAGAGAGGAGGTGCTGCAGCGCTGTGGGCGATGTGTAATGCCCACAGCGCTGCTTAGTGGCAGTTAGCAACCCCACCATCCATCCACCACCCACCCAGCGATCATCACCCAGCCATCCACCACCCACCCAGCCATCTTCACCCATCCATCCACCCCCCACCCATCCTCACCCACCCATCCATGCTCACCCATCCATCCATGCTCACCCACCCAGCCGTGTTCACCCATCCATCCATCCATGCTCACCTACCCAGCCGTGCTCAACCATCCATCCATGCTCACCCATCCATCCATGCTCACCCATCCATCCATGCTCACTTAGCCATCCATCCATGCTCACCCACCCAGCCATGCTCACCCATCCATCCATCCATGCTCACCCACCCAGCCGTGCGCACTCACCCATCCATGCTCACCCATCCATCCATGCTCACCCACCCAGCCATCCATCCATCCATGCTCACCCACCCAGCCGTGCTAACCCAGCCATCCATCCATGCTCACCCACCCAGCCGTGCTCACCCAGACATCCATCCATGCTCACCCACCCAGCCGTGCTCACCCATCGATCCATCCATGCTCACCCAGCCATGGCTCATTTGTGCCTCATTCATGCTCATCCATACCACATCAGTTCTCATCCATGCCACTACAGTGCCCATCCGTGCCACTACAGTGCCCATCCATGCCACTACAGTGCCCAACCATGCCACTGCAGTGCCCATCCATGCCACTGCAGTGCCCACCTGTGCCACTACAGTGCCCATCCGTGCCACTCTACTGCTCATTCGTGCCACTCTACTGCTCATCCGTGCCAATACCCTGCCCATCTGTGCCACTACAGTGCCTATCCATGCCACCAAAGTGCCTCACAATAGTGTAAAAGATGGTCAAATTAGATTCTAAATGTGTGCCGCTAGAATACCTGACCATGTTCCCTGCATGTTGGGCCTCTGTATGTGGTCGAGCTGTGTAAAAGTGCCACACATGTGGTATCGCCATACTCGGGAGGAGTAGCAGAATATATTTTGTGGTGTAATTTTTGCTAGCTACATGCTGTGTGTTAGCAATATTGTATAAATGGACAACTTTGTGTAAAAAAAAAAAATGCGTTTTCATTTTCTTTCCACATTTTCCAAAAACTTGTGGAAAAAATGACATGTTCAAAAGACTCACTATGCCTCCTAGAATATACGTTGGGGTGTTTGCTTTCCAAAATGGGGTCATTTTTTGGGCGTTTCCATTGGCCTGGTGCTCCAGGACCTTCAAAAGTGCAAGAAGTAGTCAAAAAATTATGTGTGTAATTTATGCTCCTAGAACGCCTGATGGTGCTCCCTGCATGTTGTTCCTCTGTATGTGGTCAGGCTGTGTAAAAGTGTCACACATGTGGTATCGCCATACTCGGGAGGAGTAGTAGAATGTATTTTGGGGTGTAATTTGTGGTATGCATATGCTGGGTGTGAGAAATAACCTGTTAACATATGACAATTTTGGGGAAAGAAAAATTCATTTTGCAAAGAATTGTGGGAAAAAATTACATCAAAAAATTCACCATGCCTCTTACTAAATACCTTGGAATGTCTACTTTCCAAAAAGGGGTAATTTGGGGGGTATTTGTACTTTCCTGGCTTGTTAGGGTCTCAGGAAAGGCCGTCAGTATATCAGGTGTGATCAATATTCAGTGATTGGCACCATAGCTTATAGACTCTATAACTTTCACAAAGACCAAATAATATCCACTAATTTGTTTATTTTTTTTACCAAAGATAGGTAGCAGTATAAATTTTGGCCAAAATTTATGAAGAAAAATGACTAATTTGCAAAATTTTATAACAGAAACTAAGAAAAATTAATTTTACAAAATTTTCGCTTTTTTTAATTCTAGCGCAAAAAATAAAAAACCCAGTGATGATTAAATACCACCAAAAGAAAGCTCTATTTGTGTGAAAAAAAGGACGCACATTTCATATGGGTACAATGTTGAATGACTGAGTAATTGTCATTCAAAGTGTGAGAGCGCTGAAAGCTGAAAATTGGTCTGGTTGTTAAGGGGGTTTAAGTGCCCAGTGGTCAAGGGGTTAATATTCATGTGCATGTAAAAGCAGGCGTCCCAATACTTTTGATAATATAGTGCATGTCTGTTTGTCTTCTCTGAGGTATACAAAAATGTGCAATCCAGAATTAATTGTGTCATTAATACTAAATGGATTGTTTGTAGATATACCCAATTTTTACATGGAAGAACTTAATTTATTCCAAATTATGGTGAAACAAAATAGCAGTGGCAAAATGTGATCTGCTGTGTGTTTTATTTTGAAATATAACTTTATTTATTTTTTTTGTTTAATAACTTTTTATTGAAGTAAAAAGGTCAGAGTTACAAGAATAAGGCATGTTCGTGGTATTCAATGTACAATCAGCAGAGAAGCAAACATAAGACCAAGTCAGGGAACACTCACAAAACATGTTAAGATAAACCAAAACTTCACCTAAATTTAGAGATTTGGAGGCGAAAAAGGAAGGAGTAGAGGGAGAAGGGGAGAGGTTGAGGATAAAGTGGGGGATTCAGGAAGAAGAGGGGGGAGGAGAGGAGTAAGGGGGAAGAAGAAGGAGAGCGCCAGGGGCTGGTTGAAATCACAAATATGAGACCAAAGTGTATAGACCACAGAGAAATCAGTTACTATCTGACATCAGACTGGCATAGGCCTCAGAGTATTTAAAGGCGAACCAGCAGGCCCATGTTTTGTTAGAGACGGCGGATTTGCCCCTATATTCACGGGTCAGATCCTCCATTTGATATATAGAGTCCACCACTCCGAGCCAGTGGCGAACTCTAGGGATAGTAGCTTGTTTCCAAAATTTCGGGATTAAAGATTTGGCTGCACTAAGCAGGTAGGGTGTGAACGATTTCATGTATTTGCCTGCTGGTTCGTCTGTACAATTAAAGAGTATCACCCAGGGATCATTCTTTATAGGGGAGCCCTGAATAACACCAATCCATCGGATTATTGCCTCCCAGTAAGGGCGGATTATTGGGCAATGCCACCAGATATGAGCCTGGGTGGCGGGTTCATCACAGCCTCTCCAACATTTGTCAGATATGTCCGCAAAAAACCTATGTAGAGCAACTACGGTATAGTACCACCTTGATAATAGCTTAAAGTTTAGTTCCGTCGCCTTAGAGGATATAGAAGTGGTGTGGGTTAATTGGAGGACCGTAGTTTTTTGCTCGTCTGAGATAGGGAGTTCAAGATCCCTTTCCCAGTTGTGCAGGAATGACGGTAACGATTTGGGTGAGAATGAGTAAAGAGAGCGGTATAAAAGCGATATAAGCCTCTTAGGGGGTTGTTTGGTTCCCAACAGCTGCTCCAAGGGTGTTAGGTCTTTTAAAGTTCTCAACGGTATAGGTAAAGACTTAACAAATCTGGAGAGTTGATGGTATTTCCATCTGTCCATGTTGGTCACCTCAGATGCTGTTATTAGCGAGGTGATGGGGAGGATGCCTTTAGCAGAGGTGACTTGGTGGAGATAGAACGGGCTGTGTGGTAGCCATGAGCAGAAGTGCGGGTCTGACTTACACGACGGGAAAAAAAGGTGCCCGTTTAGTTGCATTAAAGGGGAATTGTGCTTCCAGTTATATTTTTTGCAGAGAGAGTCCCAAATGTCAAATGTGGATTTTGTGAGTGGGGAGATAGTATGAGAGAGTTCACAATTCTTCTTAGGAATCCAGATAAGGGAGAAGAGATCTGTTTCACTCAGGTCCCTCTCAATTTGCACCCATAGTTTTGCATGCAAGTGGCGTTTCCAATCTATCAGTCTGTTCACGGCACAGGCCAAGAAATAATTCTTAAAGTTCGGGAGTGCAAGACCACAATCAGCTTTAGGTCTAGATAGTACGAGGCTTGGAAGTCGTGTTTTTTTTGCCATGCCAGACGTATTTGTGGACTAGTGAGCTCAACACTGTAAAAAACCCTGGGGGGATTTTATATGAGATCATTTGAAACATAAAGAAGTTTCTGGGCAGCACGTTCATTTTCACCACACTAATGTGGCCCAACCAGGAGTGGGCCAGGGGGGACCAGTTGTGCAAGTCCTTGCATATTGAGTTTAATAGGGGTATATCGTTTTCTCGGAATAGATGTTCTAAGCATGGAGTCAGGAAAATGCCCAAGTATTTCATGGACCGGTGTTGCCATTTAAACGGGAAGGTGGACTTCAGGCCTGCAACCACAGCATGGAGGGGGGGTCGAGATATTTAGAATTTCCGACTTGGTCATATTTCTTTTAAAATTGGACAGGACTCCAAATGTCGTAAACGCACGCAGAAGATTAGAGAGAGTGATTGTGGTCTGTTGGACATAAAACAATATGCTATGCGCATAAGCTGCATATTTATGCTCATACGAGCCAACAGTGATTCCGTGTATATTAGGGTCCTGACGGATGGTGGCTAAAAACCGTTCCAGGGAAAGGGCAAACAATATGGGGGAGAGGGGATAACTCTGTCGGGTTCGATTGTGCAGGGTGAACGGTTCGGAGAGGATGCCATTAATGCGTAGTTGAGTGGTAGGAGAATTGTAGAGGGCCGCAATTCTCTTGACCATGTTGGGGCCCAGGCCCAACGCAAAAAGGGTAAGCATCAGGTACTCCCAATCCACCCTGTCAAATGCTTTTTCAGCGTCTGTTGACAGGAGCAGGGTGGACTGGGAGGTCGTCCGTACATGTGACATTAAATACAACGTGCGGACGGAATTATCGCGCACTTCCCTACCGGGTAGGAAGCCATCTGATCTTTGGAGACCCATCGGAACCAGAGGGAGCAATCTGCTAGCCAAAACCTTAGCATACAATTTAGCATCAATGTTCAATAATGACATTGGCCTATAATTGCCACATTGGGAAGGGTCCTTACCGGGCTTGGGGTTGACTATGATATGAAAGTGTAGGGTTTCTGGCCTTAAGGCACCAGAGTTCTCGACGCTGTTGGCATAACTGGTTAGTTTTGGCAGCAGAATATACGCGAAAGCTCTATAGTAAGCGACGGCCAAACTGTCCGGGCCAGGAGCCTTACCATTGGGCATGGCCTTGAGCACCTCGAGCAATTCAGAACTCATTATCTCCGACTCCAGCGCCTCAAAGGAGGAAACGGGAAGCTCCGGCAGGTTCACCTGTGATAAATATGAGCGGATCAGGGCCACTCAACAGTTTGGCCAGCAGATTGCCTGTGTACATGATACAAAGCTTGATAGAAAGCACGGAACTCGCTTGCAATAGCATTGGCATCATGGACCACAGAATTGGTGGAAGTTTGGATGCGAGCGATGTGGCTTTTTTCTGTTGCAAGGATCTGGCTAAGGCCCGGCTAGGCTTGTTCCCCCACTCATACATACTTTGTGAAACTATTCTGTACCTCGCTTTCTGTTCCTTATGGAAAAGAGATTTTAGTGCTTCACGGTTAAGGTGTGGTAGAGGGATGGGGAGGAGTGTAATTTATGTTGTCTTTCTAAGGAGGCAGTCATTTAAAAGTTGGGCCTCTTCCCCCTGTAAAAAGGCTTTGTGGGCCTCCCATACTGTCCCCGAGGGTATGTCAGAGGAAGTATTTTCCCTGAAGTAAAAGGTCAGATCGGATTAAATTTTTTGCCTATCCAAATCATTAAAGAGAATGGAGTCATTAAATTTCCAGTTTGCACACTTTAAGGGGACCAACGGGACCTTTAATTTTAAACAGACCGGGACATGGTCAGAAATAATTGAGGTCTCAATTTTGGCTGCAAGTAGGAGCTCCAAGTGGTCTATTAAAATGTAGTCAATCCTCGAATGGGAACAGTGCAAGTGTGAGTAGTGTGTAAAGTCACGCTCTTTAGGGTGTAGTAGTCTCCAGGAATCCATTAGTTGGGCCAAGTGAAGCTGTTTTCAAAGATAGGCTAACTTTTTTTAGGGGAATGCAGGATTTGCCTAGAGAGGTGTCTGATTTTGGGTCCAGAGGGAGATTAAAATCTCCCTCTAGAACCATGCAACCCCTAGCCACTTCCTGCAGTTTGGATAGTGCAGAGGAAATGAAGCTCACTTGATCCCGGTTAGGCGCATAAATGTTAGCTAACTTGCAAGGCATACTGCCCAGACTCCCCCTCAAAAACAAGTATCTACCAGAAACATCTGACACAATCTCATCAAGTGTAAATGAGGAATCCCTCCTGAACCCAATGGCGACCCCTTTGGCCTTGTAAACATCAGTCAGGCTGCAGTACCATTTTGGATAATCGGGTGAAAACAATTTTACTGATGTGGTGTGTGTAAGGTGCATCTCCTGCAGGAAGATTATATCTCCCTGGAGGCGCTTCAATTCTCTATAGAGATTGTGCCTTTTACCTGCAGTTTGGAGGCCACGAACATTCAGAGATATGAGGTTAAGAGTCGCCATTGGGATCTAAGGAAAGGTATAAGATTGCTAGTGACACCATGTAACCAGCCCCTGGGCACAGGGTAGGAGGAAAGAACAGGGGGAGAGGAGGAGAGAGAAGAGCAAGGAGGGTCATAGAGGGGAAAAGTAAAAAATAAAGCAACTGACATAATTAAATAACAGTAACGTCTTGCATGCAGAGCCCTGCCGTGCGAAATTGGGGGCACCAGCACCCCAGACCACCCCCCAAGAGTATGGGATGCCGCGGGAGCCCAGAGCGGCACCAGCCCCCCGGTGGGGGGGATTGAGGTGCAGGTATTCCCATGCAGTGCGGGGAACACTAAGAAAGAGCATGGGGTCGGTGCTCCGTCTGAGCACCCGAAGATGTGCTGTGGCCCAACTCACTAAAGCTGCGGATGTGGTGGTCAAATTGCTGATCACCATACCCAAAACAGCATGAAAAAACAAAACATAACAAATCTTGAATGGCTGGCAATAGAGCAAAGTCATTAGAGGCCGGAGCCATTGTTCAAGTGATTATAGTAATACTGAGACTCAACGACAGAGATTAGAAATACACGTTAACAAGAGAACACAGCCTACAGTCCGATGTGGGCAGGTAAAAGACTCACGTGCGGCCATTAGGCTGAGTAGTCCGGTAAACAGGACTAGTAACGGTGGTTTTAAAACGAATAAAGGAGTGGGGAACCGGGAAAGAAGTGACCATGGAGTCCGAAGAAGCAGTAGCTCAGGTGGCAGAGCGAGGGGAGGAAGACTTCCTCGCTTGAGAGACCACCTGCCATTGCTCAGATGGCGCTGGAGGCATGGCGGGGATCTCTTCCTGCCACCCCGGGAGCTCCGGGGGGCGATGTTCAGGTCAGCACAGAAGCTTTCCAAGTCCTCCGGAAAACGGAGGATGGCAGTTTTGCCATCCCTGTTGGCAAACAGGACGGTAAGCCCCATCGGTACTTTATCCCAGCAGAGTGGAGTTTATCCGTGAGGGGTTTCACAGCCTGGCGGCGGTCAAAAGTCTCTTTAGCCAGATCCGGGTAAAAGGAGAGAAGGGCGCCGTCAATCTCCAACGTGTCGGTCTCCCTGGCCTTTTGCATAATCTGCTACTTTTCCTCAAAATAATGGACATGGCATATGACCTCTCTGGGCTTTTCGGAGGTGATGTTCCGAGGGCATAAAGCGCGGTGAACTCGGTCTAGCTTGAGCGGGTGCTCCGCACGGTTGCCCAGTAGGGTGTTAAAGATACCCTGAATGGAGGCCACTCGGTTGACGTCATGAGTCGCCTCTGGGAGGCCCCGGATTCTGATGTTGTTCCTCCGGTTTCTATTTTCTTGGTCCTCCAGCTTGTACATTGCCATCCTATGATCTATGGTGAGCCTGCGTGTGTGGGCTTGCAAGTCTCTGATGGCTCCCGCATTGCAGTCGAGGCGGAGTTTGGATTCCTCTACTCTGCAGCGCACCTGGGCTAGGTCCGTACGGACCGCTGAGTCCTCCTTTTTGATAGCCCTTTCCAGGCTATGGAGCATGGATGCCAATTCAGACTTAATCGGTAAGCTGCTTACAAGCGCCGCAACCTCAGAGTGGTGCGTATCTGACTCCTCGTCGTCTGCGCCGTTAAATGAGGTAGGAGACTGGCATCTAGTCGCGGGCCTAAGCCGGGGGCGGAGCCATCCCCACGTGGCGAGCGGCCTAGGCCGTCGGCGTCCAGCGAGTCCTCCGGTTTCGCCGCCAGGAATCTCTTAATTGAACCAGACGGTGTGTGTTTTGAGGGTAAGGACTTCCCCATACGTTTCCCCATGTCGGACAATGGGCAATTTGCGCAGTGAGATGGGCAGATGTAGTTAGAAAACGGCACCCAGGACGGAGCTCACTAGGGAAGCGTCTTCACTGTTCCATGCGCAAACCACGTCCCCCTTGAAATATAACTTTATGACAGTTCTGAAGACCATGTAAACAAGAAAAAAACAATAATCGGAATTAACAGACATCAAGACAGAAATGTGCATTATTTAATATAAAGAATGCTTTTAGCAAAGAATAAATAAGTAAACAACAGCAGCGACTTTTCTTTGCTCTATACATTAAAAAGGAATATGCTTACACTCTCTGCTGTCATAAGCAAGAACCGATCCACAAACCACTGTTTTTGTAAAGTTTTAGCACAGGAACCATTTCTAAAATTGCACCGCAGAGTCACATTGATGCAACTGGGCAACATCATTGATTTCCCTTTTCATGTGATTCTGTGCACCTCAAGTCTCATTAGAATTTGCACCGGTGTGAACCAGCACTGAGTATCAGTGCATCAGAGAGGCCAGGCTTTGACACCAAAGGTGACAATGCAGACCAGAAGTTATCCTAAAGTCACAGGTTTATTGTCTTTTTATGTTTAGACTTGAAATAGTAAGTATCTTAAAAGGTATAGAGGCATACAATGATAGAAAGAGAAAACAGAAACCTTCATAAGAGAAAAACAAAATTCCATTGCACTGTTGACTTTGTAACCTGTGGATCAGGAAATTCAATTGGTGGACTAGAAATAAGCCATCCGGGTCTTTTAAATGAATGGCCCAAAGAAATACTGCAGCCAGGGAACACCAATATACGCAATTCAAATTCCTTACATTTGGTATAGTAGTATAACTCTTCCCTGTAATTAAGTACAGGATCACGTTGTATTTACATACAGTCACATATTAAAAATCCCTCCTGAAGATCAGCTCATCTGGCAAGAGTTACTGTAACACATTTATACTGTACTTTCCTGGCCAATTATGAAGATTTATCTAAGGAGATTAGCTGGACTGGCCCCAGTCTAAGCTTTTAGAAAGCAGTTTATTCAGCTTAGCAGACTTCAAATTTGTCTCTAGCAAACAACAGAAGCTTTCTAGGAAACCCGCTGTCAATCATTGTTATGAAAAGATCTTCTGCTGGATTTCTGTATAATTGTACAGTATAATGGGGGTCTGTGTGCAGATCTACTGGTGCAACTGACCAAAGCGGCACAATGGCTTCTAGCTTCATATGAACAATTTAGGAGATGTTTGAAGATGGTTTCCCGTAGCTTGCTGTGTGCTCTTCAAGTGGTGATGTTCAGTATACTAAAGCATTTGTCCACATAAAATTTAAGAAAAAATAAAATTGTTTTTTTCCACAAGTAACAAATCCACAGGACAAAATGATTGTTTATTGCAAACTGCTGACAGGGCTTCCATCTTAACCTGGTCTTCTTTCCGTGCCCATGGGCTCTGGCCATCTGACTAGCCAGGCCGCAATGACATCTCTCCCGCACTCAGGTATGCTGTTCCTTCAGAGTGCACGAGTCGGTGACATCACCGCTTGCTGCTCATTGTATCTCGTTTAGGAGATATTCATTTTACCTACAGCTAAGCTTTATTATAAGCTTACTTGTAGGTAAAAATAGAAAATGAGAGTTTACTACCACTTTCAAAACCATTAGCAGCTGATTTAAAGGGAACTGGCCCTGCCTGGCCCAAAATCCTGCACTTTTTCATGCATTCCACCATCATGGTGGAAAAGTCTGAAGCAAGCTCTAAACATTTGAGATTAGTGATATACAGTAGAAGCTGCTAGCTCTGAGATTAAAGGGGATTTCCAAAAACAAAAATACTCAAATCTGATGAGGATGTCTGTTTATTAACATAGGACACCTCCTTACTGCAGCCTACTGTTATCAAACCCCAACTGTGAGCGAGATCCGAGTGTGATGGTGAGAAAGAATTATAGAAGGAAATTATAAACACAGCAGTGAGACTAGATTGTTGAGGAAGGTAGAAGAAATAACAGGACTAAAACCTGGTACACACTTACCAAAGTAGGCCAGTTTAGCAGGAACTGGAAAACTTTTTTGTATGTGTGTAGTACCGCTGTCTGTTCAACAGAAGCGGATCTAAGTACTGGTTTCTGTCGAATGGTCTTGCTGCAAACCAGCAGTTTTTGTTTCATTCACCCACCCGCTGGTTGAATGAAAAAAAAAAAATGTGTGTGTATACCCAGCTTTAGTAGTAGATGAAGGGGAGAGGAAGCAACAGGGGCTGGATACTGGAGGAGGAGCCAAAGAGGTCACATTGTGATTGGATAAATATATCCTTTGCTCTGTGGTACCGTCATAAAAAAGATTTAATGGAGGAGTTTTCATCTCACTCTCTCTCCCTATAAATAAAACAATTCTGTAATCCCATTAGGACCTTAAAGTGGGACCCCACAATCAAAGGAAGCAGATAACTATATTATGGTTTGCACTTGCCATTGACTGCAGTTTCTACTGTGATTGATGTTCTAATAGAGACTAGAAAAACATAACATATTTGTACTGGTCCTGGGGGCAAATGCTCCCCTGGCCCAGTCCTTTCATTGCTACACCATGTAGTAAGTGAAATGTAGCTGTACCTCAATGATTTACTCCATGCATGCAGCAAACAGCCACTTTTTACTGAATGTGGGTACTTGGGAAAAACATGGTGTGAAAGCTTTATTCATGATTAGAAAACATACTTAACTGCAGTTTATCATAGTTTGTCCCAGAGCTTAATGAATGAGATGAAGCTCTGCTGACTTCCATCATCCAATAATCTTTAAGCAAAAATTTAGTTTTTCCTTAAGTTTCCTTGCACATGATTGGATTTTATGTGCAACGTAAAACTTCACAATATTCACTACGCTCTGGGGAAAATTCCCTTGCAAAGTGAACCATTTGCATTTAGTAACTCAGCCCCCACTGTGTCCACTTCACCAGACTATAACCATCACCTTCTGACTATGGGGTTGATTTACTAAAGCTGGAGAGTGCAAAAAACGGTGCAGCTGTGCATGCTAGCCAATCAGCTTCTAACCTCAGCTTGTTCAATCAAGCTTTGACAATAAAACCTTGAAGCCGATTGGTTTCTGTGCAGAGCTGCACCAAATTTTGCACTTTCAAGCTTTAGTAAATCAACCCCTCTGAGTACTCTTTTTCCTCACTGCATTTTGTAAATCATATTATGGTTTTATGCTTGATCTCTTTTTTTGTAGGATCGCTGATTTATTTAACTGAACCTTAACTGCATGCTCTCTAAAAGAGAGAAATGCATGATAGTTTGTGAGATTGTCATCTTTTTCAGCTCATAAAATACTTATCATTTACACTTAATCCATTTTTTAGTGTGTTCAGTTTTGTATATGTGAAAGGATGCATCACAATAAATATGTCCTTTAAGAAAATACCCACCTTTCACAATATCGAGCAATCACAGTAACGTGCCATCACTGTGCACTTTCATTAGCTGGCAGGAAGCTGGCCAAGTGGTTATGCCTCCCTCCCCCAAGGCCCACAGTACTAGTCCTGACTTGAATGCAGTGAGAGGCACCCTCCCAGGCCTTGTCGCTGCAGGATTTATAGTTCCCACTCTCCCCTCTGACCCCCTCAATTTTCTTCTTGCACTCTCAGTCATTCAGCTAGCTTTAGTATCACACAAATGCACAAGGCTGGAAGCTTAGAGGCTGAAACTGGCAGACTCTGCATTTGTATGCCTAGTACCAATGACTAGTACCAGCAGTTTGGTTTGGTTCTCTGAGCGAGCAGGTCTGTTCTAGGTGTACAGACCCAGAGTGGGTGATTTGTAATTGCACAGTATTCCACCAAAAAAACACAAATACAATCATTAAGTAATATGTGTATAAGGCTGTGTGCTACCCCTGGCAACACTGGTACCTTTGGCCACAGTCTATGTTGGCTGTGTAAAAAATCAGCTATGTCTGCTTATGAAAGAAATTTACTCAAAAAGCTTTAATGACTGTCCATTATGGTTTTGGGGAAAAATAAAAAGATAACACCAAGCAGATTCTTTTTAAATGGCGTTCCAGGCAAAACTTTTTTATCCTACAGTTTTGGGTAGAGTGCGGAAAAGTAAAAACCCTATGTCAAGTTTTTATTGCTCTCTGTGTCCATTTTGAGAACATTTACTATCACACAGCAGTGCCAACAGGACAGAAAGTGAGGTGAAATCTGTAACTGCAGTCATCACTGAAATCAGAGTAGATATTAAATCTCCCTATTGGGGCAACTTGTTCTGGGAACTACTCTTAAATGTGGATATATTTACTTTTACTTACTGCCAGGAAACAAAATCCACAATGGGAACATATATGTAATAAAATTGTATGAATGGTAAAACAATGTTACAATTATACACGTGAATATAATTGGCATAAAAAAATGTATCTGATGCTAGGTGCATTTTCAACTGATGCTTGAGTAAAATAATTGTTAAATGCAAGCTACAGTATGACAATGTTACAGTGAATAAAATACTATCACAGCTAAAGGAACATTTAAATGGGGCTTTTCATTAAGGAAAGAGGTGCTGAGTTAAGATATTTGGGCCAATCCCCCTGTGCACTCTGTGAGCTATCAGTTATAAGCTGACTCCACACTTGGCTTACTATGAGGAGCTTACTGAAACCGTAAAAACTGATGAACACGCTAAAAGAGGGCAAACAGGGTCTAATTATATGGAAATGGTGGTTGCAGTCATTTGGCTATGAATGGGTCCCATGCTTCAATGTAATGTATGTTCTTCCATGCCTCCAACTGCTATGATGCCCCAGCCAGCAGTGTTATGACAGGACACACTGCATAATGCCTTAAGTGGCAACTTTTATAAGTATTTACTTATGGTATCTGCTAAAAAAACATCTTTCATAAGTTTGGGAAAACAGATTTGCAATACTAAAAAATGAAATCTGACAACTAGGTTTGAAATCACTTTATTGCTTTATTCAAATGCGGTGCGGTGTATGATACCTCCTGCTGATCCGACATGCAGCATCCACTCCTTCTGAGGGACGTTCAGGAATGTCCACTCTGGACAAAAAGCCCACCTAGCCATTTATATGCAGTGGCAGGGTGGGAGGAAGTTAATGATCTCTATGACAGTAAATCGGGGCAAATCAGGGGCTAAGTTAGGAAGAGATACCTTGAAGTCCCAGGTTTAGACTTGTTTTTCCAGCACATCCCACAGATGCTCAATTGGATTAACATTAACTTTTTCAGCAATGTGAGCTAGAGTAGCTCTTCTATTGGATTACACAGGCCAGCCTTCTCTCCCTACATGCATGAATGAGCTTTGGCCGCACATTACCTTGTCTCCAGTTATCCACTACAGACAGGGAACATACAAGAGCTGCAATTTTGCAGTTACTCTGACTCAGTCGTCTAGCCATTACAGTTTGGCCCTTGTAAGAGTCGCTTAAATCCTTATGCTTGCCAATTTTCTGCTTTCAACACATCAACTATAGGGACAACATGTTCACCTGTTGTCTATTATATCCCATCCACTTTCATAATGTTAAGGCTGATCGGTGTAAAGTGCTGTGAAAAAGTATTTGCCCCTTCCTGATTTTATATATTTTTTTTTGCATACTTGGCACACTTAAATGATTCAGATCAAACCATTTTTTATATTACACAAAGATAACCCAAGTAAATACAAAATGCAGTTTTCATATGATGATTTCTTTTTTTAATGGGAAAAATCTGTCAAAACTGCCTGGCCCTATGTGAAAAAGTAATTGCCCCCCTTGCTAAATCATAAGCGAACTGTGATTAACCACATTTTTTTGGAAAACTGAGGTAAAATTTACTTTCCACACCCAGGCCTGATTACTGCCAGACATGTGGAATCAAGAAATCACTTAAATAGAAGCTGTCTGACCAAGAGAAGCATGCTAAAACATCTCAAAAAGCAACACATGCTGTAATCTAAAGAAATTTAAGAACAGAAGGGAAACAAAGTAATTGACATGTATCAGTCTGGAAAGGGTAACAAAGCCATTTCTAAGGCTTTGGGACTCCAGCGAACCACGGTGAGAGTCATTATCCACAAATGGAGAAAACTTGGAACAGTAGTGAACCTTCCCAGGAGTAGGGATGGGCCGAACACCTCCGATTCGGTTCACACCAGAACATGCGAAAGGGCAAAAAGTTCTAGCGAACATGCACACATCATTAAAGTCTATGGGACACGAACATGAAAAACCAAAAGTGCTCATTTTAAAGGCTTATATGCAAGTTATTGCCATAAAAAGTGCATCAGGACATGTACAGGTACTGCCCTAGGGGACATGTATCAATGCAAAAAAAAGTTTTTAAAACAATCATTTTTTTCAGGAGCAGTGATTATAATAATAATAATAATGCTTAAAGTGAAACAATAAAATTAAATATTATTTAAATATCGTGCCGGGGGGTCCCCTTAGTCTGCCTGTAAAGTCGCGCATCTGTGCAATGTGTAGAACATGCCACAGCAATGATGATATTTTTAAGGGAAAAAATGTCATTTAAATGTGCTCGTGGCTCTAATGTATTGTTGGTTCCAGCAATATAGATTAAAAGAAATCTATGAAAAAATGGCATAGGATCCCCCCAGTCCATACCAGGCCCTTCGGGTCTGGTATAGATTTTAAGGGGAACTCCGCGCCAAAATTAAAAAAAAAAAAAAATTGACATGGGGTCCCTCCAATATCCCTAGCAGACCCTTATCCGAGCATGCAAGCTGGCAGGCCAGGATAAGGGGATGAGTGAGCACCCTCCCGACCCATACCAGGTCACATGCCCTGAACATGGGGAGGGTGCTTTGGGGTCCCCCTCAAAGCATCTTGTCACCATGTTGATGGGGACAAGAGCCTAATCGCAACAACCCTGGGCTGTGGTTGTCGGGGTCTGCGGGCAGGGGGCTTATCGGAATGTGGAAGCTCCCTTTAACAAAGGGGGCCCCCAGATCCCGGTCCCCCCATGTGAATGGGTATTGGGTAGATTGTACCCCTACCCATTCACCAAAAAAGTGTCACAAAGTAAAAAGCACAATAGACAGTTTTTGACAATTCCTTTATTACATTTTTTTTTTTTAAAAAGTGTCCCGTGATATACATACACCATCAATCACACCGCCCGACGGACCCAAAAAATAAGAACGAAAAAAGCGAATCCGCCTCTCTCAGAGGCTACCCGCCGAATGAGCTGTCTTCCGTTTGACAGCTCTTATATAGGCAAGGGCGGGGCCACCCGGTGACGTAATCGGGTGACCCCACCCCCTCTGACATCACATGATTTTGGGGGGACCCTACATCAAATTTTTTTTAAATTTGGTGTGGAGTTCCCCTTAAAATCTATGCCAGACCCAAAGGGTCTGGTGTGGATTTTGGGGAGGGGGATGGGGACGGGACTCCATGCCATATTTTGCCTGACTGCACTTTACATTACACTACCTGCCTAATCACCATTCATTCTCTATATACGGTCATCGTGTAAGCAGCAGCCTTATATAGTGTGGGGCATGGACTTAGCCCCTGAGCCATGATTGGCCAAAGGCACCCTGCCTTTGGCCAATCATAACTCTCAGAGAATATTGCGCTGTGATTGGCCAAAGCATGCAGGTCACAGTGTTTTAACCTGTACGGCTGGTGCAGACACATTAGACTGTCAGTTCCTGTTGGGCCAGGAATGGATTTCAATAGTTCTTTGAACCCTATACATGAATTCCTGTGAAATTTGCTTATGCTACATTAAAAAAAATATATGTATTTAGGATTAACTTTTGAGATGTTATTTTCAATGATGTGGTTGATAATATATGGGAAAAAAATTATACCATTTAAACAGAATTGCATGTCCATGTGTTAGTCTGCATTAACTGATGGCTGACCCATGATAACAGTAGTTTGACAATATCAGTATAATAACTCACCATTGCTATCATGCGGTCTCATGATTAATAGTGGAAAACTGCACAGATCTCTGTTTTGTGATATAAAAGATTACTTTTCCAGCCATCAGCAGTTTCACTCTGTGGACCTCAGCCAATTAGTTGATGCACTCATGTAACACTAATCCCAAAGAAGTGCTGTGTAAATAATAAAACTGTAGTCATTCCAGGGTGTCCAAAACCATTACGTATAGGCCAAACACATGATTCTGAAGGAGATTATGAGTTTGTAGCTAAGAAGAGTGGTAATCGCAACACGCCAAAGTTTTTAAGAAACAAAACATTTATTGTACAGTAGATTTTGTTACACAGAGAATTCCTATTCAGTATTGATTACGCAGCTGATTACTGATTTCTTGAATTTCAGTAATAAGATTGTCCATTGTTCGAACTTCATCAGCTAATTCAGTTGACAGCTCTCCACTTGCTACATCTGTAAAGGTTTGCTGTAAAAAAATAATAAATTAAACATTTAATTTACAAAGAAAACTTTAAAATAAGTGAATATACATAACAGAATTCAAAAAGTCTAGAATAAGCCAGAAATGGTCATGTTTTTGATAGCAACTGATGATTTTATTCACCAAAATAGCATTAAATGCATTAGGAAGTACAGCCAATACATTAACTATGTCACATCATTCTTCGCGTTCTATTCATCAGTTTAGTTCCATCAAAGAATCCTCCATTTGCAGCAATTACAGCTTTGCAGACCTTTGACATTCTATATTTCAGTTTCTTAAGATATTCAGAAGATGTTAACTCACATCTTAAGTAGCTTTTTAGGACATGATTTTTTGACATTAAAGTGAAGCCCTTTCCACAAGAGCTTGATAAGATTAAAAGCTAGTGATTGTGCCAGTGAGTACATCAATGACTGTATCCTGGAAACTTGATTCAACACCAAATAGCTTTTGCATAGCTTAGAGGTATGCTTTGTATCTTTGTTCTGTTGCTGGATGAAGTGTACTGACCACGTGGCATGACATTGTTAAAGTGATAATCATTCTGGTTCATTATTCTATGCACTGCGGGTTGGCAGGTGTACCAGCAGGTTTTGCGCATTTAACCCATGCTTTTCCATAGACTTTCTATTAGATGGGAAAATGCGGGACAGCAAATTTACACTGTTATACAAGCTGTACACTCATTACTTAATTTCTTGTCACATGAAAAGATATAATAAAATATTTACAAAAAATGTGAGGGGTGTGCTCACTTTTGTGAGATACTGTATATAAGTGCTCCCATACATACTGTATTAACTCAAGTCCATTGTTATAAACTGGTGTAATTATCCAAAAAAACACTAAACACCATGAATCCTCCACTAAAGTGAACAAGTGCCGGTTCCACACCCATTACAAATAAGGCTCACCAAATAAAGAAGGAAGAAACGCGTTGGAGCGTGGCTACACGGCAACTAGACCTGACGCCGAGAGTGTGACCTGGCAGTTCGGGTGGGGAGAGGTTGAGTACGCAGCACGAAGGCACCTGGCATATTACATTTCTATTATGAAGGCGAATTATTCATGTTTGTGATGTAAGAGCAATACTTTTATTAAAACTGGTACCGTTTTACATTACTGGAGGCTCTGTGTTGATTTTATCTTTACATGTGGAGAGGGTTATTACCTGTTGCAGTCTGGAGAGTTCTGAACGGAGCTTGAGATTGTCAACGTCATTAAGCAAGATTAATCATACACGAGACTGAATTACTTTATTTGGTGATCCTTATTCTTGAAGGGTGTGGAACCAGCACTTTTTCACTTTGGTGGAGGATTCATGGTGTTTAGTGCTTTTTTGGATAATTACACCAGTTTATCACGATGGACTTGCATTAACACAGTATATATGGGAGCATTTATACATGTACTATGGACATATGGAGATTATGGATTATTTTTAATTTTATGATCATTTTTATTTGTGATGTTTGACATTATATACACAATTTACTGCGCTACTGCGAATTGTGCAGAGTGACACTGCATTTACTTTTCAGCTATTGAATTATTTGTTTTTATGTAAAGTAGCAGCATGGTTAGTGTTAGTTCAAGTGCAGTGCTTATATGTTATTTTGTTATGTTATAACCAGGTAATTAACATTTTTAAAAGGAGAGGTGGGCTGTGGTAGTGCCCCCCCTTTTTTTTAGTACAGGCTTCCTTTCTTAGCATATTCTCACCAAACTTAATGTGAACCCCAGGTAAAATACCTTGCACTGTCATGAGGTTTCAAATGCATTGCATTTTTAATTAACTGCATGGCAAAACATATGGCAATGCACGCACACAGAATTTAGAATATGTATTTCAACCTAATATACATTCACTGTTCTGAAATGTATAATCTAGTTTTTAAAAAGTTAAAGAATTTTAATTCTAATTCTCTACTTTTCCTTAGTACCAAAGAGTGTTGCATCTGTCAAATCTCCACATAAATAATCATTAAAAGGGATATGTATCACAATAAAGATGAAAGCATTCACAGTAGTTTTATTTTAGCTTTAGACAAACTCATTCAGGAAGGAACGTCTGGCTCTTCGAAGCCTGACTGTTGGGGATGTTTTCCCTTCCTTTTCCTGAATAGAACAAGAAGGACAGCTCAAACGCTTGAAGATAAACTGGCCTTGATAATATGCTACTTATGTCACACCCTCTGATGTTGTAAATTACCGTTACCACAATAGGGCTCAAACACGAGGGTGGGAACATCAGTGAAAATAACTCATGACCTAATGAGCTTTTGCAAATCTCAGTAATTGCACTATGAAAAACGTTCATGGTACTGTACTGTGTCCCTCTGTCCCCTTCAGCATCTAATGTAGTAGGTGACACATGGGGGCAAATGTAGATATTTTGTCAGACTCAGTCAATTGATTTAGTACATTTCATGTTATAAATCATTCACTAATCACCAACCCCCCAAAACACAATATGAATCAATATTACAAAAAATCTAAATAATTAAACACAAGCAAGTAAAATAAAGAAATGTCTATATGATAAAGTCCACGTCAGGTGAAATATTAACCAGCGATTATGCACATATCAGAAATCCACCACATCAATGATTCCTTGTGATCCTCTTGACTGCCACCACCTCCAAAGTACACATGTAGGCTTACCAGCAAATCGTGAGCCTCTAATTCTAGAGAACTCAAAAGGACCTTAGTTAATAATACATTTGGACCACACCATCACTCTTAGCTTTCATCTGACATCACATCCATCAATGGTCCTGCCAGTCAGGAACAAAGGGTCCAGGTAGACGACACTTCGGTTTCCATTCTAATAGCCAATTGCAGTATGTATATATATATATATATATATATATATATATATATATATATATATATATAATATATATATATATATATATATA
>BLSH010470933.1:179953-199373 GCA_018402905.1 Glandirana rugosa
GTCGGTAGTCGCGAAAGACGCAAAGCGTCACCCCCTGGACGTGATGGTCAAACACCGGGAAGGAAAGCCCGACCGGAGACGAGGGTCCCACAAGTGGTTCCACAACCGAGGCCAGGAACACGACGACTCTGTCGCTCCATAACACCACCACCGCATGGAGCTGCTGGACGAGAACTCTCGCTTCAGTCGACACAGGGACCTCCTACTGCACTCTTAGTGCCACAGACGAAACTCCCTGAAGCCAACCGAGTAGTTGGACGTCTTCAGGAGCTACAGGGGAAGGACAGCGGACCTCATGGACCCAGACTAAGACCTGTGTCACGTCCGCTTCCACAAGAACGGAGGGCTGTTCAATAACCCCAATGTCCGCCACCATACCTGGGACGACAGTGATACCATGAGCCCCACCACCCTCATGCAGAAGCGTAGGGATGACCTCCGGCATGACAGCAGGGTCCATACCACCGCCTGTAACCCCAATAACTTGTCGGGAGGCAAGAACACCTTCGCCTGCACTGTGTCCAGAATCAGACCCAGGTACTCCAGGCGACAGGAAGGGGACATCGAGGACTTCTGCAGGTTGATGAGCCAACCGAAGTCCCTCAAAGCAGACACCGTGATTCTCACGTCATCCTCCAGGGACACAGCTGACTTCGCTCTCAAGAGCAGGTCGTCGAGGTACGCCACCACCACAATACCTCGCTGTCTCAGCAGCACAAGGACCGGAGCCAACACCTTGGTGAACACCCTGGGAGCAGAGGCCAGCCCGAAAGGAAGGGCCACAAACTGGTAGTGCAGGTCCCCCACTGCGAAACGC
The DNA here is from genome assembly GCA_018402905.1 of Glandirana rugosa. NCBI lineage: Eukaryota > Metazoa > Chordata > Amphibia > Anura > Ranidae > Glandirana > Glandirana rugosa. The sequence goes on from BLSH010470933.1 coordinate 180,771, forward strand.
AGAAAGCGCTGATGGCTGAGACAGATGAGAACGTGCAGGTAGGCGTCCTTTATATCCAAGGACGCCATGAACTCTCCCTGGCGCAAGGCGGCCACAACCGAGCAAATGGACTCCATCTTGAACTTTTTTGCCTGCACAAAACAGTTCAGGGCCTTTAGGTCCAGCACCGGCCTGACACCGCCCTTTTTGGGCACCACAAAGAGGTTTGAGTAAAAACCACAGAACCTCTCCTCCAGAGGAACCGGCACGATCACCCCCTGATCCGCAAGGGACTGGATTGCGCCCAAAAGCTCCTCCCGACGCCTCTGAGGGAGTCTCAAGTTTGAGGGATAAAACCTGTCTGGGGGCAGATAGCTGAACTCTATCCGGTACCGCCCGGCATACCCCTACTCAGGAAGGCTACCCACCAAATGCCCGGATGTCGCTCGCCGCGCCCCTGGGGCGGGGGTCCACTCACCACTCTGACGGGCGATACGGGTAGCCACCCGTAGCAGACCTTTCCCCCCACACGGAGAAGGATTGCTGCTGGCCAGGCCACTGGAGAGGCATGCGCCAAACCCTGGGCACAAGTGGGGTTAACCACTGGCCGCTCGCACGGTACGGGCCCTGCACGGCATGACCCTGCTTAGGCCAGGGTAGCTCGCCAGGTGGTGGCCGGGCTGGGGAAAGTTTTGGATTCGTGATATCCACTCTATGCCACCAGCCAGCTTCTTGATAGCAGTCTTCATAGGAAAAACTTCAAAACAAAAACGCAGGTCCCAGAGGGAACCCAGTCCACTCCTTTGCACTAGGCAAACAAAAACTGAATGCCATTGGCCAGCAGGGGGTTTTATGCTCAGGTGAGGACGGCCCCCTGGGAGGGGCTAGCCTATCCCTGTTGCTTTTATTTCTGTTTTGCCTAGTCACTCCTGATAGGATGACATAAAACTCCACGTGTTATGAAGAGCTGCGTCTGTCAGTGAAAGTAAGAGAAAATCCTGTTTTCTCTTTCGTTCGTCGACAGGCACAGCGATTCTTAGAACTAAGTGGGACGTCCAAAAACAGTGCCATAAATGAGGGCTGGGTAACAGAACAACAACAGAACTACACCCAACCGAACCCTCAGTGAGGAACCACGCGTGTCTCACACGACCGCCTGCAAAACTTTACGGCAAAAGCAAGAACCGGGGATGCTAAAACATCAACTTTGTAAAACTTTGAGAAGGTGTGCACAGAGGTCCAAGTAGCCACCTTGCACACTTGAGACACAGACGCCTGATGTCGGAAAGCGCAGGAAGTGCTAATCGCCCTGGTAGAATGAGGCGTAACCGGAAAAAGAGGCTCCAGACTGCGAACAGCATAGGCTCAGGTCACTGCCTGTCTAATCTAACTTGAGATAGTGGGCAATGAGGCCGCCAAACCTTTGCGTGGACCATCCACCACGACAAAGAGAGCATCCGACTTCCGAAAGGAGGCCATAGTCGCCAGATACACCCACAGGGCCTGAACAACATCCAGGGAGTGCAAAGCAACCTCTTTAGGGTGAGGCGGGCGTGGGCATAGCGAAGGAAGGACAATGTCCTCATTGATGTGGAAAGATGACACCACCTTCGGCAAAAAAGAAGGAGACGGGCGCAAGACCACCTTATCCTTATGTAGGACCAGATAAGGAGACCTACAAGACAGAGCCGCCAACTCAGACACCCACCAGAAAAGCCACTTTCTGCGAAAGCAAATGGAGAGAGATTTCCCTGATATTTTCAAAGGGCGGCTTCTGAAGTACCGAGAGGACCAAATTGAGGTCCCATGGCGCCAAAGGCGACTGTACCTGGGGGGGCGACATGTCGAACCCCCTACATGAAAGTACGGATCAATGAATGCGTCACCAAAGGACGCTGAAAAAAGATCGCCAGAGCAGAAAGGCCCTTCTGTAGGAAGGCCAGAACTCGAGACACCGAGAAAGAATGATGGTTCCACCCCCCGGTTTCGCACCAGGCAATGTAAGCCTTCCAGGTGCGGTGGTAAATCTTACGTGAGGTGGCCTTACGTGCCTTCAACATGGTAGGAATCACCAAGTCAGAAACCCCTCGATCCCTCAACAGTTTTTTAATCTTTATGTAGGAGTTTGACCATTCAAAACTGAAATTTTAGTTTTTTGTTTTTTTCTGGAGGACTTCTTAGATTTCCTACTGTTGACTGCAATGGAAACACCATTCTTTTTGCTTTTTTTTTGCTGCTTTTGTAAATTTAAGAAAAAGCTACAAAATTCTCACTGTGCATGTGGGTACCCTAACTGTAATTCTAAAAACTCTGCATCGCCAGTTACAGAGCTATATGTCCTACCCATTAATCAAGACCCTAACTAAAAATAAGCCCAAATTAAAATGTCCAGCAGTTCTATCTTACATCATACATCTAATATTTTTATTGCAGTGGATGTTAAGAAAAGCCCAGTTCTCCTCAAATAAACACATCATTACAAAAACACATATCTACAGAGCACTATGTTGAAAAGCCTTCATATTAAAAAAATAAATTGCAGCAGAGGCACTGGGGAGTCTGATGATATATGAATCATTTATATTTTGATGACATATTTAGTATACATAAACATGCATACATACATGCAGCACACGGGGTCTGGTTGATGCTTCTAATGAATGAAATAATTAGCCATTGCCTAGTTTGCTGATGACAAGCTTCAGGAACACAGGTCAAGTAAAATATGTGACGCAAGTCTGCAGTGGGAGTAGGGCATAATTTCTGTTGTGGCTGACACAGTGAACTCAGGGCAGGAAGTAACAGTAAGACAAAAACTAATTACAGGATGCCTGGTAGCAGCTTTAATGAATCAATTAAGTAAAAAATGTGCTGGGAGAAAAATCCATAACGGAACCCAGCACTTTTTCTTTGAAAACCACATAAAAGTGAAGCTAACACTTAAAATGAGCAGAAATGACTCATTTAAAATCTGCAATTATTTTCTTTATAACAGAGACATTAAAATACTTTTTTCACTACATTATTAATCTTGGTTGAATGGAAAAATGACATGGGCTGTAATACTGGATTTAAAAAGAAAGCTTGCAGCACTGAGTTTTGTAAATAGTGCTAACAGAGAAATTTCTTATTTTTAGGTTAATTTACCTCTGTAGTCACTGTTGTGTGAATGGAAATAAGAATGCAGAAATATACCCGTATCAAAGAGAAAGTTATCATCTTCTCTGGTTGACTTTATTGATTGACATCTGCTGACTGGTGAAGCTCAGGCCAGATTTAAGGTCACATGTGCAATGAGACAGCATGCATCTCCAGATGCCTGCAAGCCATTTTTTGCTTACCTACAGTATTTACAGCCCAGAATCTCAAATCTCAGGGTACCCTGGTATCAAAGCTAAGCATAATTAACAAAATTAACAAAAAAGAATGCCTATGAAGTTTTACCTTTGTACATAATATTACTGGATACTAACATTTATAGGTAAAGTTGATCCAGGGAATATCTGATTGCCTCTTGGGGGGGGGGGGGGGGTGAAAAAGGATTTTCCCCCCCGCTGGAGCAAATTGGATTATGCTTTGCTTGGGTTTTTTTGCCTTCCTCTGGATCAACTGTGGGTATAGAATTATGTATATACAATATGATATTTTTCCCTTTTATTGGTTGAACTGGATGGACTTTTTTTTCGACCAAACTGACTATGTAACCTCTTTCAACTCCTGCAGTTTATATTTAATATAACTTAAAAGAACACCATCCGGATATTTTTTTTTTTTTACATCCCATTTAGTCTTCAAAAATTCTATCTTATGCAGTAAAGAATACGTACATCAAAGCAGTATTAAAACCTAAAACCAAAATGTAATAAATTGCAACTTACCATTCCTTAGATGTAGTGGCTACATTAGCTTTCTTTTTAAGCTGTTTTTCCCTTTATTTCACCTTGTAATCCAGCCAGTAACACAGTTCCTACCTTAGGGTGTCTGCACTGTGAATGAAGCAGACATCTTTGGACAGATGCATTGTCTGTCTGGTGAGAGGGTACTGTTAAAGGGTAATTGAAGCTGAACTCCAGCTAATGCTTTATAATCATTTTCAGCAAACAGTTGGTGTGCTTTTAGGATAAAGGTTTTACATAAATTAATAAAAGCTGATGATTGTCAGCATCCCTGTTGGGTTTTTCTCAACCTTCTAACCAATTGGGATCCTTCCATAGAGGGCGCACGAGCGCCGTCCCCCTATCCATGCATCCGGCCACCTGATCTACATATCAGGGCACCGGACTATGGATTCCAATTGGGGGGGGGGGGGGGGATTTTTTTAAGCACCTGATTAGAGCCAGCGGCTCAAATAGGCTTTAAAAAAGGGTAAGCTTGGGGTGCAGAGCACTGTGACCTGATCCCACCCAGTTGTGTGATGGTAGCAAATTAATTTTCGCTATTTTCACACTAAAGTAACTCCCCACCAATCAGAAAGCAATTGTTTCCCAATTGGCCAAAGCGTTAGGCTATCCTATTGGATCCTTAGCGCTTAGGAGTAACAGGGAGAAGACACACGGCCTCGGGAGAAGTGGACACCAAAGTTGCTGCTTGTATCCCGGGAGAGGAGGAGAGGACACAGCTCCCCCAAAAGAAAAACTCACAGCCGCCACTGCCTCTAACTGCCACTGTATCTGAACAGCCTGGTCTGTTAAGGTAAGTTGACAAATATCAGACTTACTGGTTGGATCACCAGGTGAAAATAAAGAAAAAAAAATGCAGTCACCACATTTAAGAATTTGTGTTTATTATTGAAAGAATCCCTTCATAAATTGACAGCAAAACATTTTCAGTTTTCAATGAATTTTTCATTATCCTTTAGAGCAGGGGTCAAACTATTGGTCTCCAGTTGTTCAGGAACTACAATTCCGATCACGCCTAGTCATGTCTGTGAATGTCAGAGTTTTATAATGCATCATGGGATGTGTAGTTCCGTAAAACAGCTGGAGGGCTGTAGTTTGGAGATCCCTGCTTTAGAGGATGATCACTGGCATAAAAATATATTAGACCAGATTCAAATATATTAAAAGGAAATTATAATAATTTGTGGCCATTTGTATTTTTTTATATAGTCTATATATCAGGCAAAGTAAAAGCTGCTCGTTTTTAGACCAAGCTTCCCCAGGCTGAAACCTCAGACTAACCTGTCAGGGAAGGGAGAAGTCATTACTCTGGCTCATTCAGTTCTGTGTGCAGAATTTAACATGATCTATTAACCTCTGTTATCAACCAGATATTTCAATCACATAGTAGAACAGGGAACCCTAATTAGGCATAACCAGCCTACCAAACCCAGACAAGATCTAGAACAGGTAAGAGGTGGCTGTAACCTACAATAATGTAGGTTACAAGACAGAGGAAATCAGAATGAAGAGCGAGACAGATGTTAGGAAGAGACTGGTTGCCGTCAAAGCAAAGATCAGCAGAAAAAGGAAGGGAGGGAAGGTTAGTGGTTCACTTTACAGTTCCCGAGTCTAACTACCAGGACAATAAAATATTTGATCACACTATATTATATACACACGTAACCCAACAGTTTCTCTTTAAAATACATGTATTATTTGTACTCTTGCCACCTGCATTGAATGAAGTCTCACTTCCTTTCAGAAAGATAGGCATTGCTAGCTTCTTCAACATCTTCCAAGTGTGTCAGATTCCTGCATCTCCTGGTGGCAGATCCACTAACCCAACTATGTCATTAGTGAATCCCATTACAGCTGCAGGGACACTCTAGTGACATATCGGTTGGTTGGTAGAACCATAAGGGGAAATGTAGGCATCCAAAACACCTGAAAGTATTGGATGCTGAAGATCCTAAAGGCTCCTGTAATTCTAGAAGAGGTTCTTTATTTAATGAAGGTAATGATAAGTACAGTACATGTATTTTAAAGAGACATTGTCATTAGGATGCATGTATACTAACAACAGTCTCTTTAAACAGATTAAGCATGCAGGTCTATTTGCAGAGACACAGTACTAATTACTGTACTATTAACCAAACAAAATAAAGGGAAGAAGATGGCATATTCTGGACCTATAGAACCCACTCATTTCAATAAACCCTGAATCACTTTCACTTAAAGTTCCAAAAAATGAAGGGAAACAAATAGCATACTTTGTAATTTTTACCCTGCTTCCCTAGACACAAGTGTTACGGGAATTTAAACACCCTGCCTCACTTCACTAACCTGCCAAATTTTTTTTTTACATTTTTGGTCATTAGTATGAATGGCAACAATACTGCTTATTTCACTATTAAATCATTAAAGTAGTATTTTTTTTATTTTTTTGCTATGCAACACCAGGGACAAAACTGTAATGAAGTGTTTCCCACGACCGGCTTGCTGCTGCATAGTTTTGAAATCAACTGCTGGGTCCTCTGCACAATGCTGATCTTCTGTAGCTGTAGGGGTTAACTTCAGTCACTAAAAAGTGTGCAAGAGTTGCGCCGCTCCCACCCCCTCCAGTCAGAGAACATGTAGCATTCTTTCCCAGAATGCACAGTGTTCTGCATTAGAGGTGGTGGATCCTGTCATTCATCATCCGATCCTCCATTCACAAAGCGATTTGCACTCTGGGAAAGAATAGTATATGTTTTATGAATGGAGGCTATGGGCGAATTGTGCAACTCTGTCACAATCGCAGTGGCTGATGTTAATCTTCTGTAGCACCAGAAGATTAGTGCTGTGGGGAGAAATCATTCATTACAGTTAAGTAATATTCCTGGTACAGCATAGCAAAAAATTACCAACATTTCAGCTAAAAATACTGAAAAGAACTCGGCTTATATCTGCAATGCAATACTTTAATTTTGGTGCATTTAAGGGTAATTGTTTACACACAAAGGGTAATTATTTATATGCACCCTTTGTATTTTGTCTTCAACCACTTGCTGAGCAGCCACTGTATATATATATATGGAGGCAGGTTGGCTCTCCTGCGCAAACCGCCATACCCATACGGCGGTCCGTGCATGTGACACTGTGGGCACATGTGCAGCGCGTGTACAGAGAGGCAGAACATGGATCTGCCTATGTAAACAAGGCTAATCCCCATTCTGGCAGGGGACAACTCGGAGATCTGCTGTTCCTAGTGATCAGCGACAGCGATTTCTTTGTTGTCCCAGGCAGCCCAGCCCCCACACAGTTAGAACACATTCAGGGAACACAGTTAACATCTTGATCACCCCCTAGTGTTAACCCCTTCCCTGCCAGTGTCATTTATACATTGATTAGTGCATTTCTATAGCATTGATCAAGGTAGTAATGTCACTGGTTCCCAAAAAGTGTCACTTGGGGTCAGATTTGTCCAACGCAATGCCGCAGTCCCGCTAAAAATCGCCGATCGCCACCATTACCAGTAAAAACATAAAAAAAAATAAATAAAAGTCCATAAATTTATCCCCTATTTTGTAGACGCTATAACTTTTGTGCAAACCAATATACGCTTATTGCGATTTTTTTTACCAAATGTAGAAGAATATATATTGGCCTAAACTGATGAATACATTTGTGTTATTATTGTTTTTTTTTTTGTTATTTATTATAGCAGAAAGTAAAAAATATTGTTTTTTTTTTCCTTCAAAATTTTTTCTTCAAAAACCGCAGGGGTGATCAAATACCACCAAAAGAAAGCTCTATTTGTGGGAAAAAAGACATCAATCTTGTTGGGTACCGCATCGCACGACTGCACAATTGTCAGGTAAAGCGACGCAGTGCCGTATCACAAAAAATGGCCTGGTCATTAACCCTTCCAGATCCATGCTATTGCCAAAGTGCGGCTCCAGCACGGATCCGAATTTCCGGGACAACGTCAATGGTCCACTGTGCATGCTCCCGGTGCGCACTCACAGGTGGTGGCACGCGCACGCGGCCGCTGCACGCTCCGTGGACATGCCCGCGGGTCGGGCGGACTCGATGTCCGCTTGTGACCCGCGATTGCCTGTCAGAGCTGCAGAACGGGGAACCGCCAATGTAAACACAGCGGTTCCCTGTTCTGTGAAGGGGGACAGATTACTGATCCCAGTGATCGGGATCAGTGAGATCTGTTATGTCCCGGCCAGCCCAGCCCCCATACAGTTAGAACACAATAATGGAACACAGTTAACCCCTTCACTGCCAATGACATTTATACAGTAATCAGTGGATATTTAAATTTCTGATCCCTGTATAAATGTCATTGGTCCCAAAAAAGTGTTAAATATGTCCGACATGTCCGCCCCAATATTAAAATCCCTATAAAAATCGCAGATCGCCACCATTACTATTAAAAAAAAAAAAATAATAATAATAAAAACGCCATAAATCAATTCCCATAGTTTGTAGACGTGATAACTTTTGCGCAAAATAATCAATATATGCCGATTGCGATTTTTTTATACCAAAAATATGAAGAATATATATCGGCCAACCCCGATGAATACATTTTTTTTTTTTAGATTTGCATTATAGCAAAAAGTAAAAAATATTGTTCTTTTTTCAAAATTGTTGCTTTTTGTTTATAGCACAAAAAATAAAAACTGCAGTGGTGATCAAATACCACCAAAAGAAAGCTCTATTTGTGGTAAAAAAAAATGATCAAAATTTTGTTTGGGGACGACGTCGCACAACCGCGCAATTGTCGTTCAAAATGCGACAGCGCTGAAAGCCGAAAATTGGTCTGAGCAGGAGGGGGGTTTAAGTGCCCAGTAAGCAAGTGGTTAAGGGGATAAATCCTTCTGAGGCTGAAGTGGTTAAACTAGACTTTTATCCATGAACAAATATTTTGGTCTAATCCCTGCAAAACCGCACAAATTTTGAAATGTGACAGCAAGTGTTGGGAGAGAAGCCCCTGCCTGCTATAACAGGGAGGGGGCTCAGAGCATGTTACATGGTACACTCTAAATGCGGGTGTAATGTGTAACAAGGGTCAACCTATGCTGTAACAAAGTTTCTAGCATGGATCTCCTATGAACAGCTCCTTTCCTGCTGCCACCCCAGTTACTACTAGCAATTACTGTCTGACAAAATGGCAGTCAGTAATTGCTATGCCTTACATAATAGTAGCATCCCAAAGCAGCTGCTCCTGTGTAAAATGTAATTTGCAGATAGATATAGATCAAAGGTGTGACCTTTTACCTGCATATACTATAAGTTAAGTAAACCTGACAAGATTTTTTTTTTAAATAAAGCAGATTATTATTTAACCACTTATTAATTCCTAGTTACCCTAATCAACTCTAATTACTCCTCCAAATGTGCAAAATTGAAAAAGCATTTTTTTTTCATATGCAAATACTTTTGCCTTGCAAAAAAACATTAGTGTAATTTTTCATAGGACAAATTATAGAACATAATGTATACTTTATTTACAGTAAAACTAATATTACTAAAACTTTTATTAAAACATAGGTCAAAATAGAAAACAAAAATTGCTTTTTGTTGTCCATACATTACATGAATAAAAACATTTTCACATGATAATGCAAAACAAAAGAGAAAAAGAGACAGTAAGAGAAAAAACAATATACAGTATACCGGTATATACAATATATCTATTATTTTGTTTACTAAAGGCTGATGACCAGCACCTCAAGACCGATAAAAATCTATGATTATTGCATATTATAACTTAAGTTTAAATTTAAACATTCACAATTGTCCTAGTATCCACTGGAATTTGGGTAACTCATGCACATGTTTTCATTGTTATTCACAATACTTTAGCAGATATATTGTATCCATAGGAAAGATAAATGATGTCAGCATTAAATAGTGTCCAGACAGTCTATTATGCAACCATATAACATTGTGCAAATAAAAGAGCACTTGTCTTTTGATCCAATCTTAGTTGGTTCGGAAAATGTACATTTTCCTGCTGGTATATGCAAACCCAAGAAGAATGCCAAATTAATGTAATTTTAGAAAAGAATTATGTAATTAGAATAATTAGAAAATAAAATAAAATGTATATGTTTTATTAAGAGTAAGACTGCTTTTTAAAAAATAAAATGAACACTGGTCAAAAAAAATTTTTTTTTCATTTTTAACACCTTTTTGGACAAAAGATTACATAGAAAATAAAATAAAATAAAGAGGAGTTAGTCCTAGAAAATAAAATCATTTTTGCTAAACAATATTGCCAAAACAAAAGAGCCTAGACCGTCCCCCCAAAACAATGTATGCATTACTTTGTTATCCCAGGCAATGTGCTGTGTATCAACTCAACATTGCATAAACAAAAGCCTCTCTAGCTCTGCATCAAAATAAAAATCAAACAAACTACAAAAATAACTTGTTGCCATCAGTGAATTTTAAAAACGGCAATGCTTCCAATATCTCCAGTTGTTCTTCGATTATAACCCAGGGTTATACTTCAATTATAACTCTAATCTAAAATACATATATGCAGCAAGTCTCTTCAACTTTAACAGTCTCTTCAGAGCCAGTGATAGAGTTTTATTGAAACACCAAACTGATGAAATCTCAACAAAATATTTTCAGTGTCTTTATTCACTCTGCTGATTACTGTGCATCCTTGCACCCAAAACTAGCAACACATTTGCCAGTTCATTTGCCTCTCTGATTATGAAACAGTGAATGCACCTCTTTTGTTCATTGATGGAGACAGCACTTCCTGATCTTGACCTTAGGGACGTCCCAAAGCAGTATCACAACGAGGAGTGGGAAGGAAGAAACCAGCATCAAGTGCCAACGAACAACTCCACCCAACAGAAACCTCCTGTGGGGAACAAACTTCGGAGAGCCGCCTGCAAAACCTTGCGGCCAAAGGAAGCATCCGAGGATGCCAAAACGTCAACCTTGTAAAGTTTTGTGAAGGTGTGTACAGACGACCAGGTAGCCGCCTTACACACCTGGGAAACATACGCTTGATGTCAGAAAGCCCAGGAGGCACCAATCGCCCTGGTGGAGTGAGCCGTGACAGGAAAAGGGGTACTAAGCCCCGCGCGGCATAAGCCTGGATCACCTTTTGCCTGATCCACAGAGAAATAGTGTCCGAAGAGGCCGCAAGGCCATTGCGTGGACCATCCACGACAATGAACAGCGAGTCCGTCTTGTGAAAAGCTGCCATGGTCGCTAGGTACACCCGCAAGGCCCAAACCAGGTCCAACGAATGTAGAGCATACTCCTCAGGATGAGATGGTCGTGGACATAAGGAAGGCAGAACAATGTCCTCGCTAATTTGAAAGTCCGAAGCCACCTTCAGAAGAAAGGAAGGCTGAGGACGCAAGACCGCCTTATCCCTGTGCAGAACTAAATATGGAGACCTGCACGACAAAGCCGCCATTTCCGAAACCCGCTGGGCGTAAGTGATGGCTACCAAAAAGGCAACCTTTTGAGACAGTGTGAGCAGCGGAACCTCTCTAATGTTCTCAAACGGTGGTTTTTGAAGCACCGAAAGGAATAGATTAAGATCCCACGGTGCCAGAGGCGAGCGTACCTGGGGAGCCACATGGTGAAACCCCTGGACAAAAGGTACATACTAACGAGTGCGTAGTCAATGGTCGTTAAAAGAAGACGGCCAGCGCAGAAATCTGACCCTTGATCGTGCTAAACGACAACTTCTGATCCAACCCACACTGCAGGAACGCCAGGATCCTAGCGATCGAATAGGATCGCGAAGGCCACCCCCCACTCTCGCACCAGGAAATATAAGCCTTCCAAGTGTGATGATAAATCTTCCGGCAAGTGGACCTCCGTGCCTTTATCATAGTAGGGGTTACTAGGACTATGACGCAGACACCCCCAGTCTCTCAGCACCTGGCTCTCAATAGCCAGGCTGTCAAAGCCAGCGAGGGTAAAGCAGGATGCAGTATAGGGCCTTGAGACAGCAGGTCCGCGCACAATGGGAGCCACCAGGGAATGTCCACAATCATTTTGTGCCACGTCGGCGTACCAGGGACGCTGCGGCCAATCTAGAGCGATTAGAATGACTGTGATGCCCTCGTGCTTTATCCTGCGCAACAGACAAGGTAACAGCTGGAGAGGAGGAAAGGCATAAATGAGCCGGTACTGACCCCACGGCACCAGCAGTGCGTCCGACGCATCCATCCCGCGCCCTGCTCACGAAATTCTGTACCTTCAGATTGAGTCGGGAGGCCAGAAGGTCCACGTCCGGCATGCCCCAACGAAGACAAATTTGCTGGAATGTCTCTGGATGCAGAGACCACTCCCCGTGGTCCAGCAACTGTCAACTGAGGTAGTCCGCTTGCCAATTTTCTACGCCCGGAATGTAAACGGCGGAGAGAGCCGGTATGTAAAGTTCTGCCCACTGGAGGATGAGAGAAGCCTCCAGCACCGTTGCTGCACTTCTCGTCCATCCCTGGTGATTCACGTAAGCCACCGATGTGGGGTTGTCCGACTGGACTCTGACCGGATGCCCACGCAGGCAACTCCGTCCAAAAGGATAGACAAAACCTGATCGCATAAAGCTCCAGCACGTTGATTGATAGACGGGATTCCTCTGACACCCAACGGCCCTGGGCCGATAGTAGCCCCAGAAGCCCCCCCCCCCCAAGCCGGAAAGACTGGCATCCATCATAAGGACCGTCCAGTGGAGAGGAAGAAAGGTCTTCCTGAGCCGAAGAGACGGAGACCGAAGCCACCAGATCAGCGAGGTCTTGGTCTGTCGACTCACACGGATCCTTCGCTGCTGCAAAAATGGGGATCTGTTCAAGGATCTCCCTCTGCAGAACCCGAGTGTGACAACGGGCGCCTCGAAGGTGGATACCATGAGACCCAGAACTCACATGCAAGTCCGCAGGGATGTTATATCTCAAATTCCGCGCTAAGGATAATGAGGTACTGCACTGTAGTTATATGGGGGAAGCTGCCCTGCCAAAGTTCCCCGTGGGGAAAGAATTATTAAAACAACAAGTAGACAGATGGCGCTAACCCCAGAGGTGTCCCTCTCTCTTAAAGTGAACTCTAAAAAGGAGTGTTAGAAGTAATGAATATAAAAAATACGAAAACAATATATATATATGTGCCTTCGCACCAAGGGCGATAAATATAAATGTAAATATAAATGTACATTAAACAGTGTTAAAATAAATCTAAAGTGGCAGTGCTCCAAAAGTCCAATTCAGCAATAGTGTATATGTAAAGAAAGTCCACAATATCCTTAACCACTTCCCGCCCGGCGCATTGACAAATGACGTCCGGGCGGGGGGTTCATTATCCTGACTGGACGTCTATTGACGTCCTCAGGATAATGCGTGATCGCGCGCCCCTGGGGGCGTGCATCGCGGCGATCGGTAGTGCCGTGGGTCAGGCTGACCCACCGCATTACCGACCGAGATAAAAGGCTTTGATCCGAAGCATTTTACCATGTGATCAGCCGTGACCAATCACGGCTGATCAAAGTGTAAATAGGAAGAGCCGTTGATTGGCTTTTCCTCTGCTCAGGTCTGCAGACCTGAGCAGCGGAGAGCCGATCGGCTGCTCTCCTGACAGGGGGGTGGCTGCGCTGAACATTTATCAGCGCAGCCACCCTCAGGATCACCCCACTGGACCACCAGGGAGCCGGATCAGGGCCACAAGGGAGCCCCCCCGCCGGACAGCACACCCAGGCCGCCCAGGACCACCAGGGAATTAAATCAGAGGCCGCCCAGGACCACCAGGGAGCCCCCACTAGACCACCAGGTAAGGGCATTATTGTGCACTGTAGGGATGGCACTGTGCCCATGTATGATGCCTGCCAGTGCCTTCCCTAACAGTGCTTGTTGTACCTGTGCCCACCCGTGCCACCTATAAGTGCCCACTTGTGCCCACCCGTGTCACCTATCAGTGCCCACCTGTGTCACCTATCAGTGCCCACCTGTGCCACCTAAAAGTGCCCACCTGTGCCACCTAAAAGTGCCCACCTGTGCCACCTAAAAGTGCCACCTGTCAGTGCCCATCAGTGCTCAGTGCCACTTATCAGTGCCGCCTATGAGTGTCCATCAGTGCCGCATATTAGTGCCACGTATCAGTGCCCTTAAGTGTTGCTTGTCAGTGCCACCCATCAGTGCTGTATATGTGCCCCATCATCAGTGCAACCTTATTAGTGCCACCTCATCAGTGCCAATCTGTACTGCCTCATCAGTGCCCGTCAGTGTAGCCTCATCAGTGCCCATCAGTGTAGCCACATCAGTGCCCGTCAGTGAAGGAGAAAATGTACTTTATACAAACTTTTGTGACAGAAACAAAGAAAAATGTTTTTTTTCAAAATTTTCGGTCTTTTATTTTTCTATAGCGCAAAAAATAAAAACCGCAGGGGTGATCAAATACCACCAAAAGAAAGCTCTATTTGTGGGAACAAAATGACAAAAAGTTTGTTTGGGTGCAGCGTCGCACGACCGCGCAATTCTCATTCAAATCGCAACAGCACTGAAAGCTGAAAATTGGTCTGGTAGGGAAGTGTCCTAAGTGCCCGGTATTGAAGTGGTTAAACAGTGTGAAAATAATGTAAGAATATAAAAAATTCAAATGAGTCTCTGGAAACAATAAAAACTTGGAACTTGAACCAATCCGTGCATTAGTGCTTATTCAGTGATATTCATCCTTGATCCAGGTTAGAAAATGGTGACTTCACACTGTGCTCCCCTCCTGTATCCCTACTCACCAGAACCCTGCACCCCTGCAGGGGTATATGCCTGTGTGTGTCCGTATGGACGGTTCCAATAGCCTGGGTGGTCGCTCAGCCCAACTGTGATCTCCTATCGGTCCAACCGGACGGTCTGTGGGATTCGGGGGGTAGGTACTTAACTCAATTTTGTACCCCGACAAAATCAGCTAGCACCGGGCGCAGAGCCGAGCCCGCCAATGTCTGAGTAAGCGCCTTGGCCTTTCGGTCGGCTGGGTCCTTATAGGTCGGCGTCCCCTCCACCGGTATTGTGGTAGCCTTGTGCAACTGCGATATAGGAGGATCAACGACAGGAGACTCTCCTCAAAGGGGTAACGCACCGAGAATCGCTGTGGAATGGAAAAAGCACTCTGTGGTCTGTCCCATTCCTTGTAGATGAATTTATCAAAGTAGGCGAGGTAAGGGAATACCTTAGTTGCCCCGGTTAACTTGTGTGATCCAAAGGGCACTGATACCTCCTGCGAAACCCCAGCTGAATCCTCCAGCTTCAGGGTATCACGCACCGCCTTAATGAGTCACCAGCGCCTTTTCCTGAGCCACCACAGAGGATTCCTCCTCGCTATCCGAGGAGTCAGGGGCTACGCCATCTGAAACCTCCCCGTCGAAATGAGGGAGCCCCCTTCAGGATCTGAATCGTCCCCTGAGGAGGAGGGGTAACGGGTGCTTTTTACCCGCCTTACTCCCGCACGCTACCTCTATCTGGGTGACGAAAGACTCCAGGACTGCTGACAAAGCATCCAGGGGATGCCACCCCTGAAGAGCTTGCTGCCACTGCAAGGAGGTCCGGGGGAGAGCCACTTGCCTCAGATGCCATCCTGGCCCACTATGGACACCCTTGGGAACAGGTCCCTGGCAATACAGGGGAGGGAAATCACCCCAGCTATCCATGCCGTGGTGGAGGAATACCCCAGGAGAACTCACCACCCGTTGGTCCTGGGAACTGTGCCGTGCTGCCTACTTGTCCCACTCGTCCCAAGGAGGCCGCACGCAGCGCGACTTCTGCGTGAGCTTCCCCCCCTGCACACACTCGATTCAGCCAGGCTCATCCAGGCTACCGAAAAATGGCCGCCGACCGCCCGCCCACCGTGGTCCATGAAAAAGTACGCATGGACCACCGCAAAATGGCGGCCACGGCTACGACAATATAGCTGCGGACCCGGCCACAAAGTAATGGCGGTGCATGCAGAGCACGAGGCACGGGAGGAGGGAGAGGGGAAGACTGCTGCATGCTCCCGCCTGCTGGGGGAGACCTAGGAAGCCCCCCAACCAGCAGTAGAAGGACCACCACCACAGTGCAGGCGTGTGACATTAGCCACAATGCAATCAGGACTGCGCTAGAAATGAAAAGGGCCAAATGATGACAATACAGATTAAATATAAGTCCACTTGCCCATCAATATTTTCAATCTTGAATATGTAGGAGCAAAGATACCCACATGTATTCTTCTGATGACACAACACCCAGTGCGCTGGTAAACAATGTGCATCCACCACCTGATGTATGGAGGCTTACCAGACCAAGCTGTACTCTGAGCGGTGGCTTTTCCACAGCCAGGGGTATATGGTGAATGAGCCCGCTGTTCACGTTGATACCTTAGGCTCCTCCAATTTATAAGTGCTCTTTATACACCAACAAGGATAGAATCTCACATGCGACCGTTATTCCTATGAAACGTTCCCTGGTACTCAGGCCGCGCAGTGATGGTGTTGATGCCTTGAAAAAGAAACACAGGAAGTCTCAGAGTAGATATCGAAGAGGACCTCTCACATACATTTGGGCTGTAAGGTGAAAAACACAAGGGACAGCGTACTGCAATAGTGTTCAGACAATGGAGGAAGTTTGTCGTCAGGCTCCGAACCCCCTCACCCAGATCAGCCGGCTGTGCAGAGTACGGTGCCCGCTTCCTCTCCACTTTCTCTGGCTCGCTCCATGCTTCTCCATTCTACTGTCAGCATTAGCCGGCAAGACATACGGGGGGAGGTGGGGAAGGGGGGGGTCCCACCCGATCGACACCAGGGGTATCCGACTGTCTCGCCTGCAAGAACGCAAGGCATGCTACTTACCTGTCCAGTCGGAGATGCGGGTAGCCCTCCCGAGACAGAACCGCCACCCGCCTAGACGGGGGGCTGTCGGCCAGGGTAGCACTGTGACACAGGCCGCCGGTGCCCGGTCATATGTGTACCTGCAGGACGTTCAACCTGCTGGCCACCCCTCCAGGATGGGACACGTCGTGGCCGACCCAGCTCGGAGCTAAGGTCCGCGCGCGCTCTGTGGCCGGGCTGGGGAGACTAGCAGGATCTATATTATCCAGCCTGTCACACAGCCCAGCAGTTGATTGAAGACTTTCATGCTGCCTTCATGCAGCCAAAGAAAGGAAACAAATAAAAGGAAAAAAGCGAAGGTAAATATAAATAACCAACTATATGGTTAGGGAGCAAAATCTGTAATCCACTCCGAGAATAACAGACAGAAGCATATAGAATGATAAATACACCGAGAAGTAGAATATATGGGTATTTTAACTGAAGGTATATGAAGGGTGGAGGGGAGATATAAATCTTTTATATTAAAGTAGTACTAAAAGCTGAGACTTTTTTTCATGGATATGATCATTTTAAATATAATGCACAATACTGGTAAAAGTTTACTTTAAATGTAATTGTAATGCCTTCTATTACCTCCAGTCTACCCGCCTCCACCTTCTCTGGGTTCAGATTCTGATCTTCCCTGCACAGTCTTTAAAGTATTTTTTTTTTCCTTTAAACAACAAACATGTTATACTTACCTGCTCTGTGTAATGGTTTTGCACAGAGCAGCCTGGCTCCTCCTCTTCTGGGGTCCCCCACCAACGCTTCTGGCTCCTCCTGCCTTCAGCATGCCCCAATACCAAGCTGCAAAGTATAGTATAGAGACCCTATAATGAGGTAAAAAAACTTCTGCCTTTAGAATCACACACTTCCTGCCCAGGACTACATGTTCCATGAAGCATTGCTCCTCACACATTCACATGTACTCAGGCACTTACTGACATGTATGGAAGGTATACTGAGCTGTATGCGTGCTGCACTGTGTCTTCTGACATGTATGGACGGTGTACTGAACTGTATGTGTGGGCGCTGTATTTCCTGATATGTAAACAAATAATGCATTCTGTATGCAGGTCAACTAATCGGCTGGCCGATTAATCAATTATGAAAATAGTTGACAGCTCACAGTACAAATGTAAAAGTTGTAAAAAAAAAAAAAAGGGGGGGGGTAAAAAGGTCCTAGAGCTGGAGCTCTACGTGCGCCTTTTCCATCAAAAACTGTGCTTGCAGGGATTTAGCTTCAAATTTTCAATAAGAACTGTATAAGTTCTGATGGACCTACTAAATCCAAACATTCTCCTATTGATGTCAGATATTGCACACTAAGAACATACTATTTAAAAGTATTTTTTTAGCATTGCAATGTTTATACCAAGGGAACCATCACTTGAAATATTATACGCATACCTAAAGGTAACAACCACTAACTGAAATCCATGCATGTTCAGATTAGTAGAAAAGCAAGACCTTTACAATATAAGTGTGTCACTTTCAGAAGTGATAAAAACAGACCCCAGTAAATGTGCTCGTAGAACAACCATCTTCTTTTCTTTTCCCATACTCCTGCATTTATAAATGTTATTGTATATCTAATATAGTGTTGTACAATACATTGTAAATGTGTTCTGAAATGTAGCAATAGATGCAGTAAAAAAAAGGGATTTTATTAAAACTTACCGTAAAATCCTTTTCTCCGAGTTCACTGACAGACGCAGCTCTTCATGACTTTGTGGGGTTTTATGTTCGTCCTACCAGGAACTTGTACGTACCTAAAGTCAATCACCAACAATGGAAATCCATACGCATATTATAAAGTTCACTACCAAGGGAACCATATTTGTAACGTTACGATTTTTTTATGAAAATTTATCATAC
>BLSH010470933.1:204563-236515 GCA_018402905.1 Glandirana rugosa
CTACGGCAAAATGGCGGCGGTCCGCCGCAAAATGGCGGCCGAAAGACCGCATGGCGATGCTGGACGAGAAGGCTGAACGAAGGTACAGCGCTGGGGAGGGGGGTGAGAGCGGGGGGTGGCAGGGGGCAAGATGAGAGGCTGATTCCCACCCGGTGGCTACCCTGGACAGCTACAGGAGCAGTGAAAAAAATTGCATTTTTGGACGTCGGGCCCTCTTCACTCCCCATGTGGGGAGGAAGGCAGGGTGCTCACTTACCAGTCCGACGCCACGGTAGCCACCCGGATGCAGACTTTCCACCCTTGGCGGGGGGGTCGCTGCAGGCCCAGGGTCACCCTGCCGAGCGAATCGGGAAGGGGACCAATATGGGGAATCTCGCCCCGGGCCACCCGCACGGAACGGGTAAGATGCGGCGGGTTCCGCATCCTGTTGGCCCGGTCGGGGAAAGTACAGAGCACGAAGACTCTCGATGCCCCGACTGGCTACTTGATAGCAGATCATCTTGATTGCAGAAAAAAGAAAAAAGAAAATAAAAAAGAAAAATGGTCACAATAGGACCACAGTTCCCATAGGGAAGCCAGGTCAACTCCTTGCGAACTAGGCATTGAAACTGGAGAGCTCCTCTGTGAGGGGGGGTTTTAATGTAGGAAAAGAGGACGGCCCCCAGGGGAGGGGCCAGCTGATTTCTTTTCCCTGCCTAGTTAACTCCTGGTAGGACGAACATAAAACCCCACAAAGTCATGAAGAGCTGCGTCTGTCAGTGAACGTAGGAGAAAAAGATATTTCTAAATACATTTTTAAATCCCATACCTTTATTTAAAGTAGCTCATGAAACAAGATTATTGGCTTTGTTTTTAGACCTATCATTTGCATGAATATCTAGTTGACCGACACTACCTATCCATACCTTTAAATCACGGTTGCATGTTGGCAAAACAATGATCAGATATTTTGCCTTTCCTAGTGGGTTATTGACTAAATGGAAGGAAATGTGGATTGTATTAAAGTGTAGTTTCAGAGTTTTGCTTTTCCACTTCTTACATCTTTCCGAAGTACTGTTAATGCAAACCACATTACTTGGGCATACGTTTAGAATTTTATGAGGTTCCTTAAAGACTAGAATTCTTTTAGGACTTTTGGCAATTATTTTAGGCCTTACAGTAATGACAGCAATTAAAGGTTTCTAACATGCACTGCTTTGAAGGTAATGATGTTCTCATATAGTTAATATAACACATTTTGATGGGACACAAACACAATAACTAGACTTAGGAAAATGCTTGCTGTCTATAACAGTAATGGTGCAAATGTTTAGCAATATATGCATGCATACAGTAGCACTACTAGACTGGGTCAAGTAAGGAAAGAACAGGTTATAGTTGTTAAATTACTGTCTACAGTGCATGCAGTGTGAACCTGACTTAGCCCTAAACACTTAACAGCAACAACTGTTATAAAATGCAAGCAGTGCAGTTCCATAGAATCTAGACCTAGGTTGTATATGGTTGTCTATTTTTCTAAAGTTTGAATTAATTATTGTAGTTAAACCTATCGCCTGTGTTATATGTAAATGCCAAGGCTTCAGTGGTCATTTGACAGCCTAAAGAAGGGTTGGGAATCAGCAACAGAAAGGGTGGGCTTCAAAGAAACCCTTTTCATAAAAAACATGGAGGTTTCATACATATTGTTTTGTTATAGATGGGTTATCCATGTTATCTATTCAAAATTGTGTTATATGTTACACATAAGCTGTACCAGTCTTACTCCGGCATATCCCTGTTTTCTATTTTCTGTATCCCTACTTGTCGGTGCTAAAACTTCAATAAATAAAAATAATGGAGGTTGACATTACCGACTTCTTTTTCTAGTTGCCTTGCTCTCACTCTGGTTTTGGATTCACTAACCCATAACAAGTATGCGGATAAGGGTTTCTGACTTTGACTTTGCTGATATGCATACTTTTAGGGTGAGTGCCTCAGAAAGTACTGATGCCCCTAGGTCAGTAGAACAGCAACTGGCAACCTATATTTTTTACCTTAATCTGGAGTTACAGAAGTTGAGGACCCATTTAGAAAGCACAGCCACATCGGAATCAATCTAAAGGGAAATATAAATACTTGCAGACACCATAAAATGCCTGTACTACAGCACATTAGGGCATTAAAAGTTCACTATGAGATATTATAAACACAAAAAAAATCAGTACCCAAGCTCTACCGGTGAAATCTGGTCTTTAAGCTGTCCATGCCATAACACAGCTCGTATCAGCTTTATTTATTAGTACATGTGGACTTGAAATGAACTTGCAAAAAAACTGGTTGATCCTGCTGTTTTCTATCTGCCCTTCCTGTCCATATCCCCACTGCAGTTGGGGATTTTGCATAGCATTGTGGCAGCTAGCGCACATGCTCAGTTTTCAGTGTGTTTCTATGCTGACCATTTACTCCACATCACATTTGAGCAGCCCATGTCACTATAGAGTCACACATGTTGGCGTATACACAGTGGTAAAGGACAGCCCACTCCTTCCTTCCTCCTTCATGCCCACCAACCAACTAAACACAATGGGGGTGGCATATTACATGTGGATTATTCTAAGACACTGGCTGGAGGGGCATGACACAGCCTGTGACTGTCAAAAATCTGGCCACACCATGTTATTGCCAAGAATTATAAAGATATGATTGACAATTTAAACGTTTATTGATATTATTTATTTTTACTCTGTATTCCAAAGGCTATTTTTTTTTTTATTCTGAACATGTGACCAGTAATAGAGAACTAGAAGCTCATCCTACCATTGTTTCCCCACAGAAAAGCTGGGAAAGAGCCGAGTCCTGTGACCGCTGTATATCAATTAGAAAAAAAAAAAGTACTTTTTTACAGTGCTATCATCCATATACAGAAAGAGAAGGGATAATGTAAATTAAACATTGTGTGTTTAATAAAATTCTTTATAGAAGTCCTCAGTGCAGATTACTTTGCTAGAATGCAGAGTAGCGGTACTGTGTAGTGTTCATGCATACATAAAAATAGGTAACAGAAATTGTATCCAGCAAATATTAGAAAGTCTTTCAAATTTATAATCAAGCGTTTATTAAGTTGGAAGTTTGTAAATATAAGAATAATGCAATGAAAACTTGAAGTTTCTGAAAATCTGAACACCTGCCAATAAGTTATATAGTTCAGCCACTCTCCATAACAGACCAAAAGAGAGCAAATAACAGAAGGTCATTATTATTACCTTAAAAGGCAAGTTATGCTTTATCCCCCCCCCCCTCACTTTTTTTTTTTAACTTTAAGGAGAAGGTACCCAGTTTGGACAGGTACCTGATCCCCCTTCTACTGGGATTGCCTAGGCAATCCCAATAATAGTTCACCCCCCCGCAAACTACTGGGTCATTTTTTCCATTAAGAAAGTCCAGCACAAACCATGAATGTGCAGTGGGGAGCCGGCTGTGAAGCCGCCAGGAGTTTTACAGACAGCTTCTCACAATAAACATAGTGGTGCTGGGGACCCAAAGACTGGGGAAAAACTGGCCTGCGAGGACAGTGCTGGATCCCTGGACAGGGAAGTGGATTTTTATTATTGTATTACTATAGTATTTGTAGCTGCTGAATTTTTTCAACTTTAACGTTTACATATACCTCAAGCTGTCATTCCATTCTGCTGCTCCCCTTTTACACCAGGCTATGGTCACATTTCAGTGCACTTTATTGTTTGCTTTTTAAAAGGCCTTTCCACACAAAACTGATACTTTCTGGTAAATTTCAGCAGACTAAAAAACTAATTGGGGGAATTTATCAAAACGAGAGCTGCTAGAAAGTGGAGCAGCTGTGAATGGCAACCAATAAGCTTCTATCTTCGGCTTCTTTGGTCAAGCATTGAAAATGAAAGAAAGAAGTTGATTGGTTGCCATGCACGGCTGTTCCAGTTTTTTATAAAGTCCCCTCATTGACTTTTCGTGTCTCCTGGATAACAAAGCATCAGCACCTGATTTGTCAGGTCTTCTATTTGGTGTAGTAAACCTGCAACTTACTAATTAAACTAAATTCCCAAAAGTATTGGTGCACCTGCCTTTACACACACATGAACTTTAATGGCATCTCAGTCTTAGTCCGTAGGGTTCAATACTGAGTTGACCCACACTTTGCAGCTATAACAGCTTCAACTCTTCTGGGAAGGCTGTCCACAAGGAAGAGAAAATATAAAAGAAAATAATACATGACTTCCAATCTGTGCTTGTTCCCTCCTTTCCCCCCTTCCCTGGGATTTCCATAAAGTATTATAAGGTGGATAAACCTTGTAGACTACCTAGGTTTATTATCTGGCTTACTAGGGTACCTAAATCATTTTTGGCTCATATGTGTCAAACATACTATGCTCGAAACCTAGGAGTTCATGCTCAAGACTTCCTGTTAGACTTACATCAGCAGCAATCTGTCTCTAACCAGTTGTACCAGGGCTACTGAGGTATTAGATAGTCAGTTTTGCCATATAAGATCAAACTTTTGAGATGCATTGCGGTGACGGTCAGCCAGCTGTTCTCTAAGGAGGGTGTTGTTGATGCAATGTATCCATTGGGCTTTAGTAGGCGAGGAATGCGATATCCATAATCTTGCTATCAACTTCCTGGCTAGATATAGCAGTCTGGTGATCATGTAGTATATGCCTCTAGGGAACATCTCCTCATCTATAGCTCCCAACAGGCACACCCGTGGGGTAAAGGGGAAAGGAAATTGAGCTACTTCAGTAATGGTTTGCATGACCTCAGCACAGTATCTTGCCAGTTTGGGACATCTCCAGGTCATATGTATAAAAGTCACCTGTGTGAGCTACACACTTTGGGCAGAGAGGAGTGTCTCTTCTGCCCCAAGCAAACAGTTTGGCCAGAGTACGATATGACCTATGAAGGATGAAGAGTTGGGAAAGTTTTTGTGAGTCAGAAACTGAGACTACTGGGAGGGATTCTAATGCCATGTCCCACTATGCATTGTCTGCCCCTCCTATGTCTGTGACCCATGAAGACCTGCATTTAAGGAGGGATTTTGGATGGTTGACATAAGGACAGAGTACATGTGGGAAATTAGACCCTTACGGGAAGTGGCCCCTACAAGATTTGTATCGTAGGGGAGGAGGATATAGAGAGGGGTGTCAGTTGCACTTGGGCTTGCAATGCATGCCGAAGCTGGAGATATTGATAAAATTGGCCATTAGTGAGCAAGAATTAATTACACAACTGTTCAAAAATTTTTAAGGTGTTATTGGAGTACAGTTGATGGAGGAACCGTATCCCCTGTTTCTTCCATAAGGAGTACCCCTGTAGCTTAACTTCTGCAAAATTGGGATTGTGCCATAGTGGCGTAAACTCCATCATACCAAAAATAGACAGTGCCGGTTTAGTTGTTTTCCACACTGTTTTAAGCAAGTCCCCTGTAGGTGAAGAGTAAGGTATGCCCGGGAGATACATTTCCAAGTGTGATATGGCCGGGAGCTCTGGAATAGTCCAGGACACCAACCGAGCAGCTGGATCCAACTTATCCTCCGCACCCCAGTCCGCAAACTGTTGCAGCTGGGAGGCCAGGAAATACATCCTGGGGTGAGGGACCGCCAGACCACCCCTATCCTTACCAAATTGGAGGGCATTTAGACTTATATGGGCCTGCCCCCTTCTCCATATAAGATCCCGAAATTGGGAATCTATACGTTTAAACCATTTGTTTGAAATCCAAATGGGTGTATTATGAAAAATATATAATAGCTGTGGGGCCCACACCATCTTTATAAGGTTTACACAAACTATCCCCGATAGCGGCAGTTTGCACAAGCTATTACCTTTGAGTTTTTGTTTATTTAATAGGGGAGCTAAGTTAAGTGACAGATAGTCTGCTGGATCTTTAGACACCATGACCCCCAAGTACTTAAAGGAGTCCACTATGGCAATTTGTGCTGCCCTGCCTGGGAGAGGTGTCACAAGTGGGTCTAGCGGCATAAGAACCAATTTGGACCAGTCGATGGCAAATCCTGAGATACTGCCAAAGTCTGAAATGAGTTTCATGACTGTGGTCAACGAATCCCCCGTGTCACCCAGATATAGTAGTGCGTCATCCGCATAAAGGGATGCCTTATCTTCCATGGGGCCTCTGCGGAATTTAACTATAGATGGGTGATAACGAATGAGCATTGCCAGAGGCTCCAATGCCATCGCAAACAGCAGAGGCGATAGCGGACACCCCTGCCGAGTGCCTCTATATAAGGAAAAAGAGGAAGAAAGGGCAATATTTATTCTTAATCTAGCGCTTGGAGCTGAGTAAAGGACTCTAATCCAATTAATATACCTGTTCCCTATGCCAAACCTAGACAGGATATCCAGGAGGTAGGGTCATTCAACACTATCAAATGCTTTTGCAGAGTTTAAGATGGCCCTACCTCCAGGATTATCCACAGGAATCTGCCGATTTAAAAATAGACGTCTTATGTTGTCTGCTGTGGACCGGGCAGGGATGAAACCTCAGTAAATAAGTTTGCTAATAAATTTAGATAATCTATTGGCCAGTACTCGCCAAGGAGTTTAACATCTGTATTCAACAGAGATAAGGGTTGATAGGAGTCTGGGATGAGTTTGTCTTTTCCTGGTTTGGGGAGCACCACTATTATGGCTTCCTGCATGGAATCGGGCAATTTTTGCCTGTGTCAGCTGCCTCCTGAAGTGCCCAAAGCAGTGGTGGGAGGAGAACATTCCCATATTTAAGGTAAACTTCTGCAGGAAGGCCATCAGAACCTGGTGATTTATGCTTAGGGGCCATAGCTAAGGCTTCACTCAGCTCCTCCAGTGTGAGAGGGGAGTCCAAGGCTGTACATTCCCCTTCTGATAATTGGGGGAACCCGCAGTCCCGTAGTTGGTCCATCAGTGCACCCGGAGGCGCATCTGACCTAGAGGCATACAAATCTGTATAAAAGTGTTGGAATGTACCCTATAAATCCTCCCTAGTAGTGCAGATTGTTTCGCTTGGGGACTTAATGGCAGTGATATTGCTATCTTCCTGTTGTGCTTTTGCTACCATGGCCAAGAGGTGTCCTGCATTCTCTCCCTCTTCAAAGTAATTTTGCTGAAAGGAAATACCTTCTCTTCTCTGCCGCTGACATTACCACCGTATTGTAAAGGGATTGGGCTGCTGTCCAATTAGCATAATTGACCAGGGTAGGGTTAGTAACATATGCTGCCTGTCTATTCTGTAAATCGGAGCGTACTGTGTCTTTCCATTCACGTGATCTCCGCCTAATACCTATAATTTCCCTTATGGTGAGCCCCCTAAGGTAGGCCTTCAGGGAGTCTCAGACAATGGCCCTGCTGGAGGAGTGTTCATTGAATTGCAAATAGTGTGCCAAAGCCTTAGAAACAGCATCTGGGACTGGGAACAGTGTCAACAAAAATAGGTTCACTCGCCACAATGGCCGCAGGGGCTTGTCTGCAATATCCAGGCATACCCAGAAGGGCGAGTGATCTGATAACAGCCTGGGCTCATAGGCAGGGTCCGCCACATAAGGGATTAGGGCCTGATTTCCCAGTCCCATATCAATATGCGATAGCCCCCCATAGGTGGCTGAGTAACATGAATAATATTTAACATTGGTATTGGGGGTGCGCCACACATCCCTCGGACCAAACTCACTGACCAAGGCAGCAAACGGATTTTACTAGGTGTGTGGGAAATATTACTCTGCGAGTCATCAATCTGTCTAGCTGGGGATCCAGGGCATTATTAAAACCCCCCCCCCCCACCAGTACAGGTATCCCAGGGTGCAATGCCATGAATTGAGCTAGTTTCTTTTTGCGGGTCTGAGGAAAAGGGCGGCAGGATATACATAGCTGCCACAATACGTACAAAACCTTTCAGTTTATAGAATAAAAAAATGTAGCGCCCTTCCCTGTCCACCCGCTGCTCAAAGCAAACATATGGTACATCACGAGATATTAGCACACTAACTCCCCTGGAATAGGAGTGAGTGAGTGGCATGAATTTGCGTGGGAAATTTACAGGATCGCAGCAGATGTACAGTGTCCGGGCGCAAATGCGTCTCCTGGAGGCACACCACATGTGTTTTTTTATTAGTAAAGTAGTGAAAGATGGCCCCTCGCTAATTGGGATTACTCACCCCCCTTATGTTCCAAGACAGGAGGAGCAAACCTCTAGCGGAAGCTACAGCCATTTTAGCATTTTGTTGAATGGTTCGTGAGTGCCCGAGGACATCCACATGACTCTATGCCTAAGCCGCGGCAATATATATAAGACAGACAACCATCCTACATGAAAAGCAATTGAACATAATACCAAATCCTCCAGGAGTATCAATGTGTGGTCAGAGTACCATCTAGTGGTGAAGTCCGGAACATTCAGTCTACGAAGAACATATTTTAAATCCACCTGTGAGATAAGAAAGGGGGAAGGGAAGCATGTGTGTGCACAGATATGAATAACAGAACAGTACCCGATATCCAGGGTCAACAAGACCCAACAGATTAGAGCATGCCCCTTGGGGAATGGGGGGCAAAGTCCTCTCAGGACTAACTTATAAGGGTTCCAGAGTGGCCTGGTAGGGAGATGTGCCAAATGCTTTGCATTTATCCAGGAATGTGCATAGGGTAGCGGCACATGTACCTTGCAGAAGCCAAAAGTTTTTCCGATAGTGGGGTTTGCTAAGGTTTATTGGCACTTTCAAAGTCCGCTCTGCCGCTTATTAAAATATAAACTGAACTGAAGTACTATTGCAAAAAAAATAGAAAGGAAATTTCTTCTCTTGCATCAATCCGGTCTGCGTGCCAAGCTGCATCCCTCTCTGTCCAACCAGCTCATTGCTGCAGTAGGATTTTCAAAGAAGTGTGATGTTCCATTAGCTATTACTCAATATTACAGGGTGCAGAGTGAAATACTTCACATCAAGTGCACCTTGCCTCTTTTTGATATCTAGAAATTTTGCTCTCTGCCTCTGTATCTCAGCTGAGAAATCAGGGAACAATGAAACGTTAGCATTGTCCACTTTGTGTGACTCAACTTTCCTGGCCTGTGCTGGAATGGCATCTCTATCTCTGTAATTAAGAAGCCAGAATAGGAAGGGTCTAGGTGGGGCAGCTTGAGGTGGAGGCCTCGCTGGGACCCTGTGCGCTCTTTCCACAGCAAAAATATTGGAGAAACATCCCTTACAAATGTGTCTGTCAGCCATGCCTCTATAAACTCGACAGGGTTTTTACCCTCCGCTCTCTCTGGGATGCCTACTGTGCGCAGATTGTTGCGACGGAGGCAGTTCTCCATATCCTTCAGGCGTGCAGCGGAGGCGGATGCAATGGCGTGAACATATTTCACATCTCTTTGTAAAGGCTGTTATTCATCTTCCAGTGCGCTCACTCTGCCCTCCACTGCAGCCCTGCACTCCCTCAGCTTCTGCATGTCCTGTCTCACCAGGGCTATCTCCATCTTCATACCCTTCACCTCCCCAGTAAGGTCAGCTATTGAGGTACTACATATTATTACTGCAGTTAGGATATCTCTAAGCGTAGGCTCAGTATCAGTGTCAGCATGAATGCCAGCCGCCGTCCACAAGGTTTAGGAGTGTGTCTATGGGAATGCTTGTCTAGTCTTCCAGAAGCGCATTTGTGAGGTTAGGCCCTGATGTTGGAGACAAGGTCAATAAGCTTATGGAAGAATGGTCAAACATTCCCATAGACACACTCCTAAACCTTGTGGAAAGCATTCCCAGAAAAGGGTGGGCCAACTCAATATTGAACCCTATGGACTAACCCTGGGATGCCATTAAAGTTCATGTGCGTGAAAAGGCAGTCCCAATACTTTTGGTAATATAGTGTATATACTTTGCCTGAATATCCAATTTAGTTCCATGAGAAATCTAGTTTAATTAATGACAATTCCATAGATGCACAATCACAGATTTACTGTATTAAACCATCCAAGGGATGACACTTCATACCAAATACAGACTTATTGTTATCTTACTCATGCCATATTTTATGTAAATCACTGAAAACACCCAGCAAATGGCTTTGACAGAATAAAATGATAAGCAAGTTAGGAGAGTTGTGGACTAATAGTCTGGTATAAGTATAAAACAAAGTGTTTTATGCAAAACAGATTTTTTACACATCAAATACAAAATATCCTTTAAGTAGGAGTTCATTTTTAATGTGGGGTGCTCTCAGGCTTTGTGTAGCTCTACAGATTTTTTTCAAAACTAACCATGAGTCAGATAACTGTAGAGTTACAGAGAAGCCTGAGGCACCGCACATTTAAAACACATTTACATGTTTCTTTTACTTTAAATGGTTAGTTTGGATCAAGTTGGTCCAAATTAACTATTACCTTCGTCCAGGCTGTGAGACAGAGACTTCCCATCTCACACCCAGGCCAGAGAGATGGGTTGATGATGTCATGATCTCCAACTCAGCCAATCGGAGGAAGCTTTGTATTCATTCACAGAATCCAAAGCTGCCTATAAATGGCTAAGCTCCTCTCAGATTGGATATTGTTCTCGGTGTGAGACAGAAAGTCTCTGTCTCATAGCCAAAACCTAGCACTGTGTACTGTATGTACCTGCAGCTACATGCAGTACATACAGCGCTTAGAGCTGCTGCAGCACTTAGTTAAGGAAATAGTTAGTTTAGACCAGCTTGGTTAAAGAAAACATGGATAGCAACATTATTGTCAGTCCATCAGGGTTTTTACATCTAGCTGTCTATCAAACCTGCACCCACACAGGTTTTGCTGATTCATACTCTGTATGCAGTGAAACACTTGAACTTAGCATTCAATATGTCAGCATCTAAATAAGTACAAAGTTGAAATAGCTACGGTTGTGCTCATAAGTTTACATACCCTGGCAGAAATTATGATTTCTTGGCCATTTTCAGAGAATATAGTTAGGGTTTGACTGAAGCCATTTATCATTAATCAACTGTGTTTACTCTTTTTAAATCATAATGACAACAGAAACTACCCAATTGACCCTGATCAAAAGTTTACATGCCCCAGTTC
Source organism: Glandirana rugosa (assembly GCA_018402905.1). Lineage (NCBI taxonomy): Eukaryota > Metazoa > Chordata > Amphibia > Anura > Ranidae > Glandirana > Glandirana rugosa. Next base: position 215,608 of record BLSH010470933.1, read on the forward strand.
TTAATACCATGTATTGCCCCCTTTAACATCAATGACAGCTTGAAGTCTTTGTGGCATTTGTGGATGAGGCTCTTTAACTTCTCATATGGTAAAGCTGCCCATTCCTCTTGGCAAAAAGCCTTGAGTTTCTGGAAATTCTTGGGCTGTCTTGCATGACCTGCACGTTTGAGATCTCCCCAGAGTGGCTCAATGATATTGAGGTCAGAAGACTGACCTCTCCAGAACCTCCACTTTATTCTGCTGTAGCCAATGACAGGTTGACTTGGCCTTGTGTTTTGGATCATTGTCATGTTGGAATGTCCAAGTACGTCCCATGCGCAGCTTCCTGGCTGATGAATGCATATTCCTCCAGTATATTTTGATAACATACTGCATTAATCTTGCCATCATTTTTGACCAACGTTCCTGTGCCTTTGTAGCTCACACATCCCCATTTATGATTGTGGTCAAAAAGCTTAATTTTGGTCTAATCACTATAAATGACTTTGTGCCAGAAGGTTTGAGACTTGTCTCTGTGCTGTTTGGCGTATTGTAAGCGGGATACTTTGTGGCATTTGCGTAATAATGGCTTTCTTCTGGCAACTCGACCATGCAGCCCATCTTTCTTCAAGTGCACCCTAATTGAACATCTTTAAACAACCACACGACATGTTTTCAGAGAGTCTTGAAGTTATTTGTGGGTTTTTCTTTGCATCCCGAACAATTTTCCTGGCAGTTGTGGCTGAAATGTTAGTTTGTCTACCTAACCGTGGTTTGGTTTCAACAGAACCCCTCATTTTCCACTTCTTGATTAGAGTTATAACACTGCTGATTGGCATTCTCAGTTCATTGGATATCTTTTTATATACTTTTTCTGTTGTAAACAGTTCAACTAACTTTTCCCGCAGATCCTTTGACAATTATTTTGCTTTCCCCATGACTCAGAATCCAGAAACATCAGTGCAGCACTGGATGGAAGATGCAAGGGTCTGGAGTCCAGAAACTCACTGACCTTTTCTACACACACACTAATTACAAGAAAACAGATTATAGATGAGGATGGTTACCTTTAATAGCCATTCAAACCCCTTTGTGTCAACTTGTGTGCATCAACAAGTTATCAGGCCAAAATCACCAGGGTATGTAAACTTTTGATTAGGGTCATTTGGGTACTTTCTGTTGTAATTATGATTTAAAAAGAGTATGCACAGTTGATCGATAATAAATGGCTTCAGCCAAACACTAACCATGAGTGAAAGAAATGTCTTTGTGTTCTCATTCATATTCTCTGAAAAAATGGCCAAGAAATCATAAATTCTGCCAGGGTATGTAAACTTATGAGCACAACTGTATATGTGAATGGTATTACCTATAAAATGATTTATTCTACTGTTTATACAGTGGTGAGATTCCTACAGCTCTGTCATATAGCACAGGGAGTTTTTTTACCTGAATTTTCTCTACTGAAATCCAGTACAAATAGGTCACCTCCCTCCCTCTTGCCTGAGTTGACAATGAAGGAGCAGCAGCATACAGATGAGTGCTTCTTTCCCTTTCCTCCAGTGAACATATTACATGTTAGCAAACTGTATGCAACACACCTGATTGGCTGCCAATGTTGCCCTCCCTCTCTGTTTCTGAGTTCTACTGCTCAGGGGGTTTGTTCTAACTGACTAATATTAAGACAAAATCTGTGAATTATTCTGGTTGTTTTAACAGAATACCAGCCCACAATACCCCTTAATTACCAGGCCATTTCTCAGTTTTCAGTGGCTTGATAGCTTGCCAACACAGTAACCAAATTAATTTATATCATTTATATTTAGACAGATAGAACTTTTTTTTTTCTGGTGGTATTCAATAACAACAGTGTTTGTCATTTTTTTTACTATATAAAGCAAAAAAAATCCCAAAATTTGAAAAACTTAAAATAAAAAATGCCAGGCAAGAAAGAAACCCCCAAGAGGACTTATTATTGGAATAAAATAAGGTAATCTCATTGTTTTGCCATAGGTTTTTTTTAGAAATCAAGAAATCTGCTGCTGTTAACGTGGTTAAAGCTTAGCAATGGTGCACTAGATACAGTGCATTATTAACCCCCTTGCCACTGCCTGTACCCATATGTGTGGCCTCACTAAAGTGGGTCTTCTTCTATGAGGTTGCATATATGTATTTGTGCTGGGAGCATGCTGCACAGCGCACTCCCAGCACAGAGACCAGGCTCTCACTGAGAGCTCAGGGTCTTGAAGCAATGATTGGAAACCAGGCCTCCCTGAGAACTGTGATAGCCCTTGATTGGCTATGACAGTGATCATAGAATGGAGAGAAAGATACATTGTACTTTTTTTTCCTGCCAGAGGGAAAAAAATGTAAACAAAAAAAAAAGTGCCATTATTAGGGTCAAGTCGGAGTCAAAGGTCAGGGTCAGTGTTTAAGCAGTATTAAAAAAAAAAGTATCAATGTCAGAGTATCAGCATGTTTCAGGCAAGATTTTAAAAAAGCAGGGATTTCATGATGGACGCCTGTGGTGGGGTACACCCACCAAGGCAGTTTACTAAACTCCATTGTACTTTGTACATTGTGGGAATACTCTATCTGTTTTACTGCAATGTTTTACATTGTTGGAAACTGCTGTTTTATAAATAAAAAAAAAAAAAAGATAAAAGATAAAGAAAGCAAAATGCGTACTATTTTTTCTGGGCCCTACTATGGGTACAAACAACAAAGAAAATACACAAATATTGTATTGCTGCAATCGTCAGGAGCAGGGGAAGTTATTTTGGGTTGTTCTTTTGCAGTAGGTTATGGTAATAGCAAGACATATACAGCTAAATTTAATATATATATATATATATATATATATATATTTGTTTACTATTTTGAGCCAGTTTTCCTTTTATACTAAGCAATAAATCAGGAGATAACCATTACCATTTACTACCAAATGAAAGCGTAATCTGTCCTGAAAAAGCAAGCTATAAACCACCTGGATACACTAAGTAGGTGCGATGATACATACAGTTTTACTAACACATGTCAGAATCATAAAACTGTGTTCAGGCCTCAGGATTTGTTTCACCCTCATCATGAAGGGGCTAATGTATAGGTCATACACAATGGGAGAAGGCAGTGAAGGGCTTAATGTACAGCTCACATACATTGGGAGGATAGAAAAAAGGGGGTAATATGCAGAATAAATGAGGTGAAGACATTAATATACTGTACAAAGAGATAGCATGGAGATAGGAAGGAGGGGGTGCAAAGGTTTAAAATAAAATCCACAATAAATTACAACCCTCGCCATGAATCTGTTGCTGCTGATCTCTTCAATTATGAAATGTTAATTCACAAAGCCGCCCTAATACCCTTTCCTCTATTGTGAAAGGAAGGGGAGGGCTCGCAGCATCACAATGTGCAGAGATGATCTAATTAGCTCTGTACATTGTGTCTGTGATCTGGGCTTTCTAATGATGGCTCAGATTACAATCATTCGTGGGCATAATTCCTGCCACACAATATTTATCCTGGCCCATGATCCAGCAATGCGGCCGCCCAAAGCCTCGCTTCTCTCCCTCTCCTCTCAGCAGTGCTGGCATTGCAAGTGTGGGCACCCAGCTGTGACAGCTTGAGGCTTCACAGCCAGGTGTGCACTGCGCATGCACGAGTTGTGCTGCGCGTCCTGAATTCCGGGCAATCTTCTGGGACCAGTGACGTGTCCCAGAAGATTGCAGGGAGGGAGGGGGAGAGAAAAACTTCCACTTGTGGCGCCTCAGCCCTCTGAGCGGAAGTGGGAGCTGGGTACCAGTCAAAACTAGGGACTTGCTCCCCCCCAAAAAAATGACATGCCAAATGTGGCATGTCAGGGGGTCAGGAGTCCTTAAAGCGGAAGTTCCACTTTTGGGTGGAACTCTGCTTTAAATGTATGATGGTAGTAAACTGGTTAAAAATATTCTTTGTGGTTTTTACTTACAACATAACCACATTTATTGGGGATATGTTTTTTTTATATCTGCCTGGAGCTCTTTAAGGAGTGGAAAAAACAGTGCATTACTTGGTTACTTAGCACGTGTATGTCAGCACTAAAACAGGTAGTCACTTTTGAAGATCTTAGAAGTTAAAGATACAACTCACCTAAAATTAGAATGCATGATCAAGATCAACTTGTCCCTGAAGGCTCGGTTGATACTATAGTGATGTCAGACATTGCATGTGATTCGCACCGCACTGCTGTGCAGATCACATGCAATGTCTGTGCGATGCAAATTCAGCCATGCAAACTGTATGGCTGAATTTGCATCGCATTCGGACCAACTCATGCAGGACCCTTTTTTGGGCCGCACTACAATCGGATCACATGGGTGTTCACATCCATTCGATCTGGTTCCTGTCCGAATTCACAGTTTGCACTGCGATCTGCAAACCGATGTGGAAGTGTCATTAACTTTGTATTGACACCCATAGCGGTTCACAGAGGGCAGTGTGAACCGCCGGCAATTCAGGTGCGATGCAGGAGCCCGTACTGGATTCGCAGGGCTTCCTGCATTCACCAGTGTGAACCCAGTCTTATATGCTATGGTTTGCTGTATTTACAGGAAATATAACAGCACAAGTACAATGTAAGTACCGAAGCTAAAATATAATAATAATTAATGTTTCATTTGCTACATTGAATACTTGGTAACTTTCCCTTCCACACAAGTAGCAGAATTTAAAACCAATAAAATGTGATCTTCATTTTAGGATCCATGATCTGTGTTTAGCTATCATCCAATAAAAGTTTATGCAATGAATGGCAAAAACCAATCAATAACCAATCACAGAATGGAGCTTTATATTGTGATCTTTGACTGCAAAGACAATCTTCCTAGTTGTGTGTATATACCTACTGCTCCACTTTTAATAACTGATATACTGCTGAACTGGTAGAACCTTCAAACATAAGCTGATGAACAGAAATAAACAGCAAGCACCTCCAAGTTCCTACACGCATATCCATTTTGTGCCACGGGAGGCTGAAAAACCCAAGGCCCTATGCAAACCACAGCTAGAGCTTGTTCTGTCCTTTATCCCCCAGCCACCATACAACCCTCCCAATTTGCCACTATTTGCAACTGGCAGCTACAACGGTAAAAAAAAAGAAGTTTCAAAGAAGATCTTTGTAAATTTAAGTACACTTTCCTTCTGGGTGAGTCAAACTGCTGAGCACAATTTTCATATATTCCCTATAACAGCAGCTATTTATTGAACACTGCTTTGACAGTTTTGAATCATTTTTAAGCACATAACCAAGCTAATGAAATGCCCAGTGGACAAAACAACCTAGAAATGATTACAATAAAAAGGAACTTACCATGAGCAAGGTCAATTGCCCCTTTTATTATCTCTTTGAATGCTGAAATGTCATTTTCCCAACCGCTCTTTTGAGTCTCACATTTATGTGCTTTTGACAAGAACTGCAAGGCCTGCAAATAAAAAATATGTTAAATAAACAGAAAGTGTCAGGAACAAAAAACTCTATACAACTACTAAAATAACCAAACTAATAGGTTTCATGGACATACACATAAGTATTCACTCAAATTAAGCATTAGCATTCAGGGAATTCATGGGATATGAATCAAGAAAATCAACAAATTTGGATGCCAATCAGGCTGTCCCTGTTTCTAACGTCTATAAAAGGTTTTTTTTGTTTTTTTTTTCTGCAGGTTTGTGACGCCTGCAATCCTGGGCATCCAACGATTGTTGCTGTGAATAGTTTTATATTAAAAAAATAAAAATAAAAAGGGGAAACAATGAAAATATGATAACCGTGATCTAGGTAAGAATGCACCAGTGGGTTTTATTTGTAAAAAACAGCATTGAATAAAGGAAGTGTTATATTTGTGAGATGCCAGTTTAGCTTTAGCAGCACGTTTTCAGAAATAGAAGCAAAGCAGTAATGGACTACACCAATAACAATTTTATTGTGCAGGGTTGCTTTAGTTTAGCAACATTTACAGGTTTTAAAGGAAAATAAGCTCCTCTCAAATCTAGCCACTACATCTCAAGCAAATCAAGTTATCAACCTGGCATTTAGTAAATATTTTACAATAGAGGGGCTCCAGATATCCTGTCTGAAATGATCCGTTCATCTACTGATCTGTTCCCCACAAGTCAAATTTTTCCTAAAGTGAGGTGAGGTGGTGTGACCCTGCATTACAAGATTATGCCTATCCAAGGTGGCAAACTGATGGATAAACTGCCAAAACCTCTGTGGCATCCCAGAGAGTGAGACACATGTGCTGTCGACGCTATCTTGTCTGCTAGAAACTCAGGCGATAACGTTTCTTCCCTTTCAGATGCTGCGATGCAGTCAGAACTGGGGCCTGAGGCATTGTTCAAGGCCATCTAACAATAAAAGGTCTGCATTGACCACCTCGTCTCATAGTGTATACTCATACAGACCAACCTGGACAAATCCAGAGGTAGGCTCTTGGAGTCGCAAATTAAGGGGTAAAGGTTGCCTTTGCCACTCAGTCCACTTCTTTGACTGAACTGCAGCCCACAGCGTCTAAGAGATTGGGTAGCCTAAGGGAACAGAAGGGTGCAGTCTTTGTGGAACAACTTCTCAAGTGCCCCCTATGTAGGTCATCAAACAGACCCCTCTGGTTTAACCACCGAGTGTCCCTTCCTGGCACATTTTTGAGATAGGGACATGGTACGGGTGGCTACCTGTGCACTCCCTTTGACCCCTGTTGAAAACATTTCTGTTGTTCCTAGAATTCGCTGTGGAAATGCAAAAATGTCACAGATCCTTTACCGAAGTGAGAAAGCGGTTGTGGGACCAGGAGCTTCAATATAGCATGCAAGCTGCATGTGCCACACAGCAGCACAGTCAAGTTCTTTGATTCTTTGACAATCCACTGGCTGCCAGTGAATGGATGGACTGCCTATAGTGACCTACTTGGAGGAGTCTTTTGAGTGCTGCTTCTCATTTACAGTCTGCACCACAGTCATCCAGTACTTCTTTCTGGAATACTGCTGCCAAGTTGGGGGCTTTATCCCCCACCTAACCCCTTCTTTATCTTGGGAATCACCCCTCACCATCTACTTGTGCTTGAATGATGACAATTGTTGTACACTTTTGGGCTCCCTAAAAGTGGGTGGTAATTACTCAGTGACTGTGGGGCTTTTCTTTGCATAAGCATAGTTACACTAACAAATTTGGTACAGTTTAGGGTAAAAACTGTAAACTTTTTAGGATTAGGTATAGCATCAGCATAGCTTTTGTCAGCTTGGGGTTTACTTTTTTAAACTCCCTGGCAAGCATAGTTTGTGAAACCTGGGGCAAGTACATTCTGTCTTTAGGCATGTGGGATTGATTTACTAAAACGGCAGTGTGCAAAATCTGGTGCAGCTCTGCACAGAAATCAGCTTCTGGGTTTTTTTGTCAAAGCTTAATTGGACAAGCTCAAGTTAGAATCTGATTGGGTACCATGCAACAGTAGCACCAGATTTTGCACGCTCTACTTTTAGTAAATCAACCCGATGGTGTTGGAGAGTTTCTAAAAACTGCCATAACGGACATGGTGGGCCATTTATCTTTCCTCTATTACCATGGAATCACTGGGTCACAGAGTGGTCTTATGGAATGTCAGAGGCCTGAATATCAATTTACTTATAGCCTGTTTTTTTAATATCTGAAGCTATTAACTTTTATATTTATCTTCTACGGGAAGCCCCCCTGGACGGTAGCAAAATACTGGCTTTCTGCCACCCCTGGATCCAAGGAGGTCTACAAACTAGGTATTCCTCTTATGCCACTATTTTCACTAGTTAATTCCTGCGGTGTACAGATTACCAGGTGGTTCTCAATCTGGTTGGATGTTATGTTGTCTTGATTCTAGATCTCACCTCTCCTAGAATAGCTATTGTAAATGCGTATGTCCCCTCACCTTTTCATATGTGTTGTATGATATTATTGATAGATTGATGCCGATTTCTCTTGTCATTGCTGGGGATTTTAATGATATCCACAAGCCCTCACAGACCACTTTCCTCTGCTCTATCCCTATGGGCCAGTGCCACCTTCCTGTATTGAAGCATCCCCAAACTCAAAGTTGTTTGCATTTATCTCAAACTTGGTGGACTCTATTGAGGATTCATTTGACATTTGGGAACAAAGAATTTCTTCATATGGTGTCTGATGCTTAATATTTGTCTTGGTGTCTTGCAGACCACAACTCTCTGTCATGGAGGGCAGGGTGGAGGTTGGCCCATTGACATTTGCAGACAGAGGTGGTGACGGGGAAGGTTAACCCTAAATCAGAATCTTTTTAGAACCTTGGATCTGCTCCAGAGAAAGTTGAATGGGATACTTTTAAAGTCAGTTATGTATGGGTAATACATCTCCGCTAAAGCTCACAAGGGCAGAGCAGGAGGTTACTCTCAAACATTTACAGGAGGCTGAAAGGAGCTTGGCTAAACCTGCATCCTCTCCATCAGAGTAATCACACCTTGATCTCCTCAAGTTTCGGAGAAGGCTTAACCTTCATATAACTAAACTTACTCAAACATTTTTCCAGAGGTACTGAGTTACATTATGAGTAAGGGGATTCAATTGGAAAGTTATTAGTATGGCATGGTTGCAGAACTGAGGATAAACACCATCATTCCCAGAATAAAAACTGTGAACTGGTCAGTAACTACCAGCTATGGAAATAATGGCTATGTTTGTTGACTATTATAGCAATCTCTATGCAAACCCCACATTCCTCTCTTCCTATACAGGACCTCTTGGAGATTACTACTGTGGAAAGCATACAGGCTACAAGATTGTTTCCAAATAATAAATCACCCAGGCCATACAGGTTTCCTTTAGTTGTAAATAAATTGTCTTATTTATTCTGATACCAAGCAGTGTTAATTTCATCAACAAAAACGTTTTCTTCCAAGTTTTCGTCAACAGCATTTTTACAGTGACGAAAACTAACCGAAAAGTACAGCACGTTTTTGTCCACTGGCGAAAACTATGACGAAAATCAGAACCGTTTTCTTTAAAGAACGAAAATGGAGCGAAAATGTGAGGCAGGGACATTTACCCTCCATGATGACTGCCAGAAACCAGAGCAGAACTGTACATTACAGCAGGCCTCCCGAGTCTCGACGAGAGTCCCACTTCCGAGTCCCGACGAGATGACAGCCCATGTCCAGAGCAGATTGAGTGTGTAGTACTAGTGTATGTTACAAGTACAGCAGGCCTGTGGCCTCCTCTCAGACTACCGTCCATCCAGAGCACTGTGTGTGCATTATTACAGGCCTTCACTGACCACTGGCAGTGGCATCCAGGGCACTGTTCATTACAGGCCATCCCTCAGACCTGAGACTGCCATCCAGCACTGTGCAGCATCACAGGCCTCCTCTGACCAGTGATCACTGGCATGGTGGCATCCAGAGCACTGTGCATTACAGGCCATTCCTCAGACCTGAGACCACCATTCAGAACTCTGCAGCATTACAGGCCTCCTCAGACCACCATCCAGAGCACTGTGCAGCATTATTGGCCTCCTCAGACCACTGTCCAGAGCATTGTGCTGCATTATTGGCCTCTTCAGACCACCGTTCAGAGCACTGTGCAGCATAACAGGCCTCCTCAAACCATCCAGAGCGGCTAAATCTGTATTTGTGAGTTTGTTCAAACCTTAATATCATAAATAATAACATATTCGATTTTTTTAACTCCAGGAGTATATGAGTTTGAAAACTCTAGAGAAATGCTTAAACAACGCATTACAGTTTAACCACTTCAGCCCCGGAAGGATTTACCCCTTTAGGACCAGAGCACTTTTTGAGATTCTGCACTGCATCGCTTTAACTGACAATTGTGCGGTCGTGCGACGTACCCAAACAAAATTGACGTCATTTTTTTCTACAAATAGAGCTTTCTTTTGGTGGTATTTGCTCACCTCTGCGTCATTTTTGATCACCGCTATAAACAAATATTTGGTAAAAAAACATTTGCAAATCAGCGTATATTGATTGGTTTGCGCAAAAGTTGCTGCGTTTACGAACGATGAGAATTTATGGGGTTTTAATTTTTTTTTATTTTTTACTAGTAATGGCGGCAATCTGAAAGTTTTAGCGGTACTGCGACAATACGGCGGACATGTTGGACAATTTTGACACTTTTTTGGGACCACTGGCATTTATACAGTGATCAGCTCTATGAAAATGCACTGATTACTGTATAATGACACTGGCAGGGCAGGGGTTAACAGGTGTGGGGGCTGGCTGGGGGACGAGAGTGATCATGGCTCCCATACACAGGGAGCCTACGATCACATTCCTTCCCCCCTGACAGAACGGGGATCTGCTTGTTTACATTAGCGACCCCTGTTCTGTCACTGTGGGGGAGCAATCATGGGTAGCTGGCAGACATAGAGTCCGCCCTACCCGCTCCCTGGCTCCCCGTAACGCAGTGAGCATGCCTCTGGCGATACGCGTTCACAATCCGCAATCTCGCAGCCACCGTCAAGTGACAGCGGTTTGCGATATCAAGCCAAGTTGCCGCTGTCAAGCCACGCCGGGCGGTCGGCAACTGATTAACTAAACACATTCGGTTTTAGTTGACTAAAATGATTTTATCCAACTAAAATGTACTGAAGGTTTTAGTCGACTAAAATGGCATTTTAGTCAAAGACTATGAATAAAACTAAAACACTTGCAAAAGACTAAAATGGGACTAAAACTAAAATGCCATTTTAGTCCTAAGATTAAAACTAAATCGAAATTTGCTGCCAAAATTAACACTGATACCAAGGAATGAGTTGCAATTATGCTTCTCTTAACCACTTTAAGACCAGCCGCTATCATTATATTGCAGCAAGCTGGTCTTGTCTGTTCCCGTGAATCACCGTAGCTGTACGGCGGCGTGGGAATTTACCTTTGTGGGCGTGCGTTCCCTCTGGCCAGCTGGGTAGCCAATCAGAGAGTGAGGCGGACACCATCTCCTCCGGCCACCGGTGATCTGATGGGTTTTACTTCCTCTATATTCCCCTGCAAAGTAAAAGCATAATGGGCTACTATGCATTGCATAGTAGCCCATTATGTGTCACTTACCTGTAAATGAAGCTTGTCTTCCGGGGCCACGACTCCAGCATTGTGACTGGCGGGAGTCGCGTGACATCACTCCTGCGCATTCGCGCGGGAGCCGCCAGTCACGGCACAAACAAAGTGAAGAAACAGCACAGCGGGCCGTTTCTTCACTGCGCATGTGCCGAATGAAGTTGGCAATGGCAGTATACTGTATATCTCCTAAACCATGCAGGTTTAGGAGATATACAGGGAATCTACAGGTAAGCCTCATTATAGGCTTATTGTAGGTTAAAGTGGTTGTCACGGGTTGACAACCACTTTAAAAACTGGAGTAACTTTGCAATAGTTAAGCCTTAAATTAGAAGTTCAGGGTTTTAAACCAACTGGAAATGTTGTTGGGGCTTCCGGCCGGTAGGGAGTTGGAGATTGCTGGTTGTCGGGAGCCAGGTGCCAAGGTCCCGTCTGCAATCAGTATCCCCCTTTTTTTTTTTTTACAAGTTTTTCAATAGGTATTAGGTTCCTGACAGACCTAGTTGTGTTGGTACCGCATGGTGAGTTGGGAGCTCACCATTTTTTGTTTTTGTTTTCGTACGTTCTGTTTCTACTACACAAATGTTTTTTTTCCTATGCTAAAATACTACCTACTATTTTGTCTAGGTCAGCTCTAACCTGTTTTCTCTACCAGCTCATAATTGGGCTGAGAAATTATAAATGTAAGAGAGCTTTGATGTTCAAGTATCTAAATTATCATAAACTGCATATTTTGTTCCTACAGGAGACACATCTCCTGGGCAAAAAAATTCATGCTCTCTGTAGGCCCTGGGTAAAGCAGTTATTCCATGCAACCTACTCTAGTTTCACAAGAGGCGTAGCTATATTACTGGGCAAGTCTCTTGCATATAAGGTTATTCAATCGGTGACGGACCTTGAGGGTCGATATATTGTACTTTTACTCAAAATTAAAGCAATTGTGTATGCTCTGGTTAATGTTTATGTTCCACCTCCTTTCAACCAGCGGTTTTTGTACAAAGTGTACTAAAAATTGGCCACATTACAATTCTCTAGGCTCTATATATATTTTAATTCTACCTTGGACTCATCTAATCCCAATAGTGTCTATTTTCCTGATTTGCTTCACTGGGCATAGGACTTCAATTACACTGAAATTTGGAGATGGAAGCACAAAACTACTGGGGCCTACTCCTGCCATTCCACCACTCATAAATCGGGTTCTAGGATCGACCTGGTCTTTAGCAACACCTGTGCCTTGGCGGCAGTAGGGGAGGTCTCTTATTTGCCGGCGGGCCTCTCTGATCATGCCCCTCTGGAGGTTAAGTTGGTGTGGTCAGAGAACAGGAACGAGAAATGCTGGGGACTGGCAGCTAAGTGGCTGCAAGATCCCAAGGTTGAGGAGATGGTTTCCCCAAAAATGCAACAGTATTGGGACTTTAATAAAGATACAAAATATGAATGTTAGATTTAAGGCATGGGCTCATCTCCCCCTTTCCCTGCTGGTATGAATAAATGTTTTTAAGATGAAGCTCTTACCAGCTTTTCTTAATTTACTTAGACACTCTCCAGCCGGGCTACAAACAAAGGTTTTCCAATCATTTAATTCCACTTGGCTTTCTTTTCTCTGGGGTACAGGTCAGCCGAGATTCAGACTGGCGGTGCTGCAGAGAGAGGGAGGTTTAGCTTGTCCTGACCTACTTAAATACCTCCTTGCGGCCCAGTTAGTCCATGCGCATAATTGGTTAATATCTGATTAAACTAATGTGGCAGTGGTTCTGGAGGCAGCCTGTTTGGGTTCTTATGAGGCGCTTAGCAACTTACTCTAACGGAGTTCCTCGGCATCTTTTCGCCTGACGGCAGCTATGGGGTCTGTCCTGAAGGTGTGGTTGGCAGTTCTTTCCCTGCGCCCCATGCCTCCTGGACATATTTCACCACATAATCCCCTTTGGTTTAACCCGCCACTGTCAAAGTTTTTGTCCATACCAGATCCTAGTTTCAGGGGGCTTAAAGGTATCAAATATGTGGAAGAGATTTGTTCTGGAGGTCGATTGAGTACCTTTGACGAATTGAAACAAAAATACGATCTGCCTAACTCTTATTTGTTTAGGTTCTTCAGCTTAGACACGCCTTCAACACTCAATTTTAAAACTCACAGGTAGATTTTTACACCTCGACTCTTGAGGACCTGCGCAAAGACGAATCCAAGACCAAGCCTCTGTCACATATATACAAAGCATTGTTACCTAATATACACATGGGCATTGAAACTCTCAAAGCAAAATGGGTGGTGGATTTTCCTACCCTGGATGCGGATTGGGAAGAGGCATGGGAATGCCCATTCGCACAACTCGTTTCAGCAAGGGATAGACTAATACAGTTTCAAATTATGCATAGAATGTATTATACACTTTTACCTAAAATATACTCATCTGTTCTAGATTCCTGCTGGAGGTGCGTCTCACCTTCAGCGGACTTTATTCATGTATTCTGGGCCTGTTCCCAGATAAAAATATTTTGGAATGAGGTAGCTACTTTTATCTCCACTGTTACCACCATCCAGATCCCACTGACATGTGGAGGTGTGCCTGCTGGGTCTTGTCGACCCTCTGGCTCATAGGCAAGCAGTCAGGACACTCCTGGGACTGCTCCATTATGCACGCAAGGCCATTGTACTTCATGGAAATCTCCTGTTGCACCATCAGTTAACTTCTGGAAGCAGTTAATAAACTCTGCTCTCCCTTTGTATAAGGCCACTTATCTTTCTAGGGGTTGTGATAAGAAATTCCATAAAATATGGGACATATAGGTGGAATCCCTGTCCACAAATGTAGACTCTGTAGATGATTAGAATATTCCCCTGTTTAGAACTCCAATGATTCTTAGTTAATGGGATGACCTTGTGTAACACTGACAAGTAATTCACTGGGAACACAGGCTCTGAGTGAGCAACTATCTCTGTGGTGAGGTAGGCCCTGAAGGCCCTTTGAGATCAACTAGGAAAAATATGCATTTAATCTCGCATAGGTGCTTAGAGCGTACCATTTTCCCCACCTCCTTTTTTTTTTTGTGTTTTGTTTCAGTTGCTTTTGTTTTGTTTTATCGTTTGTGCGAGCCTGGGTATGCCCAATAGGCTCTGTTCTGTACCTTGCTCTTGAAAAATTACAATAAAAAACAATTTAAAAAAAAAAAAAAAAGTGTCAAAAATTTCAGTTAGGTGTCCAATCTGTCCGCCGCAATGTCACAAAAAAAAAAACACTGTCGTCATTACTAATAAAAGAAATAAATAAAAATGCCATAAATCTATCCCCTATTTTGTAGACGCTCTAACTTTTGCGCAAACCAATCAATATACACTTATTGCAATTTATTTAACCAAAAAATATGTAGCAGAATACATATTGGCCTAAATTGATGAATAAATTTGTTTTTTTACATTTTTTTTTGGAAATGTCTTATAGCAGAAAGTAAAAAAATTGTGTTTTATTTTCAAAACTGTCGCTCTTTTTTTGTTTATAGTGCAAAAAAATAAAAACTGCAGAGGTGATCAAATACCACCAAAGGAAAGCTCTATTTGTGGGAAAAAGGATGTCAATTTTGTTTGGGTACAACGTCGCTAGACCGTGTAATTGTCAGTTAAAGCGATGCAGTGCTGTATCGCAAAAAATGGCCTGGTCATTAACTACTTCAGCCCCGGAAGGATTTCACACTTTAGGACCAGAGCACTTTTTGCGATTCAGCACTGTGTCGCTTTAACTGACAATTGCGCGGTCGTGCGATGTTGTACCCAAACAAAATTTGCGTCCTTTTTTCCCACAAATAGAGCTTTCTTTTGGTGGTATTTGATCATTGCTGCGTCATTTCTGATCGCCGCTATAAACAAAAGAAGAGCGACAATTTTGCAAAAAAACCCAAATTTCTTACTTTTTGCTAAAATACAAATCCAAAAAAACATTTTTTTTTATCGGTTTTGGCCGATTTATATTCTTCCTCAAATTTGTGATAAAAAAAATCGCAATCGGCATTTATTGATTGGTTTGCGCAAAAGTGGCCGCGTTTACGGATGATGAGAATTCATTTCTGGGGTTTTTATTTATTTTTTACTAGTAACGGCGGCGATCTGCGATTTTTAGCGGTACTGCGATATTGGGGCAGACATGTCGGACCATTTTGACACTTTTTTGGGACCATTGGCATTTATACAGCGATCAGTGCTATAAAAATGCACTGATTACTGTGTAAATGCCATTGGCAGTGAAGGGGTTAACCTGCAGGGGGCGCTCTAAGGGTTAAATGTGTTCCCTGGGCGTGTTCTGTGTGTGGGCTGCTCTGGCTGGGGAAGGGAAGTGATCACAGCTTCCATGTAGAGGAAGGCTGTGATCACAGCCCTCCCCCCTCTCACAGAACGGAGGTCCGTGTTTAGTTACATGGACCTCCGTTCTTTCAGTGCGGGGGGGCATCGCGGGTAGCCGGCGGCGATCGAGTCCACCGCACCCGATCCCTGGCCCCCCCCGAACACAGTGAGCGAGCGGGCGCGCCTCCGGCGGCGCTCGCGTGCTCACAGTGCACGATCTCGCAGCCGCCATCGTATGACGGCGGTTTGCGATATCGAGCCACTTTGTCGCCGTCAACCTGCGCTTGATGGTCGGCAAGTGGTTAAGGGGGAAATCCTTCCGGTCCATAAGTGGTTCAAGGCTAATAGCGCTACTGAATGTAAATATCAAGACATTAACCAAAGTGTTATGAGTAAAACTACTGAATGCCATCGCCTCTCTAGTCTCCATTGATCAAACAGGATTTATCCTTCAGACGTCTACTGACACAAACTTGTTACTCATCTTTAAATTGAACATCTTAACCTGGACCATAGAGTAATGGTATCACTGGATATAGAAAAGGTCTTTGTCTCAGCTGACTGGGATTGTATATGGAAGATCTTGGAATACATGGGTTTTGGGCTAATATTCCTATGATGGATTTCAATACCATATGCAACCCTGAGGGATGCTCTTAAGATTGGCATGACTCTCACTCTTTTTTGATATCCGACAAGACAGGACTGTCCCTGGGTCTTTTTACACTCATGATGGAAACTCTAATGGTAGCGGTCAATAAATCCTCTGATTTGAGTTATGGTTTGCTGTTATTTGGGGGAGGGGAAAGTTCTTTTTCACAGCAGCTCACGCACAGCTTTTCTAATAAAAAATAGTTTACACGTTACATGGGCCTTACACAATAAATTAAGGTTTCAAAGAAATGTAAACATCACTGCGCCTGGAGTTTGGCTTCAAGTCTTTGGTTCCTTGGTTGTTTTTCAGTGAAAAAGAACTTCACCCCCCCCAAAAAACAGCAAACCATTGTAATCACTACTCAAATCAGGGGATTTGTGAATAGATACCACTAGAGGTTCCATCATGAGTGAAAAAAAGACCCAGGGATAGGGACATTCCTGTCTTGTTCCTTGTCGGATATCAAAAAAGAGTGAGAGTCATACCAATCTTAAGAGCAGCTGATATGGAAATCCATCATAGGAATATTAGCCCAAAACACATGTATTCCAAGAGTCCTCACCTCAACTTGATTAAAGACATTTGGGGTGGATTAAATTGGAGACTGCAAGCCAGGTCTTCTTGTCCACATCAGTGCCCGACCTCACAAATGCACTTCTAGAAGAATGGTGAAACATTCCCATAGGCACACTCCTAAACCTTGTGGGCAGCCCTCCCAGAAGAGTTGAAGCTGTTATAGCTGCAAAGGGTGGGCCAACTCAATATTTCACCCTATGGACTAAGACTGGGATGCCATTAAAGTTCATGTGCGTGTAAAGGCAGGCATCCCAATACTTTTGGTAATATAGTGTATGTAGTAAGTTGCAGGTTTACAACACCAAATAGAAGACCTGACAAATCAGGTGCTGAGGCTTTGTTATCAAGGAGACATGAAAACTCAATGAGGGGACTTTACAAAAACTGGAGCAACTGTGCATGGCAACCAATCATACTTCTTTCATTTTCAAAGTTTAACCGAACAAGCCGAAGATAGAAGCGGATTGGTTGCCATTTGGCTGCTCCTGTTTCTAGCTGCTCTCATTTTGATAAATTCCCCCAATGGGTTTTTTTTAGAAATTAACCATAAAGTATCAGTTTTGTGTGGAAATGCCTTTAAAAAGCAAACAATAAAGTGCACCGAAATGTGACCATGACCTGGCGTAAAAGGTTTCCAATAAATGAAGTGCAGGCACACTGTGGTAACTGCAAATACACATGCTGGTCTAAAAAATCAGGAGATTCAGGTCTTTTGCGCAAGTAAAAATTAAGCACTACTTCTTCCTGGTGCTAAGTCATGCTCCACTTATTCAGCTATCTAATACCAAAACGCCCACAGAGACACATGGATTGATTTGAAGACTAACGTGTACTTGCAGGCACAAGGAGCCTGCACTTGGGTACCTTTGTTAATATAGTGTGTATATATACAGTATCTTACAAAAGTGAGTACACCCCTCACATTTTTGTAAATATTTTATTATATCCTTTGTGACAACACTGAAGAAATTACACTTTGCTACAATGTAAAGTAGTGAGTGTACAGTTTGTATAACAGTGTACATTTGCTGCCCCCTCAAAATAACACAGCACACAGCCATTAATGTCTAAACCACAGGCAACAAAAGTGAATACACCCCTAAGTGAAAATGTCCCAAAGTGTCAATATTTTGTGTGGCCACCATTATTTTCCAGCGCTGCCTTAACCCCCTCGGGCATGGAGTTCACCAGAGCTTCACAGTTTGCCACTGGAGTCCTCTTCCACTCCTCCATGATGACATCACAGAGCTGGTGGATGTTGGAGACCTTATTAGGTCTGGAAACTTGCTTGGCCAGTCCATCACCTTTACCCTCAGCTTCTTTAACAAGGCAGTGGTCATCTTGGAGGTGTGTTTGGGGTCGTTATCATGTTGGAATACTGCCCTGCAGCCTAGGCTCCAAAGGGAGGGGATCATGCTCTGCTTCAGTATGTCACAGTACATGTTGGCATTCATGATTCCCTCAATGAACTGTAGCTCCCCAGTGCCGGCAGATCTCATGCAGTCCAAGACCATGCCACTCCCACCAACATGCTTGACTGTAGGCAAGACACACTTGTCTTTGTACTCCTCACCTGGTTGCCACCACACACGCTTGACACCATCTGAACCAAATAAGTTTATCTTGGTCTCATCAGACCACAGGACATGGTTCCAGTAATCCATGTCCTTAGTCTACTTGTCTTGAGCAAACTGTTTGTGGGCTTTAGGAGAGGCTTCCTTCTGGGAAGACAGTCATGTAGACCAATTTGATGCAGTGTGCGGTGTGTGGTCTGAGCACTGACAGGCTGACACCCCACCCCTTCAACCTATGCAGCAATGCTGGCAGCACTCATATGTCTATTTCCCAAAGACAACCTCTGGATATGACGAGGAGCACGTGCACTCAACTTTTTTGGTCGACCATCGTGAGTGCCTGCCCTGTTAAACCGCTGTATATGGTATTGGCCATCATGCTGCAGCTCAGTTTCAGGGTCTTGGTAACCTTATTATAGCCTAGGCCATCTTTATGTAGAACAGCATTTTTTTTCAGATCCTCAGAGAGTACTTTGCCATGAGGTGCTTGAACTTCCAATGACTAGTATGAGAGAGTGGCCTGCTCCCCATTCACACCTGAGACCTTGTAACACTAATGAGTCACATGACACCGGGTAGGGAAAATGGCTATTTGGGCCCAATTTGGACAATTTTACTTAGGAGTGTACTCTTGTTGCCAGCAGTTTAGACATTAATGGCTGTGTGTTGAGTTATTTTGAGGGGACAGAAAATTCACACTGTTATACAAGTTGTACACTCACTACTTTACATTGTAGCAAAGTGTCATTCCTTTACTGTTGTCACATGAAAAGATATAATAAAATATTTACAAAAATGTGATGGGTGTACTCACTTTTGTGAGATAATATGTATATATATATATATATATATATATATATATACACAATCATCATTTGTATGCATATCGTCCAACTCCAAGCTGTATAAACTTGAAATGCTTATTGGATTCAAGCATATCAGGTGATGTGTATTGTGTGATTAGGCCGGGTGTGGCCTAAGGAGATCAACACCCTATATCAAGGTGTGCATAATTATTAGGCAGCTTCTTTTTCTCAGGCAAAATGGGCCAAAAAAGAGATTTAACTGACTCTGAAAAGCCAAAAATTGTAAGTCTTTCAGAGGGATGCACTTGAAACTGCTAAGGTATTGGGGATGATTACAGGACCATCAAATGTGTTGTTGCAAATAGTCAGCAGGGTTGCAAGAAGTGTGTTGAAAAAAAAAAAAAAAAAGACGCAAATTTACTGCTGAGAAGAATCAAACGTGTAGCTACCAGGAACCCATTATTCTTCCAGTGCTGTCATATTCCACATCTGCAACCTACCTGGAGTGGCCAGAAGTACAAGGTGTTCAGTGCTCCGCGACATGGCCAAGGTAAGGGAGGTTGAAACCCAACCGCCACTGAACAAGACACAAGTTGAAACATTAAGACTAGGTCAATAGATATCGGAAGACTTTTTCAAAGGCTTTATAGACTGATGAGATGAGAGTGACCCTTGACGGACCAAATGGAAGGCCTGTGGCTGGATCAGTTACGGGCACAGAGCTCTACTTCGACTCAGACGCCAGCCAGGTCAATGCGGGGTAGCTGGTACTATTAAAGATGAGCTAGTTGGACCTTTTCGTTTTGAAGATGGGCTCAAAATCAACTCCCAAACCTACTGCCAGTTTTTAGAATACACATTCTTCAAGCAGTGGTACTAGAAAAAGTCTGCATCTTTCAAGAAGACCATGAAATGTATGCAGGACAATGCTCCATCGCATGCATCCTTCACCCACAGTTAATCCAGAGGAAGGCAAAAAACCCCAGCAAAGCATGATCCAATTTGCTATAGCGGGGGAAAAAATTTCTTCCTGATCCCCCAAGAGGCAATCAGATTTTCCCTGGATCAAATTTACCTAAAAATGTTAGTACCCAGTTATATTATTTACATTAAGGAAAGAATCCAGGCCATTTTAAAGCAATCTACCGTGCTGGCCAAAACCACCTCTGGAGGGAGTCTATTCCACATTTTCACAGCTCTAACTGTGAAGAAAACTTTCCATATTTGAGGATGGAATCTTTTTTCCTCTAGACATAAAGAGTGCCCACTTGTCCTTTGTGATGACCTTAAAGTGAATAACTCTACACAAAGTTCACTATATACATAAATATTCTCCTAATATGTGGCCATACACTATATGAAAAATTGGCTGAAATTCGGTCATTTGGACAGTTAGTTCGGCCAGTTAGTGGGCACAAATCGGTTGGGACGTTTTTGAGCCAAAAAAAGTAAGAACGAATTTGGAAATTTTCTGCCGAACGAAAGATAGATTGAAAGGTTAATGTGTTTCCCACCCAAACTGCATTAGGTATTTGTGAAAAAAACAAACAAAAAACTGATTCATTTATGTCCATTGAACAATTTATCGGTCATTACATGATGGCACTATTGTTTGTTTTTCCGAAAATGGGTTAGAACGATTTGTCATATAGCATATGGCCAGCACAGAAAAACCAAAACCTCCCTTTTACTTTCTTAAATATTCAGGTTTGAGGTTTAACGTTTTGGATTGACCGAGAGCACTGTAATCAATAAAAAAAATGAATCCTCAAAAATATAATTTGCCTAATAATTGTGCACACAGTGTGTGTGTGTGTGTGTGTGTGTGTGTGTATATATATATATATATATAACAGGTTTACTGGCTTAAAGTCGGTTAAAA
>BLSH010470933.1:280932-300764 GCA_018402905.1 Glandirana rugosa
CGTGGGCTCGGCTCGGTGTCGAGGGACACAGGTAAGTCTATGCCCAGACTTCGGATCGGTGCGGGGAAAGAGAGGAGTAACTGACTGACTGAAACTAACTGTCGTCGCCCTCGGTTACCACGGTCCGACGACAGAGTCGGTTATTCCTCCCCTCAGGGCCCGTCGGCTCTGTTAGGATGTTGTAGCGACCTAGATCTACCCCGAGTCCATTCATATTCCTCCGACTCCCACCCCCCCGACGACGTGCGTTTTCCGAAAAATAGAATTACGTGTCTTACGTAGTTCTACTTTTTGTAAAACGGAAATGTAAATGAAATTTCTGAGGAGAGAAAGGGGCGTGGCTAGGCTTCAGACCCGTATCTGAATGGACACAGGGAGCTGTGGCTCGGCTCGGGTGCCCCCATAGCAAGCTGCTTGCTGCGGGGGCACTCAACAGGAGGCAGGGGCCAGAAGCACAGAGAAGGAGGATCCGGCTGCTCTGTGCAAATCCACTGCACAGAGCAGGTAAGTATAACGTGTTTGTTATTTTTAACTAAAGAAAAATAGAGACTTTACAATCACTTTAAAGAACACTAAATTGATAAGCGTTCAGCACCACCTTACACATATTTTCTACTACCGGATCCTCCTTCTCGGTGCTTCTGGCCCCTGCCTCCTGTCGAGTGCCCCCGCAGCAAGCAGCTTGCTATGGGGGCACCCGAGCCGAGCCACAGCTCCCTGTGTCCATTCAGATACGGGTCTGAAGCCTAGCCACGCCCCTTTCTCTCCTCATTGACTGACTGACTTTGATTGACAGCAGCGGGAGCCAATGGTGCCAGGCTGCTGTCTCAGCCAATAAGGAGGGGAGTCCCGGGCAGCCGAGACAATCCTACAACATCGCTGGATCTGGATGGGGCTCAGGTAAGTATAAGGAGGCTGAGGGTGGGGGGGCTGCTGCACGCAAAAGGCTTTTTATCTTAATGCACAGAATGCATCAAAATGAAAAACATTTTGCCTTTACATTTACTTTAAAGACTTGCAGGGTGTGGTATAGAAATTAAAATGTAATTGCCATTATATTAACGCTGTGGTGCTATATGCTCCAACAGAGACACTTGTTTCTGTAAATAGTTTTTTTTATTCTACAAATCTGATGTGGACATCTTGGCTTCAGTGACTCCTGCTCAAGAAAGGGTGAAAAGAGACCTTATGTAAAGCATTGCTGTATTGTTGTGTGTTCATTACACTTTAAACAAGCATACATAAATAGAAGATTAATCATACTACTCACATCAGGTTCCAAGGTGACACAGCGCTGAAAAGCTCTTGCTGCTCCCTCATATCCTTGCAAAGTGATGTAGGCACATCCCAAGGAAAACCACACTCCAAGCTGAAGCAAGAAACACACATAAATTAACCTGTCTAACCTATACAATTAAAAAAGTGTAATTATCATGGACAAGTGTTAGATTTGTGTTTTCATAAATTGTCATACATGTTGAACTGAAGTTTTATATACAGTACAGTATACTCCGTGTTTATGGTACAACAAGCCCTAACAAGTGGCTTAAAAGAAATACATAAAAATGATTAACATGCAAATTTTCATATTTACCTGTATAACTGACAATCTGGGCTCATTGGAGGTTGATTAATGTGATATTAAACATACAAGGGTTAAGTGCCATTGATCACTGTTAAAATGTGTATACATAATGCTTCTGCTTCTCATTCACAAAAAAAAAAAAAAAAAATCTGAATACCTTGTCTCTATGCTTTTCAGCACTCATGTGATCTTTCCCTGTATTCCTGTCCACAGAAAGATTGGTTGTAGGAGCCTCTAGCAATCCAATGATGCATGCTATATATGTCATCTAAAGAACTATAAACTATAGGCACTGATTGGCACTGTAGCGGTCACATTAGTTAGTGACTAGGAATACGTTGGCATGGAGGACGAGGGAGGGGCTTGTCAGTCATCACTGTGTATTTATGCCCACAAAGATTACTAGGGGCAGCCTAGACACGGATAAAGGAGGAGGAGAATGGCTTGCCTGTTCACTGAAACCGGGGAATGTGGAGGAAAGGTGGCACTGGCCTAACTGATGCTGCAGCAAAGACACAGGAAAGGAGGTAGCGCCAGTGAATGGCAGGATAAACCAGGTTTTTATTTCTCTACATAAAACAAATGTGAAAATGATCAAAGTGATACTAGAGTCTCGTTTTTTTCTTTCTTTAAAATAATAAACACCTCATACTTACATGCTCTGTGTAGTGGTTTTGCACAGAGTGGCCCAGATCCTTCTCTTCTCAGGTCCCTCACTGGCGCTCCTGCCAAGTGTCCCCAGAGCAAGCAGCTTGCTATTGGGGGACCCGAGCCAAAGCTCTCTGTGTCCATTCATACATGGAGCCGCAGTTTCCCCCCCTCTCCTGATTGGCCAACAGACTTTGATTGACAGCAGTGGGAGCCAATGGCACTCCTGCTGTGTCTCAGCCAATCAGGAGGGACGGCCAATCCCAGATGCCTGAGGTACTCATGCACATCGCTGGATAGCGATGGGACTCAGGTAAGTATTGGGGCTGAGGGGGCCTGCTATACACAGAACCTTCTGCCTTTACAACCACTTTAAGTGATTATGATTA
Source organism: Glandirana rugosa (assembly GCA_018402905.1). Taxonomy (NCBI): domain Eukaryota; kingdom Metazoa; phylum Chordata; class Amphibia; order Anura; family Ranidae; genus Glandirana; species Glandirana rugosa. The sequence continues at coordinate 283,555 of BLSH010470933.1, forward strand.
CAACGTAATATTGTATGTGAAGGCATTTTTAAACAATTTCAATTACGCTCCTCCCCCTTGCTACAACAACTTAAAGAAGGAGTTGAACTTCACAAGAAGAATTGGCTTTAGAGAAGGTCAATAAAGCCCAGGCAATAAAGCTCATTCACTTTTAGCTAATAAACTGAAGGATAAGGTCTACTCCTCCACACCGCAAACAGTCGAGGATAGAGAGGGGAAGACATACTCACATCCAGCTTCGATTGTACAGCTCTTTAGAGACTTTTACTTTTCTTTGTATAATGATGCCAACGTCCCCAGAGCCAGATACAACAATGTCGCAAATGGAGTGGAATCCATAAATTCTCACTTTCTGCCCTCCATTTCTTTAACAAACCTATAACAAAGGAGGAAACTGAAAATACACTTAAATCTATCCTCAGTTGTAAGGCACCTGGGCCTGACGGCTTTCCCGATGAATAATGTAAGACTTTTTATCCACTCCTTCTCCCTCCTATAGTGCGCTTCAATGGCTTCCTATATAAGGACTCCCCCGATATGCACCACTTGTTTAGCACCTTGATCCCCAAACCGGACAAAGGCCACTCCCTTTGGACTAATTATAGGCCCATCGCTTTACTGAACTTGGACTTAAAGATATTAAACAAGTTGCTCTCCTTAAAGGCTCGTACACACGGGACGACAATCGTGCGTACGACCGTGTTGAATCGTACGTTGACGGTCGTATGTAGCCTACTGACATGCACACGACGGTCGTACATACAACTTGCGGCCGGCCGAACGTGATGACGCGAACGAGCGTATAATGAGGAAGTAGCGTCACCTTTTGGGCTCCCTTCTAATTTCATGTTAGTTGAAGTGGACTTGGCGCATGCGTGTTTAGCACAATACAACTTTGTTGAACACAGCTGCTCTACACACGAATCAACGGTCGTATGCGAGCTTGTTGACACGACCAAGTTTTCTAGTCTGCACATACAACTCCCACGAACGACCGTCGTACGTTCAACTGTTGAAAGCGCCGCCACAGACGATCGATTCTGCATGCAACGGTCGTGAGTACGACGTGTTGAACACGATCGTCGTCCCGTGTGTACGAGGCTTAAGACTAAGTGAGCTCTTCCCTCAATCAATAAAGACCAGGTGGGCTTTATTGTGTTCTGGCAGGTGATAGTACTAGAAGGGTTAACAACTTAATTGACGTGGCTAACCGAGACCGTCAGCAAGCTCTCTTGTTAAGCTTATATGTCAGGCATTTGAACATCTCAACTGGCCCTTTCTCGTCGAGACCCTGAAATACATAGGATTTAAAGGCCCCTTTTGACGAGCGATATGAAATCTGTACTCAAACTCAACAGAGCATGCCAAATTCCCTATGCTACTTCATTGCAGTTTCCGATTATGAATGGAATGCGACAAGGCTGTCCTCTATCTCCTCTCCTGTTTGCCCTTTGCATACAACCCTTAGTGGCCCACATCCGCAATAATCCCGACATACATGGAATTCTGGTTAGGGGTAGGGAATTTAAACTCTCCCTTTTTTGCAGATGACATCCTCCTTATGCTGTTTTTGCTGTTTAAAATCCACACAAAGAATTGGAACTCTATGGGTCATTATCTGGATATAAAATTGACTCTTTTAAATCAGAAGCTCTCCCTTTAAACCAGTGGCTCTCAACTCCTGTCCTCGGGACCCACTAACAGGCCAGGTTTGCAAGATAACTAAAATACATCACAGGTGATATAATTTACTGCTCAGTGATTGCAGTATTCTGGTTTGCATTTTACCAAGGTAATACTGAAAATCTGGCCTGTTAGTGGGCCCTGAGGACAGGAGTTGAGAACCACTGCTTTAAACACTCTCTCAGAAATCCAGCACCTTTCAAACCCCTTCCCATACGCTTGGAGGGTCTCCTTGTTAAAATACTTTGGTGTCCACTTTACTTAGTCTTATGATACTCTCTATAAAGGAAAATTTCCTTCCCTTTTTAAATCTATTAGGGTGACCCTTCTACAGTGGAAACACCTCCTCATTTACCTGTTAGGTCATATTGTCTCCATTAAGATGAATATCCTCCCTAAGCTTTTATATCTTATTCATTCATTACTGATTCCTATCCCCTATCCTCAAATAAAAAAAAATGCAATCAGATCTATTGAAGTTTGTTTGGGCCTATAAGACACAAGGTACAGAGATCTGTGCGATTTGCCTCTCGTAGTGATGGTGGCCTAGCGGTCCCGAACTTGTTAACATAATATCATGCCTCACAAAGGAGCCATTGCCTCCTGGTCTATATTATACGCTGATATTCGCTGGACTAAAAATCGAGAAACTTCGGCTGGCCCGTACATCCGACCAATTTACTATGGAACATGGAGGTAGCTGGAAATCACTGTAGTCTCCTGTGTACTATGTTCTTTCTTTAAAACCTGTGTAAAACTTTGAAGCGTAAATTCACACTTATGTCGAACCATCTCTAATGACCGCCTTTCTCTTTAACCAGTTAACAACCGCCCTATAGTCAAATGACGGTTACAGGGCGGTTGCTTATCTCTTGGAGGGCGTACTATGATGTCCTTATATGAACACGCTTCCCGCGCGCCCTCTGGGGTGCACACCCGGGAACATCCGCGCCCCCCCCCCCCCTGGACCCGGCGCTTCACGGATCGTGGTGAATGGCCGCTCACAGCGGCCTTTTACCACGTGATCGCTCCCTCAAATGACGGAGCGATCACATCTAAACAAGCTGACGGAAGTTCCGGCTTTTCTCTCCCCTCTCTGCACCGATCGGTGCAGTGTGAGAGGAGAGGGGGAGAGAGCAGATGCTGCAGCACTGTGGGCAGGATGTGTAGTGCCCACAGCGCTATGTGACAGGCTGCACCCCCACCATCCATCCATCCTCGCCCAGCCAGGCATCCTCACCCAAGCAGCCATCCATGCGCACCCACCCAGCCATCCTTACCCATCCATGCACACCCACCCAGCCGTGCTCACTCACCCATCCATCCATCCATGCTCACCCATCCATCCGTGCTCAGTCATCCTCATTCCTGCTCATCCATATCCATCCGTGCTGAGTCACCCCCATCCGTGCTCATCCATCCTCATTTGTGCTCAGTCATCCCCATCCGTGCTCAGTCATCCCATCCATGCTCAGTCATCCATCCCCATCCATGCTCAGTCATCCATCTCCATCCATGCTCAGTCATCCACATCCATGGCTCATTTGTGCCTCATTCATGTTCATCCATACCAAATCAGTTCTCATCCGTGACACATCCATGCCACTACAGTGCCCATCCGTGCCACTACAGTGCCCATCCATGCCACCACAGTGTCTCACAATAGTGTAAAAGGTAGTCAAATTAGATTTGAAATGTATGCACCTAGAACACTTGGCGGTGCTCCCTGCATGTTGGGCCTCTGTATGCGGACAGGCTGTGCAAAAGTGTCACACATGATATTGCCATACTCGGAAGGAGTAGCAGAATATATTTTGGAGTGTAATTTTTGCTAGGTACATGCTGTGTGTTAGATATATTGGATGAATAGACAACTTTGTATAAAAAAAGAAATGTGTTTTCATTTTCTTTCTATGTATCCAAAAACTTGTGGAAAAAATGACATGTTCAAAAGACTCATTATGCCTCCTAGAATATACGTTGGGGTGTTTGCTTTCCAAAATGGGATCATATTTTGGGCATTACCACTGTCCTGGTGCTCCAAGACCTTCAAACATGCAAGAGGTAGTCAAGAAATGATGTGTGTAATTTATGCTCCTAGAACGCCTAATGGTGCTCCCTGCATGTTGGGCCTCTGTATGTGGCCAGGCTGTGTAAAAGTCTCACACATGTGGTATCGCCATACTCAGGAGTAGTAGTAGAATGTGTTTTGGGGTGTAATTTGTGGTATGCATATGCTGGGTGTGAGAAATAACCTGTTAATATATGACACTTTTGTGAAAAAAAAAATCTTCATTTTGCAAATGATGGGGTATTTGTACTTTCCTGGCTTGTTAGGGTCTCAAGAAATGAGATAGGTCATCAGTACATCAGGTGTGATCAATATTCAGTGATTGGCACCATAGCTTGTAGACTCTATAACCTTCACAAAGATCAATTATAATACACAAATTTGTTTTTGTTTTTTTACTAAAGATATGTAGCAGTATAAAATTTGGCCAAATTTTATGAAGAAAAATGACTAATTTGCAAAATTTTATAACAAATGAAGAAAAATGCATTTTTTTACTAAATTTTTGGTCTTTTTTTTAATTATAGCGCAAAAAATATAAAACTCAGCTGTGATTAAATACCACTTAAAGAAAGCTATATTCTATAAAATTCATATGGGTACAATGTTGCATGACTTGAGTAATTGTCATTCAAAATGTGAGAGCACTGAAAGCTGAAAATTGGTCTGGTTGTTAAGGGGGTTTAAGTGCCCAGTGGTCAAGTGGTTAATCCCAAAATGCTGTCCGCTCCAACATCTCATACATGGTTGCAGGATAAGCTGTTCCACTTTCACCAGTTGGTGGATCCCATGCATCAAAAATTACTCTCCTTTGACACTCTCAAGGATAGATTCAACCTACCACCTAATGCTTTATATCAGGAGTGTTAAACTCAATTTCATTGTGAACATCAGCGGTATGGTTGCCTTCCTTTAAAGGGCCAGTTGTATATGGGGTGCATTACGTACAGAGTGAAGAGTTCAGGATTATGCTACACACAGAGTGCAGCGTTTAGGATGTGTTATGTACAGAGTGCAAGATTCAGGGGTGTGCCATGTACAGAATGCAAGATTCAAGGGTGTGCCATGTACAGAGTGCAGTTCCAGGGGTGCCCAATGCACAGAGTGCAGAGTTCAAGGGTGTGCTAATCACAGAGTGCAGAGTTTAAGGGTGCGTTATGTATGAAATTCAGACTTCAGGGGTGCGCTTTGTACCTACTGCAGAGTTTAGGGGTGCATTATGTACAGACTGCAGGGTTCAGGGGTGTGATATATGCAGAAAGCAGTTCCAGGTCCATTGTGGGATGCATCAGCAGTATGGTTGCCTCTGGGGTGCGCTGTGTACAGAGAGCAGGGGTTAGGACTGCGTTACGTACAGATTGCAGATCTAAGGAGTGCATTACGTACAGCGTGCAGGGATCAGGGGTGTGTTATGTACAGAGTGCAGGGTTTAGGGGTGCGCTATGTAAAGAGTGCAGGGTTCAGGAGTACTTAACATATCGAGTGTAGCATTTCAGAGGTGTGCTGTATACAGTGTGCAAAGTTTAGCGATATGCACAGTATGCATCCCCAACAACCCCTCCATCCCCAAAAGCTTCATTGCATTTCTTTTTCTCCTACCTAGCCCAGCTCTAGTACCACCATGTATTGGCGGCTATGCCTCTCCTTGCAAGGAGATCGTTCTCTCTTTCAGGATCTGGAGATCTGTCCCCGCCATGTCCCTTCTGTGAGTGTGTGCAGGACTCTGTTTTGGGAAACGATGAGAGCAAAGCTGTTCCTTGTAAACACAGGTGGTTTCTGTGTTTACAAGTGACAGCGGGGGGCATGAATGGAGGGCGAGACCTAGAAGTGGCAGAATGGATTTCCGTGACGTTTTGGCTGCAAAACTAGGTGCGAGGGCCACATGACAAGGCCTGGCCAAACTGACCATTTGAAATATCCGATACTTACAAACTTCTGAATGCATACCCTATACAACAGAGGTTAGGGAAACATGCCTATATGCTCAAGTGGGAGATAGCTCTAGACTCTAGAGGAAGAAGGGAAGGAAGGGGGAAAAAAGGGTGAGGGGGAAAATGGTAAAGAATGGGAGGGAAAAAGAAAAGAGAAAGAAGAAAGGGGGGGCATCCTCATGCCCTTTCTCTTAACCTCCTCTATCAACACCCTCATTTCCCTTCCTTTTCCCCCTTCCCTCACTCCCTTCTTTCTTTTTTCCCCTCTCCTTTCCTTCTTTTCCCTTTCTGCTTTTTCCTAGGTATGATAAAACTAGCATATTTATTTACCCTCCCTTGTATAATCTTGCAACAGACGGATACATTTATATTGGGTGTTGTGACGGGTGCGTGGTGCGGATCCCCCATGGGCTGGGGAGCCAGTTTTTGACCACCCTTTGATGCCTGTCCCTCCCTTTGGAGTTGGTACCTAGGGGAAAAGCTGGTGAGGTGTGGACCATCACCCACTTATGTGGATGTGTGTGAGGCAGGGGGGGCTTTTTGTGTCCTCTGACTCTCTGCTCTCCTCTTCTCCTTTCTTCTTCCTTGCATATTTATGTCAAGCGGTGGAGGTTTGATTATTATCTTTTTGTATATAATTATTATGATGGTGTGATGCAGCATTTTTTTTGTTTCTTATAGAATCTATTTGAGATTAGGAAACAGTGCATCCAGAAAGCATTCACAGTACTTCACGGTTTCCACATTTTGTTATGTTACAGCCTTATTCCAAAATGGATTAAATTCATTATTTTCCTCAAAATTCTACAAACAATATCCCATAATGACAACACGAAATATGTTCGGTTGAAATGTTTGCACATTTATTAAAAAAAAAAAAACAAAAAAAAAAAAAAAATCACATCTGGCATTGGCCACAGCCGATCAGCTGACTTCAGCTGAAATCAGCTGATCAGCTGTGGCCAATCACAGAGGTCTGTGTTTGCAAAATAACAGAACTCTATGTTCTATGAACAGCGATCTGTCCTGCAAAGCCGGGAGAAAAAATTGGCAGTAAAGTAAAAGCAGCACATTGTTAGGCACACAGTTAACCCTTTGACTGACCCCTAGAGGTTAACTCCTTCCCAGCCAATGCGATTATTACAGTGACAATGTACAGTATTAGCACTGATCACCATATTAATGTCACTGTAAGTCAGTTAGTGTACCTCCCAGCCAGCATTAGCTGGCGCCAGATTACCTGCCACACTATTACAGTCCTACTATAAGGAATCACTGCCATATAGTGTCATAGCTGTGTAAATTCCAGTATATATACTAAACCAATAAGTATACACTTATTAGGATTTTTTTTTTTTTTTTTTTTTTTTTTTTTACCAAAGACATTTAGAATATATTTTGGCCTAAATTTATGAAGAAATTCAATTTTTTTTATTGGATATATTTAAAAACAAAGTAGAAAATATTATTTTTTTTCAAAATTTGTGGTCTTTTTTAAATCACATCATAAAAAATAAAAACCCCAGTGGTGATTAAATGCCACCAAAAGAAAGTTCTATTTGTGTGAAAAAAATGATAATGATTTAATTTGCATACAGCGTTGCATGACTGCAATCATCAGTTAAAGTAGTGCAGTGCCTATTGCCACACACCACTCTCACCCAAACAAATTACTAATATCTACTCACGAATAACCTTTTAGCCACCCATAAAATCCACACTAATTTTTCCAACTAACCATGAAGCTGCCAGGTCTGAAGAGGACTGGCACCAAATCCGGTCCATAGCTCCCTCTTGCTCTAGTAATATAATTTTAGCAGAATCTTCCATCAAAGTCCTCACTCAATGGTATATGGTACCAACTACATTTACACACCTCCACCATTATGCTTTTGGGGATGCAACAGCACAGGAGATGTAATGAATCGTGTGTTCTTGACCAATGCTAGGCAGATTCTGAATCAAATTGTTCAACTTCAATGCTTTTGCCAACTACTCACCAGTATTCTGACACCCACAAAAATATTCTCTAGGTGTGGAACTGGTGCATTTAATACACCCTTACCGCCCTCCCATGCAAAAATCTAATCAATTTATAATACCAAAATTCAGAAGGGAATGATTAAAAACCCCTGAAGTCTGCTTTGATTTTGTTTGAGCCTGATTTTTTTACCCTATTTGAGTTTGATTTTCATATCCTAGTTTTGGTGTGTTGGGCTACCTTAATGCGGTGCACTTAACATATTATTAAATTAATTATTAAAATTATATAGACATGTATTTCAAGTGGTTACTTTCTTTCAATACATATTTTACATTATCACACTTTTATTGTACTAATAAAAACCTTTTCTTTTTTTTCTGTTGGGGCATAGAAGGCCTTGGAAGAAATTACCATTCCCTGGTCTCTCTAAACTCTTGCTGACCACATGAGAGTGGCTCTGTTGGTGCGCAGAAAACGCTTTCACCACAGTAACCGAACTGAGCTGTCACAGACAGCTCTCAGTCTCTGTTTGTGATTGTGAGCTAGCAAGATGGGCTGACAATCATATGACCACTGTAACAGCCAATCACAGTGATCACATGATAGGCAAGTCCCTCCCACCATCCAGAATTAAAACCTAGTATACAGGACAACCAGGAAAGGTTTAAGTGGATGTAAACCCTCTCCTATACCCAGTGAAGGGAACAGCCCCAGATGATACACAGAGATGAAACAAATCCTCCTACATAAGTTTTACATATATCTGCTGTCTTTTCCTTTCTATATTATTTAGAAAGTGCACATCATGTTAGAAATCTTCCTCTTTCAGCAGTGGGAGGAGAGTCTGGGCATACACTTTGTGAGAGCTGATTGGAGGAAAGACACACACCACTCACTCAACATAGGCAGAGGAACAAAGTAACTTGCAGAGCTGTGCTATGAATAGACAAGCTCTCAGAAGTTATCATGCTGATAACAGAGCAACGGCGCAGCAGACACAGGACTTGCAGCTTTGGATAGAGATGATTAAACACTACAGATATAAGTGCCCAGGTCAGAATTCATGAATGGGTTTTTTTCAACCACTTTAATACGTATCATAGGCTCATTGTGGCTTCATTTTCTAGCAGAAGGGTGTGTTATTGCAAATATACAGTACTGTCTTCTAAATCTCTTTTGTGTAGTGGAAAACATTACAGGTGGCATTTCTCAGTTTTTTCTGTACTGTTTGTGTAAACTTGTACCTAACTAAATTCTATTTGAACATATTTCTTTATATAAGCTGTAATTCGTACTGGAATACATTGTGTAACTTACTGTATATGTCTTATTAAACTAAAGCAGGAAAGATTATGTGTTTTCCAGGTCCAACATGTTTACTTTAGAAAAAACAGATCTGAAACATTGCCAGCTCAGGTGATGTGATCCTTCACGGTTAAACCCAGAGGGAAAATAACAAGACATATTAAATGACAACAAATGGAGAGCAAACTTGATGAATCTTTTTAGACTTGGCCTGTAGTGCTAAATAACACAATTTATATTTGACTACTGAAGTGTGATGGTTGCTAGGGTTAATTCCAAACCCAGCAGCTGTTTTGTAGTTATCTAACACTTAAATAGACACATATTGTACACCAGTACCTTTTCCTGAAGCACTATAAAAAAAGCCAACAACTCTGGTCAGGCTTACCCATGGATACAAATGTGTGCCACCAACCACTGATCATGGGCCTAGATTACTTGATTAATTATATATATTTGCTAGTCTTTTAAGCAATAGGATCTACTCTCAAAATAATTCAACACATTGCACATTTGGAAAGCTTATTCTGACTTTCCTTAACATATTGTCATAGTTTCTTCCCTAGTTGGATTTTAAGCCTCTTAAATGGTTGTGGCATACATGGATGCCATCCGAGAACCTCTCTTAGGAGTTGCTCTCAGTACAGTCATCCGGCAGGTGTGTCCCTGTTAAGAAATCAAGTACATACACATTTGTTGCATGTATAAAACTACATTCCCTTTCTGGATACACCTGAGCTTTGCCTGGCTCAAGCAACACCTGCATTTCCTTATTCTCTAATAAACATTTATAACATTCTTCACTACATTATTTTCATCTGGCGAATCCATTGATAATAATAAAGCGGAACTTAAAGCGTTTGTTAACCCACAAAAAAAAACAAAACACAGATGCTGTTCCTTTAACCACTTCAATACCGGGCACTTAGAACACTTCCTGCCCAGACCAATTTTCAGCTTTCAGTGCTGTTGCGCTTTGAATGACAATTGCGCGGTCGTGCGACGCTGTACCCAAACAACATTTTTATTATTTTGTTCCCACAAATAGAGCTTTCTTTTGGTGGTATCTGATCATCCCTGCGGTTTTTATTTTTTGCGCTACAAATAAAAAAAAAATGAAAATTTTGAAAAAAAAAAGTTTTTCTTTGTTTCTGTCACAAAACTTAGTATAAGTACATTTTCTCCATCACTGACGGGCTCTGATGTGGCTACATTGATGAGGCTAGACTGACGGGCACTGATGAGGCAGTACAGATTGGCACTGATGAGGTGGCACTGATAAGGTTACACTGATGATGGGGCACATATATGCGGCACTGATAAGCAACACTGACGGGCACCGATATGCGGCACTGATAGGTGGCACAGGTGGACACTGACAGGTGGCACATGTGGGCACTGATAGGCAGCACAGGTGGGCACTGGTACATGGCGCTGGTGCATATAGCACTGTTAGGGATGGCACTGGCAGGCATTACATATGGGCACAGTGCCATCCCTACAGTGCACTGCATTGCCCTTACCTGGTGGTCTAGTGGGGGCTCCCTGGTGGTCCTGGTCGGCTCCCTGGTGGTCCAGTGTGGCGATCCTGAGGGGGGCTGCACTGATAAATGTTAAATGCAGCCCGCCCCCCCATCAGGAGAGCAGCCGATTGGCTCTCTACTGCTCAGGTCTGCAGACCTGAGCAGAGGAAAAGCCGATAAACGGCTCTTCCTATTTACACTGTGATCAGCTGTGATTGGTCATGGCTGATCACATGGTAAAAGGCTTCATATGGAAGCCTTTTACCTCGGTCGGTAATGTGGTGGGTCAGACTGACCCACGGCACCACTGATCGTTGCGATGCGCGCCCCCCCATGGGCGTGCGATCGCGGGTTATCCTGACAACGTCAATAGATGTCCAGTCAGGATAATGAACCCCCCGCCCGGCCGTCATTTGTCAATAGGCCGGGCGGGAAGTGGTTAAAGCATTTTATACAGCACAGTGCTTGTGCTGTGTCTTTTGGCCCTCTGTAACATCTGTAATACCTGGCTGATCATGCCTATGTCCTTCCCTGTACTTTAACCACGATGTATCAGGGCTGCTGAGCCCTGACACCGGAATCATCTGTACGTGCCTCCATCATCTGCAGCCTGCTATAGGTTTCCTCTACCCTCCCTCCCAGCCCATAAGTTTGTGACAGTGCCTGCCCCCTCAACTCCTTCTGCTCAAATAACTTTCACATCTTCATACCATCTCCTCTGTGTTTTAATCCTGTGTGCCCCTGTGAGAGAGGTTTATAGAAAAAAAGTCTGCTATACCTCTTTTCACAGCTCTTCTGAGCTATCATATGATCGGCCGGCTCTCTCTCCTCTCCTCCTCTCTCGAGTGAAATCAGCGGGGGAATCTAGGTCCAAGGAGAGGAAAAAGACAGCCGATCATTCAGCTGATCGCTGAGAAGAGCTGTGAAATGAGGTATAGCAGGCTTTTTTTTTTTTTCCCCTTTATAAATCACTCACACAGGGGCACACAGGATTAGAACACAGAGGGGGTGGTATGAAGATGTGAAAGTGGTTTAACAACCATTTTTACCCAAAAGAGGAAGTTCTGCCCTCCCTCCTGCCCCCTCCCCTCCTTTACATTTGGCATATTTTTTTTTGTGGGGGGGTACTCGATTTTGACAGGTACCCGTTCCACCAATTCTGGTCAGATTGCTGCTGCGATCTGAGCAGAAGTTTGCGCCCCCCAACACAGTCTTCTAGGACACATCGCAAAGACCAATCACAAAGTGCAGTGCTGCTCACAAATGCGCAGTTGGAAGCTGGCTGTGAAGCTGAAAGACTTCACTGCCGGCTTACTTTAGGCTGTATTCACACACCCTGCGATTTCAAATGGCTGCAAAACGCAGGACACATTTGCACTGCCATTACATCTAATAGCACCCCAATCGCGTGGTGATTTCGTCGCAATCACAGTGCGTGATGCTTGTCGCTCAAAAATGAACATGAGCTTCTTGTTAGCAACAGCGGCACGCGTTGTGATTTACCGCGTGACAATCACGGCAAAAAGGTGCAATTAGGGTTCCATTAGCAGTAATGGCATCGCAAATGCATCCTTGTTTTGCAGCTATTTCAAATGTCCGCCCATGTTCACCTGTGAATGCAGCCTTAGTGAAGATTCAGGTGCCTGCACCCGAAGGCAATTGAAGAATTGGCTAAGGTGAGGACATTGCTGGACCCAGGGGTAGGCAAGTGTCCTTATATTAAAAGCCAGCAGCTACAGTATATGTAGCTGCTAAGTTTTAATATTTTTTTTTTGGGGGGGCACTGGAGCTCCTCTTTCATGAGACATTGCATACTTAATTACCCAAATTCATATTTGCCATATTTCAATAAAGATTTTAGCCTTTTTTCAAGAAAGTAATATTGCATATCTCCTTCTGTATCAAACTACAACTGACACAGTCAATGTTTGTGGGATAGCGCTGCCGGCATCTTTTTATGCAATGCTAGCAGTTTGGTTGTACATAATTCTTTTAAAGGCTAAGTTCACCTTTTTTCCCCTAAGTCCCAGCTCCCCTATGTACCAATATACCATTAATGTACCTCTGTTGCACAAAAATAAAAGCTTTCTAAGTTTTTTAGCACAAAGCCTTACCTCAGCCCCTGACATGTTCCAAAAAAAGTTAATGACTTCCTTCCTGTTGTGTAGATTTAGGACATAAAAACCAGTAGGACACAGGAAGGACTTCATCAACCAACCTCATTAGCACGCGCACCCTGCACCCATAAACTATGTTTGCACAGCATCCATGCAGGTGTGCATTTGCCTGTATAGGCTCTCAAATGTAAACAGTAGCACAGGTTACAATTGTGATCACTGTGGTTAGCCCATAGTCCTTTAACTTATGATCTCCACTGTTCAATGACAGAGGGATTAGAGACACCAATAATAAACCAGGGATGTTTTTAAATGTCCCCTGAGAATAACCACAACCTCCAGTTGTTTTACTACAATGGCTAGTAGGGAGGAGGTAAGAATATTTGGGGAATGTTGCTAGTTTTCCTTCCATGGACTGAAATTTTTAATGTATTTTTTTAAGCTCATAAATAATTTGCATTAGTACAGTTGTATGCAAAAGTTTAGGAACCCCTGACAATTTCCGTGATTGTCATTTATAAATATTTGGGTGTTTGGATCAGCCATTTTGATCTATCAAATAACTGAAGGACACAGTAATATTTCAGTAGTGAAATGAGGTTTATTGGAATAACAGAAAATGTGCAATATGCATCAAAACGAAATTAGACAGGTGCCTAAATTTGGGCACCGCAACAGAAAAATCACATCAATATTTAATAGAGCCTCCTTTAGCAGAAATAACAGCCTCTAGATGCTTCCTATAGCCTGTAATGAGTGTCTGGATTAATGTATTTTGGACCATTCCTCCTTATAAAACATCTCCAGTTCAGTTAGGTTTGATGGTTGCCGAGCATGGACAGCCCGCTTCAAATTACCCCACAGATGTTCAATGATATTCAGGTCTGGGGACTGGGATGGCCATTCCAGAACATTGTACTTGTTCCTCTGCATAAATGCCCGAGTAGATTTTGAGCAGTGTTTTGGTTCGTTGTCTTGTTGAAATATCCAGCCCTGGCGTAGCTTCAACTTTGTGACTGATTCCTCAACATTATTCTCAAGAATCTGCTAATATTGAGTGGAATCAAAGCAACCCTCAACTTTAACCAGATTCCCAGTACTGGCACTGGCCACACAGCCCCACAGCATGATGGAACCTCCACCAAATTTTACTGTGGGTAGCAAGTGTTTTTCTTGGAACGCTGTGTTCTTGTGCCGCCATACAGAACGCCCCTTGTTATGACCAAAATGAAGCTGGCTTGTCCAAATATGCGTTTGCATACCTCTAGCGTCTCCATTTGTTGCGTGTGTGCAGAAACGGCTTCTTTTGCATCACTCTCCCATACAGCTTCTCCCTTGCAAAGTGCCCTGAATCATTGAACAATGCACAGTGACACCATCTGCAGCAAGTTGATGTTGTAGGTCTTTGGAGATGGTCTGTGGGCTGTTTTTGACCTTTCTCACCATTCTTCGCCTTTGCCTCTCCAATATTTTATGTGGCCTGCCACTTCTGGCCTTAACAAGAACTGTGCCTGTGGTCTTCCATTTCCTCACTATGTTCCTTACAGTGGACACTGACAGCTTATATCTCTGCGATAACTTTTTGTAGCCTTCGCCTAAACTATAATGTTGAACAATCTTTGTTTTCAGGTCATTTGAGAGTTTTGATGCCCCCATGTTGCCACTCTTCAGAGGAGAGTCAAAGAGAACAACAACTTGCAATTGGCCATCCTTAAATACCTTTTCTCATGATTGGATGCACCTGTCTATGAAGTTCAAGGCTTAATGAGCTCATCAAACCAATTGTGTGTTCCAATTAATCAGTGCTAAGTAGTTACAGGTATTCAAATCAACAAAATGACAAGGGTGCCCAAATGTATGCACCTGTCTAATTTTGTTTTGATGCATATTGCACATTTTCTGTTAATACAATAAACCTCGTTTCACTACTGAAATATTACTGTGTCCTTCAGTTATTTGATAGATCAAAATGAAATTGCTGATCCAAACACCCAAATATTTTTAAATGACAATCATGGAAATTGTCAGGGGTTCCTAAACTTTTGCATACAAATGTATGAGCAAAATCTGTACAGTCACTACTACTCATAAAATACCTCATTGCATATGGAATGATATTTGATTTACCGATGCTGAAATATCCTTGACAGATTTATTTGGGATAAAAATTCTGGTGATAGGAAGTACTTCTTATCACCAGAATTTCTATCACAAATAAATCTGTCAAATATATTTTAGCATCAGTAAACAAAAAGGTCATTCTAAATGCAATAAGGTATTTTATGAGTATGACTAACATGCATAGTAAGTGCAGGCTGGAAACCATCTAATGTTCTTGGTTTCCAAAAGCATTATTTTTTTTTCTTTTTAAAATATAACAAAAATACATACAACTGTAGATCATTAATATCACACACTTGAAAAACATATACACAGTACAAAAAATAAATAAGTCACTTCAGACTAGGCTAATTTTAGATATGCTCCATTATAACATTATGGATTATTTGGTTGTATGTGTGTGTGTGTGTATGTATATATGTATGTGTATATGTATATATATATATGTATATACATTTTTTTTTTTTTTTTTTTGGTTGAACTGGATGGACTTGTGTCTTTTTTCAACCTGACTAACTATGTAACTATGTAACACACTCATTCATTTTTCTCACCTGCATTGGATTGATCTTTACAGACTTTTCAAAGCACTCTACACACTGCTCAAACTCCCGATTCCGTAGATGGAGAAGACCTTTTGATCGTTGGGCACGGGCACTGCGGTGTTTCGAAAGCTCCCAGGCTCTATCATAATACTGATGATCCCGTAGTACATCTCCAAGAAGACAGTAAAGGTGTGAGGTCTCCTCCTTCTCTAATTCTTTTCGCAGAATCTGTTCTGCCTGAATACAACATAGGTTAGAATTCTGAGTAAGGACTGATCAAAGTCTAAAATTATATTTTTGTGTTTGCTAAGTCATATTTTTATGGTCCTATTTAAGATGTATAGTCATGACTACTAGAGGAAACATGTATGGAGTCAGAAAACAAATGACTGCTGAGGAAATCCCTACTAAAGACCATCTAGGAAGCTATTTTTTTATTTTTATTTTGTGTGTCCTAGACAAATTAAAAAAAATCTAATTATGTGGTATTCCCAATTTTTTTTATGAATCTTTAAAAGTAGTGATCTAAGCACCACCGGTGTGAAACTGCTACATAAGAAGTTCATTATACATAATCAGCAAGTTTGCATTCACTTCAACTTTACAGATCACCAGCTGGTTTCCTACATAATGAAAGTTATTCATAAGGATAGTTGGGATAATGAAAAACACCACATGCAATAGCTGCTCAAAACAATCACATTTTCATAGTAATTGGTGTTTTCACCTTTCCATGCTGTCCTGTTCGTTCATAGCAAATAACAACATCTTCCCACATTTCTAGCTTTTCATATATCTGAAGAGCTGAGCTTGTACATCCAAGTTCGAACAATAAGCTGGCAAGCTGCCTCTACAAAGAAAATATAATTCTTAGTATATAACAGATTGGTTATCAGTATATAACAGCAATATTCTTTCATACAAAAAAAAAAAAGCAAAACGTTGAAGGCAGTATTAACAATCATTCTCGTTGGTTTCTTATATCCTGCAATGTGCCTGCCATCTATTTTCTTTAGAACTACAGAACTTCAAGTTCAAACACATCCAAGCTTTATATTATTAAACAATGCAATATTGGCAGCAGACTTTTTTTTTCTTGAGACAGTCCTATTTTGTTGAGGCCATGTAGGTGTGGATATATATAGGTAAAGAGTAAAGATTAGGAGGTCATTTTAACCTGGGTTTTGGAATATTATTAAGTGTATTGTGTGTAGTACAGTAATGCTTCCTAAAACAAAGTATCCATGTCTTATTCCAAAATACATCCTAAAAATAAGAGGATTGTTTTCATTTTATGACAGTGGGTGGATCAATGCATTTCTGAATTGCGGGTGTATAATGCAAGCAAAGCCTAATATTAGGCAGGTAATGGTGAGGGGAGATTAAATTAATAAAACTCCCCACTCTTATCACTGTGTAGCACAGTAATGCCTTTTTTTGGTGTGAACTACTTGCCGGCCAGTTGCCGTTTGACAGCGGCGGGTCGGCTCTCCTGCGCAAATCGCCATAGCTGTACGGCGGTCCCTGCACAGGAGACCGTTCTGCCTTCTACAGAGGCAGAATGGTGATCTGCCAATGTAAACAAGGCAGATCCCCGTTCTGTCAGGGGAAATGACAGAGATCTACTGTTCCCAGTGATCGGGAACATTGAGATCTGTCATGTCCCTCCAAGCCCATCCCCCCTATAGTTAGAACACGCTGAGGGAACAGCGTTAATCCCTTGATCACCCCCTAGAGTTCAACTCTTCCCTGCCAGTGACATGTATACAGTAATCAGTGGCTATTTAAAGCTCTGATCGCTGTATAAATGTAATTGGTCCCAAAAAAGTGTCAAAAATGTCTGATCTGCCCGCCGCAATGTCACAGTCCCGATAAAAATCGCAGATCAACACCATTACTAGTAAAAAAAAAAAAAAAAAAAAAACCAGAG
>BLSH010470933.1:300796-320531 GCA_018402905.1 Glandirana rugosa
CAAAATTTAAAAAAAAAAAAAAAAAAAAAGGGATTTTTGTACTCACCGTAAAATCCATTTCTCCGAGTTCATCGACGGACACATTGCCTCCTTAATCCTGACAAGTGGGTTATATCGCCTCTGCAGGAGTAGGACTAGGCAGAACATAAAACTCGGCTACGCCACATGGGCCGTCTTCAGTCCCTATATAACCCCCTCCCTGCTCCAGGTACTCCGTTTAGTAGCAAGCAGTATTTGAAGTATTAAAACTCCATAGTGGGGTGGGTGCTGTGTCCGTCAATGAACTCGGAGAAATGGATTTACGGTGAATATAAAAATCCCATTTTCTCCTTAGTTCATCGACGGACACAGCGCCTCCTCCTTCATCTTAACCAGTGGGACGTTCCAAAGCAGTGTCAAAACAAAATGAGGGGTGGGGAAAATAACCCAAGGCTAACCACAAGAGCCCTAATCAGGTCACAGGAACCCCATCTGAAAAAATAAAAATTTTGAATGAAAAACACCCCTCAAGAGGGAACAGTCCCTCTTAAACAGCAGCCTGCAAAACTTTGTGGCCAAAGGAAGCATCCGCAGATGCCAAAATATCTACTTTGTAGAATTTGGCGAAAGTATGCACCAACAACCAAGTGGCCGCCTTGAACACCTGTGATACGGACCCTTGATGACGAAAGGCCCAAGTAGTACTAAGTGCCCGAGTAGAATGTGCCGTGATTGGGAACGGAGGAACCTGACCTTTAATAGAATAGGCCTGAGTTACCGTCTATCTGATCCATCTGGAGATGGTAGCTGAAGATGTAGCTAGCCCTTTCCTTGGTCCTTGTGTAACCACAAAAGGCGAGTCTGACCTCAGAAAGGACTCTGTGGCTGCCAGATAAACCCAACACACAAACCACATCCAAGGTATGCAAAGCAAATTCCTTGGGATGAGCTGGCTTGGGACACAAGGACGGCAGCACAATGTCCTCATTCAAGTGGAAGTCCGAGACCATTTTAAGTAGGAATGATGCACAGGGACTAAGAACCACCTTGTCTCTGTGGACCACTAAATAGGGAGTATGACAGGATAATACCGCCAACTCCGACATGCTACGGGCAGATGTAATAGCCACCAAGAATGCCAACTTCTGGGACAACGTAGATATTGGAATCTCCTGAATATTTTTGAATGGAGGTTTCTGGAGAACTGAGTGTTCAAATCCCATGGCGGCAAAAGAGACCGTACAGGCGGAGCCACATGCCAGACTCCTTGAATGAAGGTAGGAACTAAAGAGTGAGTGGCTAGGGGTCGCTGAAAGAAGATTGCCAAGGCAGACACCTGGCCCTTGATGGTACTCAAGGCCAACTTTTGCTTAACGCCCCGTTGAAGAAAGGCCAAGATCTGAGCTATAGAAAAGGAGTGAGAATGAGCGCAAATCGACTCACACCAACAAATGTACGCTTTCCACGTACGATGGTATATCTTGCTAGAAGTCGACTTCCTCGCCTTCAACATATTAGGGATCACTGATCCAGACAAACCTCTATCCTTCAGTACCTGGCTTTCAGTAGCTAAGCCATTAAAACCAGCGACTGTAAAGAAGGATGGGAGCCCTGCCCTTGGGACAATTGGTCTCTTCTGAGGCGTAGCCCCCAAGGGACGTTTACGGCCACCAGAATGACCAGAAGACTTTCGCCCTCAATCCTTCGCAGGCACAGTGGAAGAAGAGGAAGGTTTTGACCCCACAGTGGCACTAGGATGACTGCAGCGTCTACCAGAGGCACCCGTGACCTCGCCACGAACCTCGGTATCCTCCTGTGGAGCCGAACATGCTGAAGGAGCAGCATGCAGGTCTGCACCAGCCTGTGGTTCCTGAAGTTTGTCCAGAGGAAGGACTCCCCTGGTCAGAATGCAATTCAGACCTAGGTAATCCAATTCCCTGAACAGGGAGAGGGGGGCCTTAGGTAGTCCGGACATCACCTGAACCGTTGCAGGAATTCTATCCGCACAAGGAGATTCAGTCACTAAACAACCTGAAACCTTGCCCCACTTTCTGGGAACCCCCAAAAGAATCACCTCGTGGATCCCCTTGACGCTCATTAAGGAGGTCCATGAGGCCAGAAGCCAGCAAAGATGTCCCCCCACCCCAGTAATGGGTGAGGGCAGACATTCATGCTGAAGGGGTTTTGTCTGCGGGACTGGGGAAGCCCCCTCTAGGCTTACCAGACCAACATTGCTTGGAACCCCCAGAGGAAGACTTGTTTCCCTTTTCTGCAGTCCTGGGGGCCCAAAAGAATTTCTTATGGGCTGAGAAGGAAGGTCCACGTTTACGGGCCCCTTCCCTGGTAGGAAGGTACTATTCCCCACGTGACACCCTTAATGTTGTCATCCAGGGTAGCCCCAAACAGGCGATAGTCTTGAAAGGGCAGATCAATGAGCGCTTTCTTAGAGGCTTGGTCTGCCGACCAGTTCTTATGCCACAGCACATGTCTAATCACTACCGCTGAAACAGAAAGTTTTGACAGCAGGGCAGTCGCATCCAAAGATGCATCACATACAAACTGCAGTCATTGGACCAACCGGTCCGCAAGACCAACATAAGCACCAGAAACCTGCTCATTCCCCAGACCTTGGCGTAAAAGTTTGGGCCATTCAATCAGTGTCTGGGGCACCAGGGCCGAAGTTAGGATCGGTCGCATTGCCGAACATGCCACAGTGAACATGCTACGCACCACAGACTCCGCTTTCCTATCGACGGGGTCTTTAAAGGACGGGGAATCCTCTACTGGAATCATGGTTGCTTTATTCAACCTGGAAACAGGAGGGTCCACCACTGGTGGAATGGTCCACTTTTTTTATAAGTGATTCCTCAAAGGGGTAACATACTGCAAAACATTTGGGGACAAATGGTGACTTTGGTTGTTCCCATTCTTTATAGGTAAACCTATCAAAATGAGGCAGATAAGGAAATACCTTTGGTGTACGAGGTGACTTATGTGTACCAAAAGCCACAGCCATGACCGTGGCCACACCAGCTGCATCCTCCATTTTTAAAGTCTCACGCACCGCAGTAATAAGTGTGTTTACCAGCGCTTTTTCAATCTTTGCTGTGACCGTGGAGGATTCATCCTCACTATCGGATGGATCAGGGAGCGTGGTATTAAGCCCCCCTGGATGGACCACGTCCCCCAGTGGCATCAGACTCAGAACAGGATGAGACAGACTGAGCAGGGGAAGGCGGGGGACGCTTCCTCCTGGGCCCTTGCCCACATGCTACTTCCACCCGGGATACAAATGACTCTAGGACCACCGTCAGCGCAACCATGGGAAGCTGGGGTTCTTATGGCACTACTAAGGGATCCCCCAATGCTCAGGGTAACTGTCAGCAGGGGGAGAGATCACAGGGACCTTCAAGGACTCATCCTACCACCGGAGGAGCGCCGCCATTCAGACCCAGAAACGCCATGGACACCATCCCACTTCATATATCCCGGGCATGAAGAGGAGAAAGAGGAAGAGGAGCCGCCCGGCATATCCACGAGACTTCAGTCCTCCAGCATCTCAGTAGACCAACGAAAAATGGCCGCCGTGGCATCAAGTTACACAAACATGGCCGCCAGCCGGAGACAAGAGAAACTAATGGAAAATGGCTGCCGTGACGTCATTGGACTTCTCCAAGATGGCCGCCGGTCGTTTGACATGCTGAAGCATGATGCCAAAATGCTCTCTCTGCAAGGGGACCCACAAAGGTACTGTACCCCACTAGGCAGGATGAGCACCTAGAGGACTCTGCTGTGCTCTCTGCTACCGCTGTGCACTCTGCACTGGGGCCACTAAACTGCACTATACCTCATGCTGCACTGCACAGCAGGGCATGCACCTAGGGGTCTCCACTGCCCCTCTGCACTGGAACCCCCCTATACCACCAGGGCAGGACACACACTCAAGCCCCTTACAGAGGGGGGAATGAGGAGGTAGTCTCCGAAAGGGGCTCTGCCTGTCCTGGGACCCCACTAGTTCATGGGGGGAAGGGATGAGAGTCCAGCTCAACTGAGGGACTTTAGGATGGGAGGAGGGAACCTGCAGCCAGGCCCGACCATCCGTAGAGAGTACCCGCGTCCATCCCAAACCACCCAAAAGGAGGAGCGGGGGGGACTGTACTTATCCCTTCCACGGCTGCAGGTATCGCTCCAGACAGGACCCTCGCCACCAAAGTGGGGGGCTGTCGGCCAGGGGGACGCTGCAGTCGCTGGCTGGACTGGGGAGACCACTGGATCTAGATTATCCAGCCCGTCGCCCAGCAGTTGATTGTAACTCTCCCAGGAGATGCATGGAAGGAAGAAAAAATAAAAAATTGTTAGGACCCAAAAGATCCCAGCAAGGAGCTAGGTCCTTACTCCTGACTACACAGAAAAAACTGAGTACCTGGAACAGGGAGGTGGTTATATAGGGACTGAGGAGGGCCCATGGGGCGTAGCCAAGTTTTATGTTCTCCCTAGTCCTACTCCTGCAGAGGCGATCTAACCCACTGGTCAAGATTAAGGAGGCGCGGTGTCCATCACTGAACTAAGGAGAAAAATTGTTGCTCTTTGTTTATATGACAAAAAATAAATGCAGAGGTGATCAAATACCACCAAAAGAAAGCTCTATTTGTGGGAAAAAAAAGGAAATCAATTTTGTTTGGGTACTGTGTGGCACGCCCACGCAATTGTCGGTTAAACTGACGCAGTGCCATATCGCAAAAAAAAAAAAAAAATTGCCTGTCATTAAGGGGGCAAATCATCCAGGGCTGAAGTGGTTAAATATGTTTATTAAGAATTTCCATATAAAAGTAGAAAAATATAAACAAGAATCATATGTCAGAGAAGGCATCAGTCGAAATAACATAGCCTTCACAGAGTTCAACTAAGAGAACAGTGGTAAACAGACTCGACAGCAAGGCTTAAAGTCAACAAGCATTTGTAGGTTAACTGGTATACAACATATCTGGTCAAACATGTAGCTAACTAGGAGTTCTACCAAAAAAGCAACCTAAGGAGTGGAAATGGGTAAACCTTCTAAGGGAGCAGAGATTATTTGGGTTATTAAGAAGTGTACATTTCAAACTGAATAGAGTAGTAGATAAAGATGCAGTGTATATGGAATGCCTAGGGGGAGGGAGAGAGAGGGGCCCGGGATTCAGAGGTGTCCCGGATCCTGAGTTTGCCCAGTGTGTTGTCAAGGTCTGCACGTAGATCCCAGTCTGAGTATTGAAAGTATGTCATGTGCATAGAGCTCTCTTCTGATGAGAAGGATTGTTCCATGTAATGGCGCCATCTGGCAATAAAAAGTTTCAGAGACAGAGTGTTGCGTGACAGTGTCCAGCTTTTCCAGGAGAAAGAGGTTATGAAGTGATTGTTTCACCGAAGCAATTTGAGGTGGGGTAGGGTGGATCCAGGCCTGCATGAGGACTCTGCAAGCTATTAGAAGGCAGATATGCACCCAGTGAGGGAGAGATCACATGAGGATGATGAGGAGGCCATTGAAGAGTCAGAGCCGAAAAAGCATAGTAAGGGGTCTTTGGGAAGAGATATCTGCTGAATCTTGTCTATATATTTAAGAACCTGATCCCAGAAGCTGGAGGTAGCTCGGCAGGTCCACAGTCTGTGAAAAAGAAACGGCCGGGAGGTGGTACACCAGGGGCATGTAGAAAGAGGAGTCCTCTTTGCTGTGGTGAAACAGGATATATGTCCGATGGGCAATTTTGAATTGGGTTTCTCGCCAAGCTTCGCAGACCACCAGAGATCGGATTTTTTTGTATCCTGCGAGGATCTTTGCTGGTGCATCCTGGTTGTCAAGGGTGGGAAGACCTGGGGTTAAAGGGGACGATGCAGTATTTGGAAGCCTGGTATGTGATGAGGTTAGAGTAAATCTCTGAGATACCATCTGAGATGGTTACGTTGAAGCATTGCATCGATGAATAAGGGCTAGCAAGGGTTTTGGTGCGGGCTGGATACAGGATTTAAGGTAGCTGGTTGCTGGTAATAGTGAAACACCTGGGTTGGTGCTAAGGAATACTGGTTAGCCAGTTCTGAGAAGGTTCTGAAGGTTCCCTGGGCAGGATTGAAGAGATTGGAGACAGTCAACATTCGGGAGGAAAACCATTGTGCAAAGGCTTTGTGTCCCTTGGAAGGAGGGAACATTGGGTTGCCACTCGTGTATAATGCAAATCTAGTCTAATATTATAGAGCCATTTATTTCAACCTGCATATGGCTATTTCAGGAAATTTAGGCATCTTCAGTGCAAAGTATGGAAACCATGACGTCTATGGATTATGACTCCAAACAAGACAGCCTAACCATGCAAATTATGCTAAAATGTGCATTGGCCAAAGCCAGTGATTTGTATGGCTCCATCTACTGTTCTGAAATGATGAACAGGATTTACTGTACTGTACTGTAAACTGAATAGAGTAGGGTATTTTGGTTTGCTTTAGCCCCTTCTCACTACGATCTGCATGGCTAAACTGTCCAAGTGTATCATGTAAATACTACCTGCAAAATATACAGTATACACATTCCATATCCTAACATACATAATTACAACAGTAAATTGTCATGGAATTTGAAGGCAGTAAGAGTATATAAAAGAATAGATAGGTAATCTTTTACAGTAATAATAATGTATGTTTATATACGTAATGAAATAAAAAAAAAATAATACTCCACGAAAAATTACTAGCATGCAGGAAAAATGCCATCCCCAGTTTTCAGCCCCCTGAACAAGGGTTTTTAAGAACTTAGCACGAAGCTGCTACATCATATAAAACTTCATATGTTATTACAGGACAAATACTGCAGGTGCTTGATTTAGTTTTTATTTACTGTCAGAAAGGACTTTCCACCCATTTGTTCCATATGTAAAGTTTTATGCATAACATACGCCTTTACAATATCAAAATACAACACAAAACATATTCAAGTCTAAATACTATTTCACAAAAGGAAAGTTGCCATTTTAAAAAGAACCTGTTTTATAGTGATTGTAAACCCTCACCTTGTAAAACAATCCATTCAGTTTAAAATAGAAATGAAAGGTAAAACATTTGTGCATGGATATAAAAAAAAAACATTATAAATACCCTTTTTATAAGTGATCACATATTCTCTGTTCTCAGCTGCATAAGAGCTCAGGAGGGAGAAGCAACCGTGCACAGAGCTTCCCAGTGAAAGGCTGTGCTGTGGGATATGGGGTGGAGGGTTTGTCACTACAAGTCTGATCATTGGTGCATAGTTAGAGAAGTGGCCACTGTATATTCCCCTGCTCAGTGTGGTCAGTTTTAATATGAAAGCGGAGGAACGGACAGGAACACCAGGGATCTCACACAAAGAAAATAATACAAAGAGAAGAGGCTACTTTTTCATACAAGTACATGGTACAGCAAGTACATATCAGGAATATGAAATGTTGGGTTTGCAATTTTTTTAAGGACTGACTCAGCAAAGTAATGTAAACACTATACCAAATATCATTCAATATCTGCTCTTACTTTAAAATCATCATTTGCTCCCCAAATTTGCTAAAATAATCAAATTTATGAAAAGACAATATCAGCAAAGGGCTAAATATATCATTGAAATTAATTAATGCTAAGCTCTGGAGAAGAGTTCTTCTCACTAAAATTGCCTGGACCATCTATGAGTATGAGAACTGACTAAGTCTCCTGTACTGTATGTATGGTTATATTTGTACAAAATACAAAGTAGTCAGTAAATAGGCAGTTTGTGCTGGCACAAAACAATCAGTCTAGCCTACGCTGGAAAATGGCAGTTGAAGCACATAGGAAATTTGGAGCTGAAAGGCTAAGTTTACCTTTGTAAAAATAAATAAATAAATGGACCATGTTTTTGAAGGAAAAAATGTGCATTTACCATTTTTTTTTCAAAAGAGCCTGCAGTGCATTGCACCCTTGATCAGTGGATCGTGGGTGCAATGTCAAGCTTCTGCAGACACTGCTTACAGCACTATGCCCATACCTCTGTATGGGCTGTATGAAGTGTAAATGAACTACCAGGGCACTGATTGTGGCGTGTTAGTGCATGCATAGCTAAGGTACATTACAGCTGACAGGCAGGGGAAGCATTTATGAAAGAAGAGACTGACAGGAGGTGAGAGGGGTGCAAGTGTTGCCTACCTACCAGATTGAACCTTATTGGCACAACACCAAAATTTACTGGCCTAGCCAAGTTTTTACTGGCATTTCATAAAGTGCAAGTTTCAGTATTTAGACTACAAACAAGTACAATATGCAATTAGCAATGTGATTTAGGGTAGATAGTAAGGCAAAAAAAATGATTTTTTATTTTATTTTCAATTTAGTAAGTAATTAGCTCTGGGACAGGACTCAGGAGGCCAAGAAATTAGAATGGTAAGCCACACACAAATGAAACTGACTCTCACAGTGACAATGACAGCAGTGGGCATCGGCACAGATGATGATGACACTTCACCAACACAATATGTCCCCTCCTGAGTCACAGTCTCTACACACCAGGGGATTGCTTCAGTCCACCCCAGTCCCAACAGCACTGACCGTCCCGCTCCCGGCTTGCATTGCTCCGATCCCACAGACTCACAAACGAGGCTATGGCCGCTCCACTCAGCTACCTTGCACCGCAACATCAGTTGACACGCTCGGGCACTGCCTCTGCCAGACCCACCCAAACACACTCTAGCAGGCACTCAGATGGTATCGGCTGGCTCCGGACTGTAACTGCAATTGCACAATTTGGAGCTAAGCGTCTCAGCCATATTTTAAATGTAACTATTTTTAATGGCAACCTTTTCCTGTCACTGGCATTTACTGGC
The DNA here is from genome assembly GCA_018402905.1 of Glandirana rugosa. NCBI lineage: Eukaryota > Metazoa > Chordata > Amphibia > Anura > Ranidae > Glandirana > Glandirana rugosa. The sequence goes on from BLSH010470933.1 coordinate 309,622, forward strand.
AGGAGAAAAGTGTCCATTATTTACTGGCTGCCAGTAAAAACACTGACGATTGGCTACCCTGGAAAGGTGTGATGTGATAGACCATGTAAATCGTACATCCTAAACACGAGTGTAACATGTTCCAAAGGATGAAGCTATCCTTTAAATTACACCCTTTTTGCTAACTTTAAAAACATCCATGTAATTAAAAATAACACCATGCAGTCTTCAAATTAATGTGCGTTGTCATCTACTTTATATTGTGGTCTTTAAATCACTGACAATTATTTTCTCTAATCCTTAAAGTAGTTGTAAACCACTGGATTTTTAATTTTTTTTTTTTACACCCTGCAAGATAAATGCATAATGTGCCAGTATGCATCATCAAACTTCTAGTAAATTTTGATCTAATGTTTTCTTTAACATAATAGGAACAATTGAAAATAGTTTACAGTATATAAATACATTGCTAATACCATCCAATTGACCTACTGTCTTCAAAGGGTCTCTTGCAAACACTACTTGATGAAACAAATGTAATTTGTTTAATACACTAATCAACACTGGATGTTGTTTCCCAGACAAATACTAGATACTTTGCTGTTCTTATCTGCTATTGACTAAGGAGTGATCTATTTGTAAAGAATGTATAAAACATCAGCTATACTTGTAATTAAACCAGAACTATTCTATGCCATGATATTTGATGTCGGTGTGAAATATTTTAATGCAATTGCATTCTCGGGTGTCTTTCCCTAAAAAAAACAGTATTTTTTTTACCACTTCCTGCCTGCACTATATCCAAAAGACCGCTATAGCACTGGCTTCCAGTTCTGAGAGGGCATCCATGGACGTCCTCCCAGAACCACGCCTCCCGCATCAGGCACGTTCTGTGGTCGCTGTGTCCTTTGGACACAGCTGATCACAGATTGCAGTAAAGGGCCAATCACAGCGGATCACATGTAAACATACTTGCTGGCTATGTGCATTTCTTTCCTCGAGCTGTGTCTGACTGGCATTGTTTACACTTATAATCAGAGTACTGATCATCAGTGCCCTGATTATCAGTTCAGCCCCATCAGTGCAGCTTATTAGTGCCACCTCATCAGTGGAGCCTCATCAGTCCCATCCATGCCCATCATTGCAGCCTCATCGGTGCTCATCGGGGCCCATCAGTGAAGAATTTACCTACTGAAAAATCACTTATTTGCAAAATTTTATAACAGGAACTAAGAAAAACATTTTGTGTTTTTTTATCCCAAAAAAATAATTTAATTCGGGTACAATTGTCATTCAAAGTGGGACAGCACTGAAAACTGATAACTGGCCAGGGCAGGAAGGGGGTAAAAGTACCCAGTATTGAAGTGGTTAAAGATGCATGGTCAGTATGAAGATCCTTAGTCTAAAAAAGACTTGGGTGGGCCATCAGTACAACACTATTTCTCGATAAAAAGGTTTTATTGAAAATGAAGTAATCATAAGTAACATAGAAAGATTATACTGATTATACTTTACAGATCCAGTACAAGCAGGGTTAAATCCGCCAGCTCGCTTATTTCTATTAACAATGGACTTAGACCTTAACCAGTAGGACAAACCCATACCATACACAAGGAATAAAGCAGAACAAGTTATAAATCTACAGGTTTTGAGGGATATCAGTTCTAACAAAGGGGCTTACTCTTCGCAGGCACCCCTAGTGGGAGCATACTGTGTCCACGAAGGAAGTCCAGGTGTAAGTTAGGTCTTAAGATCAGAATCAAATCCTATACCATTTGCATAGTAAAGACAAACTGAGTCAAGCCAGCAAAAAGGACCTTGTGCAGTATTGGGTACCAGAATCTACTGGATAACAGAGAGGGAGGGGGGAAAGTGGAGAAGGGGAAAGAGTAGAAGAGAAAAGGAAACAAGGGAAAGGGGGTAAGGGCATGAGGGTAGAGAGGAGAAGAGATGAAGGAGGTCCGCCCGGAGGTCCCAACGTTCCACACCACAGCACTTTGTAGGGGTAAGCAAGCTAAATGCGCAGTGTCACCATGGGAGGAGGGTCTCAAGGTCAAAAGTAGGTGGGAGGAAAAGGGTTATCCAGGGGGCCCAGAGTCTCTCAAACTTAGCAAGGGATTCTTTTTCCACTGCTTCCATCTTCGTGTGCACGAGGAATCTGGTCATTCTAGACTTGGTTTCAACTACAGATAAGGACGGTTTCCTCCACACTTTAGCTATGGTTTGCCTGGCAGCTGTTACAAGGAAGAGGACAAGTTTAAATTGTGTTCTGGAGAGAGCATCAGGTTTCAAGCTTAGGAGAGCTTGCTTCGGGTCTGGTGAGAGGGGCGTTTTAAATAGCTGAATAGCCATGTTAAATACTTTGGCCCAGAATGCCTGTGCTACGGGGCAGAGCCACCAAATATGAAAGAGAGTGCCCGACTCGGAGCAGCATCTAAAACACTGGGATGGGTATGATGGCACATATTTAGCTATCCTCGAGGGTACTAAGTACCACCGTGAGAGTAGTTTGTAATTTGTTTCGACAGCTTGTACACAGGGTGAAGAGCTTTTTGTGGAAGCCCATATTGCAGACCAGTCACACTGATCAATGTGGTGGCCAAGATCTCTCTCCCATTTATGTGTATATGAAGGGCCCTCCGAGTCAGGGACACCTGCAAGTTGGGTATATAGTGTTGATATTAGGCCTTTAACATGAGGGTCACGTCTGCAGATATTTTCAAATTCAGTCCAGTACAACACTATTTATTCCAAGAGGAGTGAGTCTTCTGATCCATAATTCTCTTCCCTTTCGGTTGCTGGACTTGGATGGCAGGTATGTTATTATTCATGATATTGTTGACTCCGTGGAAGTTGGTACAATGGGTTTCCATTTGCCTCCCAGGCTTCAATACAGTTGCTGTATACTACTGAAGCATGCCTGACACCATTTCATCAATAATATGCTGATCTTGGGTGATTTCAATTGGGTTCCTTGCATTAAGAATGGATAGGAAGACCCCAGAAGGTACGCCTCACTTGGATCTTTTGGCCTGGGCTTAGGCCTCCAAACTGATGTTCAGAGGTGACAAAACCCTTCTCAGTGGGCATACACTTGTCAATCGGCCTTCCACTAAACTTTATCCCACATAGATTTGGTATGGGGGGGGGGGTCCTATGTAGGGTACAGAAAATCACCATTTTGCCACAGGGCATATCTAACCATGGTCCCATCTTACTGTAACTTGCTACGTCTAAGGTACTGTCTGTGGAGCTGGAGAGATTATCTAGATTTTAGAGGAGACCTACTCAAGACCCATTCACCAATTTGCCAGTACAGGTAGCACTTAGGTTACTGGCTTGGATGGCAAAAGAACATTCTGTCTCTATCACAATCTCACATATTTTCTCTGCCGGGTGAGATATTCTCACCTATCCTCACTTAATACAATCATTTTGCCTCCTACTATCAATGCCTTTATAGCTCTGTAGTAGTGTGTACAAATAAGGATTTGGCTGCCTATCTAGGCCCTTTCAATCTCCCATGTCTTAAAGATACCTACAGGGATAAACTAGATGCCCCTGCTCTAGAAAGTACAATTAGCTATATCCACTTTCCAATCGGGGAAAACATTTGGTCCATCATGCTCTGATGGGCTAGCTCCCAGATTTCATTCACTCTTCCTTTAAATCCCTTGACGCAGGTACCTGGTCAACCTCTGCTGTGATTGTTGTGCACCACAAGCCTGTCCTACTTGTATGCCAATCTCGCTGTTGAATTTTGAAACCAAAACCTTGACGATAATCTTGTCCCACCGTTTGAATGGGGTTATTTCAGATTTAATACATGCAGACCAAACCAGGTTTATGCTGGGCAGGGGAAAGGATATTGATAGGTTGCTCAACCATATGGCTGTGGCTGTCGTACACAGCCCAATGTTGGTCGTTTTCTTGGAGGCTGAAAAACTGAACTACCTGTCTAGCTACCAAGCTGTCATCTGTAAATGTGACTTTAGCCTCCGCTTTCTTTCTTGATTGCACATGCTTAAAGCCCCGTACACACAATGCAAAATTTGTACGGGAATTTTCGTACGAAGACCGATTGTACAAAATTCGTACCGTTAGTATGGTCCTTTCGACAGTCTATTCTGGCGACAAAAGCTGGATGTGCAGACTATAAAAGTTTTGTCAGATGTGACCACAGCGTCCGATTTTAGTATAATTAGTGCCGTTTTCCTCTGAAAAAAATTGTAAAAGCAAGACTACACATGCTCAGAAACGAAAAAAATACATACAAAGCTATTACATCACTTCTGACATTGAATTCCTTTGTACGAGAATTTTCGTATGGTTAGTAACCTCTTCACTTTCGACATCCAACAAAAAACGGACGTTCAGTCATCCGAAAATCTAAGCATGTGTACGAGGCTTTACCCGGCTCCAACAGTGCGCACCAACAACTTCTTGTCTGACCTCTTAACCCTGTCTAGAGGAACTGGCAAGGTGGTTTCCTTTCCCCAGAACTGTTCGCTCCAGCCTTGGAGCCTTTGGTGTCCAACTCAATGCTGCAGACTTGGTGAAAGGTATTGAAGTGGATGGGATAGAGAACAAATTGTCTTTGTATGCTGATGATCAGAGAGATTTTTTAAAAATAAAATGTATGCAATAAAATGTCAACTTATGTATGTTGATACCTGAGATGGTTTGGCACCATTTTAAGTCCCACATTCTGTTATTTGCGGTTATCCATTTTTTACTTGGGATATGGTGCTGATTATACCCAGTCACATAATATTCACATTTATAGGAGAAGTCTCTGAACTTTCCGCTCAGCCCCTCTCATCCTAAACCGATCACGAACACTCCGCTTTGCTGGGTAGATAGTTTTTCCTCTCTACTACCTTGGAAACACACGGTTTCCCTGACAAAATCCTTCTTTAACAAATTGGATAACATTATTCTCTAACCCTGCATTGCAAAATCAACACTAACATAGGGTAGACTCTCTCTTTCAAATTCTCAGCTATACTATTGGGTGGCGGTACTGGTGACAGTCTGTTGGTGGTTTTCACAGCCTAAGACTAATCCTGCAGTTACCTTAAAAGCCACTTTGCTGAGCTCCTATGGTACAGTTAGCAATCTACAAATTAAGGGTTGTAGGCAGTGGCAGCTGGTGAAGTTTTAAGATGGGGGTGCCAGGCCCCGCCCTTCCTTTTTGACCACTCTCACCTCTCATAAGCCCCACCCCTTATTGAATCCACCCACTCCGCCCCCTGTATTCCACATATTGTGTCAGGAGTATACAGCTCAGCATCACAGGACACAGTATACAGCGCAGCATCACAGGACACAGTATACAGCTCAGCATCACAGGTCAGAGTATACAGCTCAGTAGCACAGGTGGGGTATATAGCAGCCAGTATCACAGGAGGGGTATATTTCAGCCAGTATCACAGGTAGGCATATATTGCAGCCAGTAACACAGGTGGGGTACATTGCAGCCAGTAACACAGGTATGCAGCCAGTAACACAGATAGGGGTATATTGCAGCCAGTAACACAGGTATTAGCAGCCAGTAACACAGGTAGGGGTATTTTGCAGCCAGTAAAACAGGTACGCAGCCAGTAACACAGATAGGGGTATATTGCAGCCAGTAATGTCTGACGTAGAAGTAACTGGGCATTTTTGCCTTGTAGCCCCTCTATCTGTTTATTGTTATTGTGTCATTCCTTGGTTATTACAGCCTCCAACCCACTTTACCCTTTGCACGTCTCCTTCTCTTGTCTTCTCTCCACTTAAACCCCCTCCACACTTCTTTTCTCCTTCTTCTTCGTGAATGTTTTGATATTAGCCTTTTACACGTTTTTTTTTTTTCTTTACCAGCTTGATTTCTTGTTCAAATATGTTCTTTAACGGCTGACAATATTTTACTAGGAACGTTTGTTTTCCAATATATGTAATCCAGTTGTTACTGACTGTCCACATGGTTAGACTGTCCTATACCCATGTCTCCTCTACTGACTATCGGTACGGATTTTGTATACTGCATTGTATGTACTTTGCTATATTTTTTTTAATAAAATGTTCTACCTGTAATAGATGCGTTGTCAATTTCATGGACAAAAAAAACACAACTTAAAAACCACCTATGTATACACAAAGAAAGCAAATGATAAAAAAACACAACTTTTTTTTCTGAGCATACATGAGTAGTGAAAGCGGTCAAATGTTAGTATGTACAGATAATGATCAGAGATCTGAAATATTATTGGGGAGCCAACACATAACTGATAATAAGTCCTAGCACACTTCACACCAAAATATGAGCTTATAATAGTGAAAGTCCTTGGAATGTCTATACAACTTTGATCATAGTCTTTAACCGGTTCCCCACCGCGCGCCGTGTTTTTACGGCGGCAGTGGGGGAGCCCTGCGCGAATCGCCGTAAATAAACGGCGATTCGCATTTTGGCCACCAGGGGGCACGCGCGCGCCGCCGGCGGCGCGCACGCGCACCCGCCGCACTCCTGAGGAGTGTGCCCGCGGCTCGGGCGGACCCGATGTCCGCCGGCGAGCCGCGATGAGCAGCTACAGGGCAAAGAACGGGGAACCGCCGATGTAAACACGGCGGTTTCCCGCCCTGTCAGTGGGGCATGAGAGATCTACTGATCCCTGTCACTGGGATCAGTTAGATCTCTCATGCCCATGTTAGCCCAACCCCCCCACAGTAAGAACACACCCAGGGAACACACTTAACCCCTAGCTCTCCCCCCCAGGTTAACCCCTTCACTGCCAATGACATTTATACAGTAATCAGTGGACATTTAAATTTCTGATCGCTGAATAAATGTCATTGGTCCCAAAAAAGTGTCAAAAATGTCCGACATGTCCGCTGCAATATCGCAGTACCACTAAAAATCGCAGATCGCCGCCATTACTAGTAAAAAATAAAAAAAAAATAAAAACCCCAGAAATGAATTCTCATCGTCCGTAAACGCGGCCACTTTTGCGCAAACCAATCAATAAACGCCGATTGCGATTTTTTTTTATCGCAAATATGAGGAAGAATATAAATCGGCCAAAAACGGTGAAAAAATTTTTTTTTTTATATTTTTTTTTTGGATTTGAATTTTAGCAAAAAGTAAGAAATTTGGGTTTTTTTGCAAAATGGTCGCTCTTCTTTTGTTTATAGCGGCGATAAGAAATGACGCAGAGGCGATCAAATACCACCAAAAGAAAGCTCTATTTGTGGGAAAAAAAGGACGCAAATTTCGTTTGGGTACAACGTCGCACGACCGCGCAATTGTCCGTTAAAGCGACGCAGTGCCGAATCGCAAAAAGTGCTCTGGTCCTAAAGCTGCAAAACCTTCCGGGGCTGAAGTGGTTAAAGAAAACAGACTGATATGATCCAGTTAGAAGTGTGTAGATCACATTTTCACAAACATTTTAACATCACAGTCATCATCCAGCCAGGAAAAAAAATAATCCAGGATATACAAGACATTTTAACAATATCGTGTCAACTAGAGACCAAATATTTGATTGCTTGCTTGCGCAGCGGGGATCCACACAGCAGTGTATTCTCACTAGACAATCTAGAGCAGCCTTTCTCAGCCAAAGTACCGTGGAACTTTAGGGCTCTTCTAGAGGTTGCTTAAGGCTCTCTGATGAATGTGCAGCTTTTACCTCAGATACAGTAATTAACGACCAATGCAAATTATTATTATTTAGTTATCCCACCGACCACAAATGTAAGGAATCATTGGCAAGGATGTTCAGCATGTCTATTTTGGCAGAATAAAACTTTTCTTATTTACATGGAGTGACATTAGCAGTTGCCACAGAACTTAGCGAAGGACAGGTCTCTACCGGGTGGTGACCTAGAAGCCCAAATTTACACAGGGTATGGGATGGGGCGCCACATCCCAAGTACTTGAAACAAATATACATTATATTGTAAAAATAGATCTGAACTTTATTATAGGCACACCAAGGATCAAAACACACTAAAATATAATCATTTTATTGGATAATCGTAAAAACACAGACCTGTCGTAACCCAACTCGCCTGTTTGCTATGGGATATATACCCACCCCTAACTGCTTGCGCTATGCGCAACCTCAAGCAGACTTTACCAATTTTGATGTGGGCTTATCTAGTGATATTTCTTTACTGGAAACAGTTATAGACTTGCTTTCTTCCATACTCTCCTCTCTCATTTCACTTGCTCCAGAGGTTCATCTATTGGGATTTCTCCACGGGGTGCTCTGGCCCAGGTATGTTACAATTTTCCAGCGGGAAACACTATTTTTGGTGTATAAACAAATTGCCCTTACAGTTGTGCTCACACACCCTGGCAGAATTTATGATTTTTTTGGCAATTTTTCAGAGAATATGAATGAGAACACAAAAAACATTTCTTTCACTCATAGTTAGTGTTTGGCTGAAGCCATTTATTATCAACTGTGTTTACTCTTTTTAAATCACAATGATAACAGAAACTACCCAAATGACCCTGGTCAAAAGTTTACATACCCCAGTTTTTAATACTGTGTATTGCCCCCTTTAACATCAATGACAGCTTGAAGTCTTATGTGGTATTTATGGATGAGGCTCTTTATCTTCTCAGATGGTTAAGCTGCCCATTCCTCTTGGCAAAAGCCTCCAGGTCCTGGAAATTCTTGGGCTGTCTTGCGTGAACTGCACATTTGAGATCTCCCCAGAGTGGCTCAATGATATTGAGGTCAGGAGACTGAGATGGCCACTGCAGAACCTTCACTTTATTCTACTGTAGCCAATGACAGGTCGACTTGGCTTTGTGTTTTGGATCATTGTCATGTCGGAATGTCCAAGTATGTCCCATGCACAGCTTCCTGGCTGATGAATTCAAATGTTCCTCTAGGAATTTTTTTGAGAACATACTGCATTCATCTTGCCATCAATTTTGACCAAATTTCCTGTGCCGTAATAGCTCACACATCTCCAAAACAGCAGCGATCCACCTCCGTGTTTCACAGGCCTTGTTGACTCCTATCCAAATGTAGAGTTTATGGTTGTGGCCAAAAAGCTAAATTTTGGTCTCATCCCTCCAAATGACTTTATGTCAGAAGGTTTGAGACTTGTCTGTGCTGTTTGGCGTATTGTAAGTGGGATACTTTATGGCATTTGCGTAATAATGATTTTCTTCTGGTGACTCGACCATGCAGCCCATCTTTCTTCAAGTGCCTCATTATGGTGCATCTTGAAACAGCCACACCACATGTTTTCAGAGAGTCCTGAAGTTATTTGTGGGTTTTTCTTTGCATCTCAAACAATTTTTCTGGCAGTTGTGGCTGAAATTTTAGTTGGTCTACCTGACCGTGGTTTGGTTTCAACAGAACCCCTCATTTTCCACTTCTTGATTAGAGTTTGAACACTGCTGATTGGCATTCTCAATTCCTTGGATAGCTTTTTATATCCCTTTCCTGCTTTTTATATACCTTTTCCCGCAGATCCTTTGACAATTCTTTTGCTTTCCCCATGACTCAGAATCCAGAAATGTCAGTGCAGCACTGGATGGAAGATGCAAGGGTCTGTCAGGAGTCCAGAAACTCAATGACCTTTTATACACACACACACTAATTACAAGCAAACAGATCACAGGTGACGATGGTTACATTTAATAGCCATTCAAACCCCTTTGGGCCAACTTGTGTGCATGTTATCAGGCCAAAATCACCAGGGTATGTAAACTTTTGATCAGGGTCATTTCTGTTGTCATTATGATTTAAAAAGAGTAAACACAGTTGAGTGATAATAAATGGCTTCAGCCAAACACTAACCATGAGTGACAGAAATGTTTTTGTGTTATCATTCATATTCTCTGAAAATTGGCCAAGAAATCATAAATTTTGCCAGGGTATGTAAACTTATGAGCACAACTGCATGTGGATGCAGATCTGTACTTTACACTTAATGATTAAAAAGTCTCTTGCAATAATCAGAGTTGTTTTTAAAAAAATGGAGATCTGCAATTATATATTGGTTATATTTGAAGGGTCCCATCTATATATATGGGGGCATGGTCCACATTTTCTATCTAATCCCAGGAGCAGGGGAAATACTTTTTACTTTGTAACTTCTGTTTCTTGTACATATTATATTTCCTTTTCTATGCACTGCCTGCCTAAAGGTACTAAATATAAAAGTAATGGTTGAAGGAGTTCTACCTAGGGGCTTTCAGGCAGCATCCAAAATAATTAGAGGTTAAGTTTTATTAAAAATGTCTTATTTGTATCAAAATTTCATGAGTTAGAATACTGGTTTGGTTAAAAATATGAGTTCTGGTCACATAGCAAAATACATGCTATCCATTAAATAAAAAGGGATAAAAATGTCTTTATTGCTTTGTTTAATGGAGAGCATGTATTTTGCTATGTGACCAGAACTCATATTTTTAACCAAACCAGTATTCTAACTCATGAAATTTTGATACAAATACATTTTTTAAAATAAAACGTAACCTCTAATTATTTTGGATGCTGCCTGAAAGCCCATAGGGGGAACTCCTTCAACCAAACTTTTTCGGGGCGTGCAGCCCACTATCTCTCATCAATATTTCCCGTTCTAAATATAAAAGTAATAAAGGGATTTTATTAAAACTTACCGTAAAATCCTTTTCTCCGAGTTCACTGACAGACGCAGCTCTTCATGACTTTGTGGGTTTTATGTTCGTCCTACCAGGAGTTAACTAGGCAGGGAAAAGAAATCAGCTGGCCCCTCCCCTGGGGGCCATCCTCTTTTCCTACATTAAAACCCCCCTCCCAGAGGAGCTCTCCAGTTTGTACACAAGCCGTACCAAAAGAGCCCAGAGGGGTGGGTGCTGCGTCTGTCAGTGAACTCGGAGAAAAGGATTTTACGGTAAGTTTTAATAAAAATCCCTTTTTCTCCTACGTTCACTGACAGACGCAGCT
>BLSH010470933.1:322124-341192 GCA_018402905.1 Glandirana rugosa
ATGGGAGGAAAAAGCGTACAGGAGGCGATAACGGCTCCAGGGAGCCACCAGGGCCAACGGATCCTTGCCTGGGATGTAAACCGCAGAGATTGCCGGAACATGGAGTTCCGCCCAATGCAGAATCAGGGCTGCCTCCGCAGCTGACTCACATACGCCACTGCCGTGGCATTGTCCGACTGAATCCGAATCTGTCGGCCTTGCAATCTCCTCGTCCAATGAGAAAGACACAGTCTGATCGTTCTCAGCTCCAACACATTGATTGGTAAACAGGCCTCCTGGGCCGACCAACGACCCTGAGCTGATGGCTGCTCCAGGACTCCGCCCCAACCCGTCAGACTGGCGTCCGTGGTGATCACCGTCCATTGAATGAGAAGGAACGACTTCCCTCGAGTGAGGGCCGAGTCCCGCAACCACCAAGTGAGGGACGCCCTGGTCTGAGGACCCAGCCGGATCAGAGGATCCACGAACCGGTGGGACATGTCCCATTGAACCAGAATTGCTCGTTGGAGCAAACGAGTGTGACACTGGGCAAAAGGTATCGCCTCGAACGACGAGACCATGAGCCCCAGCACCCTCATACAGAACCGCGAGAAGACTGGCGGCGTGATAGTAGGGTGCGCACGGTCGACTGTAAGCTTGGTTCGTGTCCAGAATGAGACCCAAGTACTCCGGAAACGGCAGGAAGGAGACACTGACGACTTCTGCAGGTTGAATAACCATCCGAAGTCCCGCAATGAGACCATTGCGATGTTCACATTCTCCTCCAGGGCAGAGACAGAGTCCGCTCGCAGGAGCAGATCGTCCAGGTAAGCCACTATGGCAATGCCCCTCTACCGCAGCAACGTCAACACCGGTGCCAGTAACTTCGTGAACACCCGGGGCGCGGAGATCAGACCCAAGGGAAGAGCTACAAATGAAAAATGGCGATCCCCAACAGCGAACCACAGGAATCGCTGATGTCATGGATGGATGGGTACATGAAGGTACGCATCCTTTATGTCCGATGATGCCAGGAATTCCCCTTGGTGCAGGACGGCCACAACCGACCGAACGGACTCCATCCGGACTGTCCGTGCCCTGACAATTTTGTTTAGGGCCTTCAGATCCAGGATGGGCCGAAAACCATCCCCCTTTTTGGGCACCACAAAAAGATTTGAGTAAAAGCCTTGAAACCTCTCCCCTTGGGGGACCGCTACGATCACTCCTTGATCTGAGAGAGCCTGCACCGCCCTGAGAAGCACTCCAGCGGGAGTCTTAAATTTGATGGGAAGAACCTGTCTGGGGGTAGAGAGGTGAACTCTATCCTGTACCCGGTGGACACCACCTCGCAGACCCAGCGGTCGAAAATGCGAGCCAACCACCGGTTTGCGAACCCCTGAAGACGTCCCCCCCCCCACCCGACAATCGGGTGGGGGCGACCCATCAGGCTGATGAAGACTTGTCTTCCGTCTTTCCTGGTTGCGCTGCCACTGTCGGCTCCAGCCCCTGCAGCAACCTTACTGGGACGTGTTCCCTTGCTTGCCGCGCCTGATGCACGAAAAAGCTTCCGCTGACCAGACGTAGAAGGCTCCTGTCTACGGCGAATTCACGCCTGCGAAGCTCCGGGAGGTAAGTACTCTTGCCTCCCGTGAAAACCTTAATAATTTTTGTCAAGTCGTGAGCCAAATAGGCGCCCACCCTGGAAGGGAATATCAGCCAAACCTAGTTTGGAGGCGTGGTCACCCGACCAGGATCGCAGCCAAAGAATTCTGCGAAACCTAATGGCCGATATAGAAATTCTGGACAACAAGGGCAGAACGTCCACCGCCGCATCACAGAGGTATTAATCCCCTGGAATAAAAACTCAGCGTTCTGCGGTGCCTCCATGAGGCGACCTTCAGTCAGGTCCGCCCTAAGTTCCTTCATGCACTCCGAAAGGTACTGCCATGGCCGCAGCCAAAGTAGGTCGCACCGTGGAGCCCGCATTTAAAAACAAGGACTTCAGAAATGCCTCTGTTTCGGCAGGATCCTTAAAGGAAGGAGTCCCCTCCATAGGAATGGTAGGCGCCTTAGTAAGGCGTGCAATAGGCGGATCCACCCCAGGAGATTCCCATTTCTTCCGGAAGCTCTCCTCAAGGATAGCGTTCAGAAAAAACGTGCAGTCAGTGAGGGAGAACGGCGTGGTTGTTGCCATTCACAGTATAGGAAATGGTCAAAAAAATTCATCGTAAGGATAGGACTTGGGGCCTTGGGGGGCCTAGAAGACCCGCACACATAGACAGCCCGCAATTCGCCTGTTTGATCCAACTGCAACTTGGTGCGAATGCCAGCGATAATGGTGGCTACCAGCACATTGTCCTGGTCAGTCACAGGCTCTTGTCCTCAGTGTCACCACCCGTTTCCTCATCAGACAGGCTAGCATGTCTTTGGAGTGTGGGAGGAAACCGGAGTACCCGGAGAAAACCCACGCAGGCACAGGAAGAAAATGCAAACTCCAGGCAGGGTCGTCATGCTGGGGATTTGAACCAGCGACTCCTTTTCTGCCGGGCGGAAGTTTTACCCCCTACGCCACTGTGCTGCCCATCCCCCGGGGTCCCTAAGACCCCTAAAGCCACCTCCGGCTCAGAATCTTCCCCACCGATGACGGGGGGGAGGGGGGCGCTTCCTGGGGGCCCGCAGAGCGGCTTCCCCACGTGGAAGAAACTCAATCCCGCAGCTGGGAGAGAAAAAAGCCCCTTGGTCAGACTGCGTGGCTGCTGAAGCCCCCTCAGTAGGTTCAGCAGGGAGATCAGCCATTACAGGGATGGATGGATGGAAGGAAGGGACGCCCCGCACACAGCCACCACCCACAGGGTCCAGAGGACAGCACCCCACCGCCACCAGCCCAGAGGGAGCCCAGCTATACTTGCTGTTTTGCTGCCTGATAGCGCCAATCGCTCAGCCTCTGTCAGCCGCCGTTTTCAGAGAGAAGAAGAAGCTGCAGCCACGTGTAGAATGCAGAGCATGCAGTGAAGATGGCCGCCAGGAAGCACTAGAGGGTGAGCACACCTCTCAGGCAACATGCAGTACCGATTATGGCCGCTCCGAGCGCTAGAGGGAAAGCCCCATAGACTAAAAATGTCCGCGGCTACGGCAAAATGGCGGCGGTCCGCCGCAAAATGGCGGCCAAAAGACCGCATGGCGATTCTGGACGAGAAGGCTGAACGAAGGTACAGCGCTGGGGAGGGGGGGTGGCAGGGGGCAAGATGAGAGGCTGATTCCCACCCGGTGGCTACCCTGGACAGCTACAGGAGCAGTGAAAAAATTGCATTTTTGGACGTCGGGCCCTCTTCACTCCCCATGTGGGGAGGAAGGCAGGGCGCTCACTTACCAGTCCGACGCCACGGTAGCCACCCGGAAGCAGACTTTCCACCCTCGGCGGGGGGGTCGCTGCAGGCCCAGAGTCACCCTGCCGAACGAATCGGGAAGGGGAACAATATGGGGGATCTCGCCCCGGGCCACCCTCACGGAATGGGTAAGATGCGGCGGGTCCCTGTGTTGGGGCCGGCTTCGCATCATGTTGGCCAGGTGGGGGAAAGTACAGAGCACTAAGACTCTCGATGCCCCGACCGGCTTCTTGATAGCAGATCATCTTGATTGCAGAAAAAAGAAAATAAAAAAGAAAATGGTCACAATAGGACCGCAGTTCCCTATAGGGAAGCCAGGTCAACTCCTTGTGAACTAGGCATTGAAACTGGAGAGCTCCTCTGGGAGGGGGGTTTTAATGTAGGAAAAGAGGACAGCCCCCAGGGGAGGGGCCATCTGATTTCTTTTCCCTGCCTAGTTAACTCCTGGTAGGAGGAACATAACACCCACAAAGTCATGAAGAGCTGCGTCTGTCAGTGAACGTAGGAGAAAAGCTATTTTTGATTGCTCTAAAGGCGGCACATATCTGGGGAGAATGTTGTATGAGCAGTTGCACTGTATGATCAGTGCTTATAAGCTTAATTGTAAGTCACTGCCAATCTGTGCAAGTGCCCTCATGTTCTTTGCATTGTAGGGTTTGGCCGACATTGAACAAGATGACGCAAAGATGACACAAGGTGTTGCAAAATAAGAATGCTTTAGCTCAGGTTTCCTGCTTTCTATTCCTTATCAAGTAAAGTATATTTGATAAGAACTGTAATGTGTTAACTTAAATCTTTAACTGTACGTAAACCTGAATATATTTTCAGTATGTCTGACATCATGTCTTACTGAAGAAGTATGCACAGAAGACTGACAATTCTGCAGCTAACTGCCAAACAGCAGGCTAGTGCTGGCAGCCCGCAACAGGAAGTGCTGTTACTGGCAGGATATCCAGGTAAGAAGTGTATAAGGAGGAAATGTCCACAATGTACATGTCTTTATATCCAGGTAAGAAACTTTACAAAAATGATCTGCTTAAAACCCATCTCCAGGCAAAAATGCAATTTAAATATGTTGTAGTACATTGTGGATCAATTATTTTATCCCTCAGTTTTTATTCCTAACTCCTATTCCTAAAGCATTTCATCCACGTAATGGATTAAAGTTTCTTCTTTGAGCCAAGCTAAACTCCTGCTCTGGGGACATTTTTTCCTGCTTGTTATTTTCAATGCTTGCCTGGCTGCAGCAGCACTTTCCCTTCTTCCTGGTCTCACAGGAAACACAGGCAGCGGATGCCATAGGTTCCTGCTGCTGTCAGTCATACTCCTGTGAGGAGTGAGTGGGACGGTTCTTACCAGCTGTGTGTAAGGTCTACGAAGGCATGCAGTCAGGATCGGGATTGATTCCGCATGGGTGACCCCTCAGCAAGCAAGCCGCAGGAAGGAGGAGCAGAGAGTGCCAGTGGGGGACTCCGGAAGAGGAGGTGAGAGACTGATCTGCGCAATCGACAGACTTTTTTTCTCATCATAACTCCCCTTACAAGTCTAACATTAGAATGCAGAAAAAGCTTAAAGCAGGTTTAAGCAGCTGATATGCAGAACAAATGCACATCAGAAAGATGCTTTAGCTATAATGCAACTGTTGATGAACTGTGCATGATCTCAGAAATGTCTTAGCCTCCGTTTACACTTGTGCGGCTTAGAAATTGCTTTACTTCAGAGCGATTTCAAAGCTACACATCAGTGCGATTTGCACTTCAATTTCACTGTGGCTTGCGACTTCATTTAACAGAAGTTAATGCAAGTCGCAGTGAAATCTAAAAAAAAGTACTGCAGGAACCTTTTCAGTCACGACTATTTGAACAGTTCCACTGCCAGCAATGACGTGTAACTTGTAATGCGATTTGGAACTGTCAAATCGCTCTGGTGTGAACAGGAGCTAAATCTGATCTCAAGTGCAAGAAGAATACACCTGAAAGCAAGCTGCATTTGCCCATCGACACAAGCAAGTCTCTCTCTCATGTTGGGTTTATTATGCAAGTGATTGGTTCTACTACATGGATTGCATAAATGGAATGATCTAGCAAAGAGCAATATGTGAAGCTGTTAGATGATTATACCGCTAAACAAGCATCCTGTATGGATTAACTTTTTGGAGTTCTTTTTAGGCGAATATAAACTGTTGTGAAATGTCATGTTTTTGGTCCATTTGTAATTTAGAACAATAGCACACTAGAATTTGATTTGTATTGCTACATTAGTGTTTTTATATTTTGGTAACACATTTATTTGTATGTGACTGCTGATTTTTTTGCACTACAATTTCACTTACTTCAACATCCCAAATTGGAGGCATCTGTGAGCAATAAAAAACCTTCATACGTTCAGTCGCAGGGGGGCTTCTTTTTTCAAACTGTTCTGCTAGGGCCTAAAAAATAAAAAAGACAGATTTTTTTTCACATGAAATACAAAAAAACCTAAATGGTAGATATATTTTTTAAGTCTTAACCTTCTGACTCAACATGTTTGATGTGTTTTCATGCACTTTAATAGACATGCAGTAAAGCTATCTAAAAGAACCAACAATGCAACGTGTGAATGGACAATTCAAGTATATTGCTAAAAATAAAACCTATGTGGCTCACAGCCAAAGTTAAAACAGTTATAAATAAGAAAAGAGCTTTTAAGAAATATAAAAATTAAGGAACACTATCATCTTTTACATGTTACAAAGAATATAACAGAATTGAATATAACAGATTGCAAAAGATAGTAGGACAAACCCCAAAAAATTCTTCAATATATTAATAGTAAAAAGGTCAGGTCTGAGCATGTAGGCCCTTTACAAAATAATCTTGAGTGGGTGACTGGGGACAAAGAGAAGGCAAACTTATTAAATACTTTCTTCAGCTCTGTGTATACAAAGGGACATGGGGGAGCGCATGTCCATAATGGGGGTGGTAGTGACACAGCCCTAATGGCTCAAAAGTGAAATGGTCCAGAAATATTTAGACAGAATAAAAGTGGATAAAGCACCTGGACCAGATGGCATCCACCCACGGATCCCAAAAGAATTGAGCTCTGTCATTTCAAAGCCATTGTATCTAATTTTTAGGGACTCATTAATGACTGGAATAGTACCACTGGCTTGGCGTAAGGCCAATTTGGTGCCTATATTTAAAAAGGGTTCAAAGATTTAACCAACTATAGACCTGTTAGTTCAACTTCTATAGTTGGGAAGATACTGGAGAGTTTAATAAAAGGCCACATAGATGAGTTCTTGTTGGAAAAAATATTTTAAGCAACAGACAGCATGGATTCATGAAAGACAGAAGTTATCAAACAAACCTGATTTCTTTTTATGAGGAGGTAAGTAAAACCTTGGACAGAGGGGTGGCTGAGGACATGATATACTTGGATTTTGCATAAGTGTTTGACACGGCTAATGTGTAAGGTAGTCTACAGGCTTGGAAAGATCAGTTTGTAAATGGATAAAAAAAACTGGCTTAAAGAGCGAATTCAGAGAGTAGTGGTTAAGGATTGTGTATATGGGATTGTATGGTTATATATATTTTTTCTTTTTTTTATTGGTTGAACTGGATGGACTTTTTTCAACCTAACTATATAACTAGAGCTTAAACAATACATAATCAAAGAAAAGTTGGCTTGGTTCTGCTCTGCTAAAAGCAATACTTGGCTGGAACATACAGAATAAAAAGATGAAAATTAAACTAAACCCAAGAAAAAAAATATATGTAGGAAGGCCAGTGGGCTGGCCTGAATTTATGGGAGGAGCCCGGAGGGTATTTAAGCACCCTCACTCTCCAGGCTCTTTGTCGGTTCCAGTGCACGATACCCTCCCTCCCATCCCCTTTTTTCAGGGCTTTTCTCAGCACATTCTTCTCCACTATTACCCATTACTTATATAGGGTATGCCCCCTTCACTTGGCATACCGACCATATGACCAAGGCACACCTCAGGTCTATTTATGTTGTAAGTCTTGTTGCGTGTTTATGTGATCCACATTTATCTTCGGTCAGAGGGCCACGACCATAAATATACCAAATTGACATGTAATGGAGATACACAAAGGCAGACATGTTTGAAGTCCAGCCTGGGTAGCAAATAGGACTTTTTCTATAAAGTGGAAGAGTAAATAAGTGACAGAAGTGTGTTAATCACAGGATTACCAGGGGAAAATATAAAGAAAGCAAGCCTAAAAATAGAAAATATATGCAGGCACCTTATCTGGCGCATTGCCAACAGATGGACACTTTGTTATAAATTACATTTTGATTTTTGTACATTGTATGTGAATGGTTGCACATTGCTAAGTGATTGATGTTTTGTTTTAACACACATTTTATCACGGTCACATTGTAACAGTTTTAAAAAAGTTTATATAGGATAAAAGACGGCGCAGTGGTCACACACATCACCTTATCTAAGGATCGGTAAGCTGCAATACATTTTTGTTTTGAGGTTTAGATATGCTTTACATCTAAATGCGCCTTTATCTTTCCCCATCTCATTTTTACATCTGAAATCAGGCACATAATGGATAAGAGATCAGCCAGAGTACCAATGCCAAGGCATGAAACCTTTGATTAAATATTTCCTCAGTTTTGCCAGCTAATATATATATAGGTGTTACTGTAGATGTTCACGAAAGGTGGTTATCTTATTTTCAACAGCAAAACACAATAAATGCAGTTTGTCAGCCTAAAAAACAAGCCAACCTCCAAAACATCTATATCTCTGAACATCAACACATGCTTATTTTAATACCTTATCTAGAATTCCTTGATATGACACGAAGCTGCCAGTTGTCTGAACCTCACAAAAGGACAGCTATCAACACATAAGCAATTTTCTGTTTATTAGGTATGTGTACTTTTTTTTTTTTCTTCAGTATTTTCAGCCAGCAAAACAGTTACACAAGTGGGAATTTTGAACTACAGATTTTACTTTAAGGTCCCAGCAAAAATATTATTCCTGCTCTTGGTTAATTGTCACAGTTTACTGAACAAAAAAATCCATGACAGGAGAATAACAGCACACCATAACTATAGGATCTGGACTTAAAGCTCAACTCCAGATATGATCCTAATTGCATACATACTTTGGTTTAGCTTGGACCAATGTAAGTATGCATATCTTGCACCACATAGGCTGCTAGGTAAGTTGGTAATCACTGTAATAGTCGGTGCTACTACAGGGTGGGCCATTTATATGGATACACCTTAATAAAATTGGAATGGTTGGTGATATTAACTTCCTGTTTGTGGCACATTAGTATATGTGAGGGGGGAAACTTTTCAAGATGGGTGGTACCATGGCGGCCATTTTGAAGTTGGCCATTTTGAATCCAACTTTTGTTTTTTCAATATGAAGAGGGTCATGTGACACATCAAACTTATTGGGAATTTCACAAGAAAAAAAATGGTGTGCTTGGTTTTAACATAACTTTATTCTTTAATGAGTTATTTACAAGTTTTTCTTTGTTTACAGCCATTGACATGTCGCTTAGGTTAACACGTGCGGAGCGGATATAAATTGTGATGATGTCTGGTGAACCCAGTAACCGGGTCATTGCAGCAGATTTCAATGCAAGACAGCCTACAAGACCACCCATCTCCCATGCTACATTTAGCAATCTGCTTGCCAAGTTTCGTGAAACTGGTTCAGTGTTGGATTTGCCAAAATGTGGACGCATGAAATCTGTCACTAATGAAGAAACATCAGTGGCTGTCCTAGCTTCATTCAGCAAGAGCCCACAGCGTAGCACTCGCCGCATGTCACTGGAGAGTGGCATTAGTTGAACACCCCTTCGGCGGATATTAGCTACTCACAAATGGCACCCTTACAAACTCCAGCTACTGCAGCATCTCAACAGAGGATGAGCCAGATCGGCGCACTGAATTTGCAGAATGGGCAAAACAAAAATTGGAAAAAGGACCCTCAGTTTATGCAGAAGATTTTGTTCAGTGATGAGGCAAACTTTTATGTGAATGGTGAAGTTAACAAACAAAACCACCGCTATTGGTCTGACACTAACCCACATTGGATAGATCCCTCCAAGACTGTTGGTGGTATGGTGTGGTATATGGGGTACAAAGATAGTGGGGCCATTCTTCATCAATGGAAACCACTGGATATGCAAAATTGCTACATGTGATGATGTGTTTCCCTCTTTATGCACTGAAGCTGGCACGTTCCAGCAAGATGGTGCACCACCACATTATGGGTGTCAGGTCCGAGCATTCCTAGATGAACAGTTTCCTGGAAAGTGGATTGGTCGTCGTGGGCCAGTTGAATGGCCCCCAAGGTGTCCTGATCTGACCCCCTTAGACTTTTATCCTTGGGGTCATCTGAAGGCAATTGTCTATGCTGTGAAGATACGAGATGTGCAGCACCTGAAACTACGGATACTGGAAGCCTGTGCTAGCATTTCTCCTGCGGTGTTGCTATCAGTGTGTGAAGAGTGGGAGAAGAGGGTTGCATTGACAATCCAACACAATGGGCAGCACATTGAACACATTTTATAAGTGGTCAGAAACTTGTAAATAACTCATGAAAGAATAAAGTTACGTTAAAACCAAGCACACCATTGTTTTTCTTGTGAAATTCCCAATAAGTTTGATGTGTCACATGACCCTCTTCCTATTGAAAAAACAAAAGTTGGATTCAAAATGGTCGACTTCAAAATGGCCGCCATGGTCACCACCCACCCATCTTGAAAAGTTTCCCCCCTCACATATACTAATGTGCCACAAACAGGAAGTTAATATCACCAACCATTCCCATTTTATTAAGGTGTATCCATATAAATGGCCCACCCTGTAGAATGATTGCAGTGATCTCCTTAGCCCTGTGCTACCATGCACAGAACACTGCATTTTATTCAATAAATATGTGTTCTTGGATTGAACAAAGTGAAGATTGTGACATTACTGCCCCTCCTCTCCACAAAACACCTTGCATTCATTGAAAAAAACACAAGGCATCATGTGAATGGTGGCAGTGCTGAATGAGTGAAGTGACTGGCCTCAGGTGATACACAGACATGAAAAAAATCCTCCTACATAAGTTGTTTATGCGCAGTCATCTGTTCTTTACATCCATTCAAAGGCCAGAATTTACACAGGATCTCAGCTCTGAAAAGCAGGGGGCGGGGAGCTGAAGTTACACTCTGCAGAGCTCAGTGAGAGCTGATTGGAGGGGACACACACCCAATCACATAGCACACAGGAACAGAGCTGAAGCTGTCAATTACAAGATGTGTGCTGGAGCTCCCTTCCGTCACCTTTTTTCTCTGTGAGTCAGAAGTGAGTCATGGAGATAGAGGAATGAAGGAGCAGACAGAAATGACACTTACCCTAGGTTCAAAACCTAAGCGTTTTTTTTTTTTTAGTGCATTTTGCAGAAACATACTGCAGTCCATTTAACATGGTTTCCTATGGTACATGTTCACATCTATGCGTTTTGCAGCCGATGCATTTTTTGAAAGGGTTGGGGACTTTTTTTTCCCTCACGTTTTGCGTGTAATAGACTTCAATGGAATTGCACCAGAAATGCAAGTGTTGTGTTTGCAATGTGATTTTTTATGTGTTTATTTTTCCATTTAAACACTGTATATAGCTGGCTGCTAAGGAGCGGGCCAGGAAGCCATTCGCCATGTCCTAAACCACGGGTGAGTCATCAGCTGTCAGCGGGGTTCCTTGTTGACAGCAAAATGTAAAAAAAAATTGCTGGCAAAAAAACCCCATTAAAAAACGGCATGGAGTTCGCCCCAGGCCCTTCGACACGTGACGTCACAAAGGGTGGTTCTCCAGGTGATGTCATTGTATGGCCACGCTATGGCTATATAAGAAATGGCAGACAGCAGAGACAACACAATGGAGGAAGACATTGTTAGAAGATCAGCTTTTTTTGTTTTTAGCTGGTAAGCGGCGGTGAGGAAGAAGACAGCTCATGGAGAAGACAGCTCAAGGAGAAGACAGCTCAAGGAGAAGACAGCTCAAGGAGAAGACAGCTCAAGGAGAAGACAGCACCAGGGGGAGAAGACTGCATCGGAGAGAGAAGAAACTACTGAAGGAAGAAGACATCAGTACCAGAGAAATTAGACATGGAGCTATAAAGGGGGAAATTTTTAATCTTTAATAAAGGACTTGTCAAAACTGCCTCTTTTTTTTTTTTTTAACACTTCACTGCTTTTTGGAGTGAATGGGTAGGGATACAATGTAGAGGGCATGCGGCCTGGTATTGTTTGGGGGGGGGGGGGTGTGTGACGAACGCGGGGTATCAGATCCCTGCCCTTCTCACTCATGATAGAGGACCGGCCAATCTCATACCACGCTGTCACTAACGTAACAATGCCACTCTCAGCTGCATCCAGCACAAGGATTTTCCAGCTTGCGGGACCACAATCTAGGTGCCAGCAGCCTGAGAGCGATTGTTACCGGGCTAATTTGAGCAATTAACCCTTTCTCTGCCACCACTGACCTTTGTTACTCACGGAAGAGTCAGAACTTCCATTAATGTAGCAATACCAATTATGATTTTAGAGTAATTGCCTATAACACAAACTGTCACCACAGACAGGTATATTCAGATGATTTATTCTAAACAGTACCACTTCTTCAAGAGCCAGGTTAGTTTATATTTTGCATTAAGAGCTTTAGGGATAAGGTCAACACTTTTCAAAATAAGGTTTTAATAATGAAAAGGTCAAAATTGCAGCAAATAAAATTTACAGAAAAAGGTACTTCAAACCAATAAAGACATAATTACAGCAACAAAGAGATATGGTAGACTTTAAGGAAGAAAGATGCTTGCGATCAATGTCTTTGGGTTGACAGAGTTTGGTCGATGATGGTTCTCAAACTTGTAGATGTTCCTGGTTTGATGGTAACAGGAGAACTCAAAACTGTCTTTGCAGATCCCTTTTTCTCTGGGACCAAAGGGATGGTAGTACAATGACCCTCCCTTAACAGAGTTTATCTACCAATATTCATACCTCCCAATATGTACAGGGCACATTCCTGAAACTGAGAAATTATGATCAGCATTAAATTTTGTGTCCAGTGATACCAGACACAGTGTAACCAAGAGCATTAACTTTCACAATATGGAAAAAATGGGCCAACTGTACTGTTGTCTTATTTTTTAACTAAGAGAGAATTTTTTCCAAAAAAAAAAAAAAATCGCGCTTGTAAGACCGCTGCGCAAATACGGTGTGACATAAAGGGGTTGATTTACTAAAGCTAGAGAGTGCAAAATCTGGTGCAGCTCTGCATAAAAGCCAATCAGCTTCCAGGTTTTATTGTCAAGGCTTAATTGAACAAGCTGAGGTTAGAAGCTGATTGGCTACCATGCACAGCTGCACCAGATTTTGCACTCTCCAGGTTTAGTAAATCAACCCCACAGTGTTGCAATGACCACCATTTTATTCTCTAGGGTGTTAAAAATATATATATATATAATGTTTGGGGGTTCTAAGTAATTTTATAGCAAAAAAAAAAGAAATGATTTTAACTTGTAAAAACAGTGACTCTCAAAAATAGGTTTGGTACTTAAGTGGTTAAGATAATTTCTGTCATAATTGTCATCGGAACAGGTGTTTGCACTTTACCCACACCACTTGCACTGGAGGCAACTCTAAAATATTGGATTTTTTCTCGCTATCTGTTTTGGCAAATAGAGGGGTGAGTCTCTCCATCATGTACACAGGCAGCAAAAAAAAACTTGACTTGAGAGTTTAAGCCCTTCATGATTATATACAAAGCCTAAGCTGTTTTGGGAAGTAGAGGGAGTTACACAACCCTGACTTCAGAAAATACACCTCAGTGACCCTGTGAGGTACTCTCTGAATTTTGGCTACATTGGAGTAAGAAATGCTGGATAATATTGTTAGGTCATTGACTGACTTTATTGCCTGGCATTGCTCTTAAACAGTGTAGAAGTCTAGTTATTTGACCTTTAGGCTGGGTTCACACTGGAACCCGCAGTGGCTCCCAGCAGGGGTCCGGTGCATGCTGGCTCACAGTTTCAGGTCTGATTTAAGCCCGAATTTTGGGCTGACTTCGGACCTGAAACGGTCCAAAAGACCCACAGCATCTTTGTGCAAACCACGAGGGACCTGCTGCGGAGATATGTGAGCTGTCTCCATAGAGAGCCAGTCGCAATCTCCTGCTATGTGAATTGAATGCGGGGAAAATGCAATTTTCTCTTTTGCAGACTCTGTTAGGGGTATCTGCCTATAACCTTTAGTCAAATCTAAAGTAGTTATGTACCAGGCACCTCCCAATCTGTCAACAAGCTCGTCAACTCGAGGCATTGGGTACACATGGAATTAAACACGCTGTTCAACTTCCTGAAATCATTACAAAACCTTATAGTTCCATCTGGTTTTGGGACCAACACTATGTGACTTTGCTTTGCGACTCCTCTATCGCGTCCAGCTCTAACATGTTCTTTATTTAATTTGCAACTGCTTCCCGCCTAGCCTAAGTTATTCTATAGGGCTTCACATTTATGCTGACACCTGGTTTCATAATTATGTCATGCTGTATAACTGTGGTCAGTCCGGACAGGTGAGAGAAAAAGTCTCTATTCTTACTCACAAATTCTTTAAAGTGGTTGTCAACTCTTGATAACCACTTTAACCTACAGGTAAGCCTATAAGGCTTACCGGACCTGCAGGTAAGTGTCACATAATAGACTAGTATGCAATGCATACTAGCCTATTATGCTTTTATATTGCAGGGTAACAGGGAGGAAGTAAAACCCATCAGGGTTTACTTCCTCTTTAACGTCCTTCTGTTGGGCCACTGACAAGGTTTCAGTTATGGGTACTTCAGGTGTCACGGGGGCTATGTCCTTTTGGGGGGTTGGCATTGCCAGCAAAGTCTCTGTCCTTCCAAGGTTTCAAGAGATTAACTTGATATATTTGCTCGGGTTTCCTTTTCCCTGGCTGGTAAACTGTGTAGTTTACCTCCCCTACTTTTTCCATAATTTAAAAGGGACCTTGACAATTTGCTAGGAATTTACTCTCAACGGTGGGGACTAGTACCCAACACTCTATCACCAGGGTTGAAGATCCAGGTCTTGGCACCCCGATTATAAACCCTTCTCTGGGCCTCCTGGACTTGCTCCATATGTTCCCATACAATTTGCATGACAGCAGAAAATCTATCTTGCATCAGTGAGATATGCTCGATGACGCTTCTATAAGGCTTCTTTTGCAACATCTAGCAATCCCCTGGGATGTCTCCCATACAGTAGTTCAAAAGAGGAGTGACCTATAGATGCCCGAGGTACCTCCCGTATGGCAAGGATGAGGTATTGCAGCAAAAAAAATTTCTCCCATCTTTGTCCACCACCTTTTTTAACATGCTTTTGAGCGTTTTGTAAAAATCTCTCCACAAGACCATCAGTTTGCGGGTGGTAGACAGGTATGGGAGATTTTCAACAACTTACACAATTCTTTAGTAACTCGGGGCATAAATGGGGTGCCTTGATCCGTCAATATTTCTTTTGGAATACCCACACGACTAAATACCTGGACAAGCTCTTTGGCAATAGTTTTAGCTGAGGTATTATGCAAGGGAATGGCTTCAGGATATCACGTGCAATAGTCCAGTATCACCAGTATGTGCCCATGGACCCGGGCAAACTTTACTACTGGTCCCACCAGATTCATGCCAATTCTTTCAAAAGGCACTTCAATGATTGGTAGTGGTACCAGCGGACTGCGAAAATGGGGCAATGGCGAAGAATACTGTCACTCTGGGCATGACTCACAATATTCTTTGACATCTGCATATAACCCGGGCCAAAATAATCTTTGGGTTATTCAACCTTTGGTCTTCTCTATACCCCGATGTTCCCCATTATATGACCATGGGCTAAATCTAATACCATCCAGTGATAGGGTTTAGGAACCACTAGCTGCTCTACCTCCTCCTCCCCTTGCTTTACTACAGCATACAGCAAGTCATTTTTAAGAGCCATGTAGGGAAAAGACACCCATTGGGGTCAACAGGTTCCCCATCTATCATTTTAATGTTTTCTTTGGCTCTATTGAGTGTGGCGTCTTTTAGTTGTTATGTACAAAAATCATCTTTTCTGACCTCCAAGTCAGTCACCACATTCTGTTCACTCTCACTATTAGAGTCAGAGATAATTTCTTGTTCATTAGCCTCCAGCTGGGGGCTGGATTCCAGCTCCTCCTGCTTGCCAGCCATTACAGAAAAAGGAAAAGGATCTTCTCCTTCCTCGGACATGCCAACAGTTTTCCTTTCAATTTTGTAATCAAAAGGGTCTGGTGTGAGTTCCAGTGTTTCCTCAGGAGGGGGAGCTCTGTCCTCCCGACTCCTTTTGCTTTCCCATAAACTCCAAAAGTGGGGAGAATTTCTCCCTACTAGGGCTTCATGCAGCAGTGAGGGTATTACCCCCCACTGAATGTGTCACTATGTCCCAAGGCGTATCAATCTCAACCACAGCAGTTTGGTAGTCACGTGTGTCACCATGTATGCAAATAACCCCAATAGTGCTAGGGTGTCACTTTGCAAGATTTACACAATCACCTTTGACTAATGTCACCACACTACCAGAATCTAGCAGAGCCGTGACTGGCTTTCCATCAATTGAAATTACACACCTTTGTTTTTCCATGTGTTCCTGACATGTTGCAGTACATGCCACATGTGCAAAAAGAGACATGCGTTTTTTCAAGTAAGCATTATCACATTGTATTGGTTCATCATTTAGGGAACAGTGAGCAGCAATATGACCAAATGCATGGCAGTGATACATTTTATGTGTTCTGTACCCAGTCCTCTAAATGGCCTCAGAGACCTTACTGACCTATTTGGCCAATCTCCAGGTCCTGAGCCCATAGCATCATTATCTGTAGCAACAGTCTTGTATTTTTTTTTTCTCCCACGCTCTTGAACCCTGGAACAGTCTTACCGGATCCTCCGGGAGATTTTTCACCCCTAGAGACATTGGCTGACCCACTACCTCAAAGTGGCAGGGAGCACACATAAATAACAGTCCATGACCACACGCTCTACAATCTTAGGGCCTGGCAAAGTCTTCGGCTGCAGCCACTTCTTGGTGAGGGGTATTAAGTCAAACATTTGGGAGCAGGGTGGCTTGTCAGTACTGTATGACCACCGATGCACCCGTTGAGCCCGGTCAGCTTTCATTGTATCATAATCCTGAGTAGCATCTGGTTCCAGGTCATAATAGGCCTTTTGAAGTTCTCTTGTCAGAAAGGGCGCTAGCAGTCCTGCCCACTGCTCTTTTTGCCATGCTTCTCACACAGCAACTCTTTCAAAAGTTGCTAGGTAAGCTTCCACATCATCTGCAGGTTTCATCTTCTGCAGGTAATAGCTGGCACACACCATTTTCTGTTCCACCAGCAAAGCCCCTGTGGACCCCTTCTTTAACTCCACCAGGGCCTCCGCAAACTGGCAACTCACCTCCTGCTGGGCTGCAATGGCCTGGTGATTCGCCTCCTGCCGGGCTGCAATGGCCCAGCGATTCGCCTCAAGCTGGGCTACAATGGCCTGGTGATTCACCTCCAAGCTGCTGGCGATTTGCCTCCCACTGTGCTACCATGGCCTCTGCAACTTGGCGGTTGGTTTCCTGCTGGGCTGCAATGGCCTGGCAATTCTGCTTCACTTGTCTAGGAAGATGTCTGCCGAAAATCCACCATGTGTGTGTGTGTGTGGGGGGGGGGGGGTTAGCTCAATGGGGATCAGCTTCCCTGGGAAAAAGGTAGTCCAAACTGCAAGTTTTTCTTAAAATCTGACTTGTAGCCAGGTTTATTTAAGAGGTTGCAAGTAAATCAAATAAACAGAACAGAAAATAAATCCTCTCCATCCATCCTAACTCATGGGTGAATGGCTTTTTCCAGTCACCCAAAAAACAAAGATAATGCAAACCTCTTGTTTCAGTCACAAAGCAAAGTTCAGTTCATCAGCTCTCTCAGGCTTGATGGCTCATCTGATCCAGACCTGTTTCCTTTATGCCACCTGCTGATGGACACAAGTGGACCGCAAAATCTGGTCCGGATCCCACCCTGCCAAGGTGGCTGGTAAAACCTGGACTGGATTCCACCTTAGCTTTCTGCAAGAGAACGCATGAGAGGTGAAACATAACTTCCATCGATCACCTCGCCTTTCATAACGCCATACATGACACTGTGTTGCAGGAACTAAGTTCAACGATTGTTATTAATTAAGAAGAACCAGCTGTGACCCTTTATGATCAAAGGGTCACAGCTGGATTCTTAATTAGTAACAATCGTTGAACTTTGTTCCTGCACCACAGTATCGTGGTATTCTGAAATTAAGATTTTTCCTTTATTATATGAATCTTTAATTGTGGAGGAATACAATTTCTTAAACATTTTTCACATACTCCTACCAATAATTTGTGTGTCGTATGTACAGAGAAGGAAAACACTTCTGACATTAGTTCTTCATCAAGCTGAGAGCCCCGACATAAAACCAGTCAGAACAAATTGAGCTATAACTAGACTGTGAAGTAACTCAAGTGGTCATAGTAGCTCTTGTACAGTCTGGCTTTACATCATGGTATCCGACATTTATGAAAGGGAGCCTGCTTACCTCTGCTATTTCCTCCACCTCTGAACAAATCCCTGAGTGATACCATATGTTTGTAATACACCACATAAAGGCAATTAAAAAGTCATCATGGAGCCGGCACTGAAAGGTAATGCATTATCAAGCCTTTAATTGTCTTACTCAAACAGGAAAAATGTGCAGATGTTAGAGCAGTACCTCCAGAACAGCACAGGAGAAATTAGATGTATTTCCAGCATTATAAACCAGGTCTGTGCTGTTTATTATGTGCTAAAACAACGAGCACACAACCAAGATATTATTCTAATCACTACCGGTCCCACACTTCAGGCAATAAAACCTAAGCGGGAAAGCCTCTAGCAATTTACAAGTAGATTTTGTTTTGTGGTTATAGATAATATCTAACAAAAGAACATGAAAGTTTTCATGCATACTGTAGATTGTTAGTGCAAAGCTCCTAAATCTTGGGAAATAAGAGTTGGCTCATTTTGGTATTCCCACTGAGGGTTCCCAGAATCTCTATCTCACATATTGTTATTATTTTAAAACTCAGTGGTGTAGTTTTTATTCTTCAATAATACACATTTTATTATATACACACTAAATTGAATAGAACAAGTCAGCAGTTCATTAATCTCACCAGTACACTTCTAGCAAACTATGTACTTTGTTGCCGCCCCTTATTAATAAAATCCCCAAAACCTCTGGCCAGGGGCTCAAAGTCCTAGCAAGGTGAAAGCAAATTAAGATATCTTCAAGGAAAAGTGGTCTCAAGTTACTCCCAAATGATGATGCACCTAGCAGGGGAGTAAAATGGTCATTATGACTTTCCTA
This sequence comes from Glandirana rugosa, assembly GCA_018402905.1. Classification (NCBI taxonomy): domain Eukaryota; kingdom Metazoa; phylum Chordata; class Amphibia; order Anura; family Ranidae; genus Glandirana; species Glandirana rugosa. Next base: position 340,943 of record BLSH010470933.1, read on the forward strand.
CCAAAATGAGCATAAGGAATCTAGCTTTGTCAGAGTAAATAGTACTAGCACTAGATTTTGGGTGTACTGATGATGTTGGTTAACTGATGAGTGTGACTCAATAAACTTAAGGTCAAACTACAAAGAGCAGTCTAATCTAAATCGTATAACATCAAAGTGCAGCAGTTCAGTTTGGTCTGATTATTGTTGGTAGATATGCATAGCATTGTTCTTTAGCATGATCCTACATGCATATTCATGTAAAGGAATA